>JAOTON010000888.1:600000-911774 GCA_034440635.1 Lepas anatifera
GAATAAGATCCCAAGGAGCCGTTTCTTCGTGGGTACTGCCAAAGTTAGAGGGCACTGTGAAGTCGAAAAATTCGTTAATTTTCTTAATTCTACACGAGATAGGGATACCACATAGAAGTTTCAGCCGTCTCTCCCCGAGGTGCATCAGAGACGCTAGTGTTGTAACATGGGGTTGGCATGGATGTTCCCTGTCGGAAGCTGCTTTCAGATAATACCTTACCGTCAGGTAATGTCGTCTATCCTGTAACGAAGGGAGGTTAGCCTCGACCAGCATTGCTTTGACGGGAGTTGTACGTAGGGCACCTAGAGCTATCCGGATGCTGGCATTCTGTACAGACTCCAGTGATTCCACAATTTTGTCGTTTGCTCCATCAAATATTTGGCAGCCATATTCCAGAATTGGTCTTATCAGTGATGAATATATCCGCAAAAGGGTCTTTCTATCCGCACCGAAGCTTGGGGCTGAGATGCACTTCAGAACAGAGATTCTCTTCTCTGCTCTGGCTTTTATGTGCAGGATGTGACTTTTCATTGCTAGTTTTTCGTCAAGAATCATTCCAAGGAAGCGTGTCTCAGTCACAAATTCAACGATGGCATTTCCTAGTTTGATACAGTTATATGGTCCATAGTTTTTGTGTCGTAGTTTCCTTTTAAATATTATTACCTGTGATTTTTCCGCTGAAAAGGAGAACCCGTTGTTATTAGCCCAATTCGACACCCGAGAAACCGCATACTGTAATGTTAGGATTGCGTTATGAACGTTTTCATGCGAGACCCATAATGAACAATCGTCAGCGTACAGTGCACTTGATACATGTTCAGGTAGGTTATCGAAAACATCATTAATCATTAGTAGGAATAGCAGGGGCGAAATCACTCCGCCCTGGACTACACCGTTATACTGGGGAAAAATATCCGAGAGTACCTGAGTCTTAATTTGGAAAGTTCGGTCACTTAGATATCCCTGGACGAAGTTCATAAAGTGACCTCTAAAACCCAAGTTGTAGAGTTTGTTCATTAGGATTCGTTTGTTTACCATATTATAAGCCGATTTGATGTCTAGAAAGATTGCCACAGTACATTTCCCCTCAAAGAAGCTTTTTCTAACATCTGATTCTAGTCGAATAAGGTGGTCAGTGGTACTTTTGTTTTTCCTAAAACCACATTGTACTTTATTCAACATTTTGTTTTTTCTCCACAAACCACATGATCCTTTTAGTAATCATACGCTCAAAAGTTTTTCCTAAACATGAGGTTAGTTGGATGGGTCTGTAGGATTTTAATGATGTTGCTGATTTTCCTGGTTTACATATGGGTACAATGAAGGAGTGGCGCCACTCCGGAGGATAATAATCGTTCTGCCAAATCATGTTGTACAAATCCAATAGTTGTCGTAGAAAAGCTGGGGGTAAATGTTTCAAAAAGTCATAATGTATACCGTCTGGTCCGACCGAGGTTGACCCAGATGCAGCCAGAGCTTTCTTCAGCTCTGTGAGGGTAAACACGGTGTTATATACTTCATGGTTGTATGAAGAATGATCGTTTGTTTCTAGATGTCGAAGTTTTTGTCTGAATGGATCACTGTAGTTGTTAGACGAAGAAATGCCAGAAAAGAATTGGCCAAGTGAGTTCCCAACCTCGTGAGGGTCAGAAATTACCGTACCATTCTCCTGTAGTACAATCGGTGCCGGTGGTGTGTATCTTTTACCTGAAAAACACTTAATTAAGCTCCACAGTCTGGTTAGTGGGGTCCTGACAGTAAATGTCGCCAGTAAAGTTTCCCAGCTTTTTTCTTTGCCTGGCGATAGTGCGCCTAGCCATGGCCTTCAAACGTTTATACTCAAATAGTAGTGCTGAGTTTGTTCTATTTCGTCTAAATCTGTTAAGGGCTCGTTTTCTGCTTGCCACTGCCCTTCGGCATTCCGAAGTCCACCAAGGGCAGTTGTATTTGTATGTTTGTTTTTTATGGGGTATACTATTTTCGGCCGCGTTCATAATTATTTCCGATACTGCTTTACAGCTTCTGTCCACACTATCAAGCTCAATTTGTACATCACATTTCTCATGGAATTTGGCCCAGTCCGCCTTTGTGGTGTTAAATTGGACTATTGGTAATGTATAATTTGTCAGGATATTTTGAGTTAGACCAATATGTATCACAAAGTGATCACTATTAAAACAGTCATTGTTAGTCGACCATGTAAACGAGGGGGCCAGGGCGCTGGAACAAATGGTTATGTCAATATGAGAAAGGTTTCCTGAAAATTCATCTAGGCGTGTCGGGTTTCCATTGTTCATTACATGTAATGCTCGCTCACGAATAATTTCTCCCCATATATTTCCACGAGCATCGTTGCGTGGAGCTCCCCAAAGTCTATTTTTGCTGTTGGCGTCCGAGCAGATGATAAATGGAAGATTGAATTGTTCGACCAGGCTGTCTAAATCATTTTTTCTCAAGGGCATACCTGGGGAAGATATAATGAACATACAATAATTTTCTGCCTGTTGATTGAACATACACATGCAACAGCTTGTAGTTGGGTATTCAGGGCGAGATGGTAATGTGGAAGCTTATTTGAAACATACAGTGTTACACCACCCTGTCGAGCACCTGTTCCAGCATAAGCATTGTAACACGAGTAATTCACTAAGTTGAAGTTATAAGCGTCGTTGGGGAGAAAATGTGTTTCCTGCAAACAAATTATTAGTGGTGACAACATCAACAACATTGGCTTAACCTCAGCCCATTTCCCTATCAAACCCCGACAGTTCCACTGAAGAATTTCAGAACTCATTGGATGGGTTTGTTGTTTGTAAGTTCCTTACAATCCTGAAATTCCTGAAAAAAATTAGGGCCATATGTGCCGAGCATAGCAGGGTAGGTCTGCCATCTTTACACATTCTTTTCTTGCAATGGCTGGCATGGTGACTAGAACAAGACATTTGGTCCTCTAAGCCAGTGTTGGGCCTGCACTCACAGACCCGGAGGGTCCGATGTTGGGTCAGGTTAGTATTTGAAGTATTGGTCCTGAAAAATCTGAAAAGCCTTGAACAGTTTGTATTGGGGAGTTTACTAGAGCACACTGGGAATTTGTAACTCAGGTACACAGTCAGGTTAGATAGTAAACATACATCCGTCAGGTGATACCGAAAGCACAGACAAAACAGGCAATTTAGGAGACTAGGACAAAGGTTAGTACTATAACTAAATATTCTACTGCTAATGCTATATGGAGAAATACAGACTAGATGTCTCAGGTGCTGTACTGAATGCACCTTCCAACAACATATTTGTTTTCTGAACTTGCTGGCTGATTGCAGCAAATTCAGAAAACGTACAGCTTGGATGCTTCGATGGTGCAGTGTCAAATGCATCCTCCAACACCGTATCTGCCTTCCGAACCTTCCGGCTGTACACGGAAAATTCAGAAAACATACTGCTTGGATGCTCGCAAGTATCCATGAGATAGCCACTGTGGTGGCAAAAAACAGAGAGCGCAAAACCAGGTTCCTGGCAAAAAACAGAAAACAGGCAACAGAAACCATAAAACACTTTGAGAACCAGAAACCGGCCAAGCTCAGAGATAACCGTTGATGAAACCATAAAGGAGACATTGAGTATCGCATTCGAACTAAATATTGAAAGTCGCTTTGTGGGAACACAGAAGAAAAAGGGGGCTGCAGATTGCAGGGCTAACCCCTTTGAATGCAACGGATAATTCAAAGAAAAACTCTTGAGGACTCTGTATGAGCTGAGAAGCACTATCTGCAAGAGTAACATGGGAGCTCTCTTCAGAATGAACAGAAATAACCTTGAAAAAACCAAGTATAAACCAAAGCAGAACCATTCTGAATGTACTGGAGAAAGAAAAAAGTGCCAGAACAAAAATGTAAATGTGCCACCACAGGTTCATGGATGCAAATTGGTTTCCCGAGTATTCTTTCAGTGTATGTTGGGTCAAGTATTGTAGATCTCCTCTTCCTGCATTTTTTTAAGCTCCTCCAGGGTTTGCGCTGAAAAGTACTGAGGTCCAGAGGTATCACTATAGCCAAGTGCCTGAGAGGCCTCAGGAACACAGCTACTGTGCCCCCCTGGCCCCGTCCTCTTTACGTTTCCCTCTTGGGCTCTTAACCACCTGCCAGAAACCAGGTGCTTCGTCCCTGGCCACAGGGTTGTCCCTTACCACTGGGTCATCACAACCCTGCTCCACCTCTACGTGATTGCTGTGATTTGCTGCATCACCCTTGTCTATGTCCTGTCTTACCACTGCTTCCCTACTCATCCTCTGGTCACCATCACACACACCCCCTTCGTTGTTCTTTCCCTGTACCTGCACAACCGTTTTCTCTCGCCTATCGTCGCTACCTGCCTTCTCAGCTACCTTGTCCTGTGTCAGCTTTGTCAGCAACTCCACAACCGTCATCAAACACTTTTCAACTTTTTCCAATCGGTCACCTACACTGCCTAGTCCTGTACTTGCAGCACTTTTCGCTGCCACTGCTGCAAATGATGTAGTCATCGAGTTATCTCTTCCTATTCTTTGCATCACCTGCTGCCTTGCCTCTGGGTAAGAAATACCCTTGTCCATCTTTACTTTGACAACCTCCTTCTCCTCCCTGAATCGCGGACACACACTATTTAGAGACACATGGTCAGTTCCTCCACAGTTTACACATTTCATCATACATGACAGGGTGCCTGAACCATGTTTGGGGTCTCCACATCGTAGGCATGTTGGGGCCGCCCTGCACATGTGGTAAGTGTGCCCTAACTTACCACAGGCCAAGCACTGGCGGGGCCTTGGGTATGATCGTCTCACTGTGTATGAAACATAGTCCATTTCAATTTTCTCTGGTGGAACCATGAGGTCAAAGGTGAGGACAAAGGCTGGTGTCTTGATCAGCCTTGTCCCCATCCTTTTCCACACCTGCTTTGCCTCCTTTACACCATGCTCCCTCAGTCCCTCTACAACTTCGCTCTCGTCTAACTCCTTCAGATCCTCCGCATAAATTGTACCCTTACTCTCGTTCAACTTTTCGTGCTTCTGTACCTTGACTGCCAAATCTGCAAATTTCTTTACCCTCATCAACTTCTCGGTTTGAACGCTATCTTTGGTTCTGATCAGAAGTTTTTCATCCAGGAAACTCACCTGCTCCGCCTTCTCATCTCCCAACACACCCCTCAAACAGGCCTGTATCCAGGGCCAGCCCTTGCTCTTTACAGGGGCTCCCGACTCGAGCTCAAGCAACAGGAAAGATCCCTGTCTTTTGCTCCCTCCAGTCATTGTGTCACCAAAACATTCCTCCGTAATATCTCTAGCCTTCCTTTTAAGAGGCCGCCCCGCCATAATGGCGAGGTCCTAAGAGCAGGCACCAAGGGAAATAAGCTGTGGTCAAAAGACAAATATACCCTACCTAGAAATCAAAGATGGCGGCGTGCAACACCCACCACCCGCGTGGCGAGAAAAAACGAAGGAGTTCACCCACCGGAAGCAAGAAAAAAACACTCAAAATACACACCAACGAAACCAAAGAAGAGAAATATACCTATCCGCATTCAACCCATCACGATCACCGATTGAAAAAACTTTGGAAAGCACTAAACCAAAACGAAGCAATGGGGGCACCACGTGGAGCGACAATCCTGCACGTCCGTTCGCCACGAGGTACGCAAACACCATGATTCACATTGCTCGAAACCCAAGCAATCGTCACCACACCATTCTTGGAGGCTACTACTGACCAAGGTCCAAGGCCTTGAAATGTGGTGCCACTGACGTAATATATATAGTTTGATGACGTCATCTCCTTACGACTGAATTTCGACATCCTTAGAAATCGCGCGGTTTAGGGTGAATTATAACCTTTATTTTTGAAGTTTCTGTGCAAAACAAACTTTTGAGAGTACCCGGAACATGAAATCAGAATCTTTTCTATTCGGAATAAAATTGTTTAGCCATATTTTTGAGTCATGTCACTCGGAATTTTAAGTGGAACAATGCAAGCATTGCTGAATAAATTCGACATCCTTGACTTTAAAAAGAAATACTGTAGTTTTATTATGCTTTTGTTGTTTGAAATAAATAAAACTAAAATTTCTGCTGTCTTGGTTTGATAAAACGATCACAATATTGGATATTTGTTCAACAGTTTTTAAAGCAATAATATCTAAAGAGGGAATCTTCACGGATCATGAAAATTTCACCTCTATGTATATCTCGGAATATCTCTAAAAGCAGCCAAAGTATTTAGATGAATTTCAGGATGCTTTTAGAAAAATAACGAAAGATTAAGGTAAAATTAGTTTTTTTTCTTTACAAACGCCGAATCTCTGCGTGATTTAAAGGTGGAGAATTTCGACATTCTTTTCACGCTCAGGGGGCCTGCCTGGTCAGTTTACTTGCATTTGAAAAACCGTACTTGGCAACCGGTGTCGACAGGCTTGCCTGAATTTGACGCGGGATGTCTTTCTTAGCATTGTGAAAATGAGTTTGCCGCATTTGACATTAGTATTCGTGTACGTTTCTGGATTGCATGCAGTGTGTCGAAGCTCATACGGACGTTTGAGAGTTGGTAAGTTTTAAGTAGCCAGTGTTGGTATGTCTTATGGCTTAAGCAGGCTAATTCTGAACCTCGACATGTTTTTCATTCTTTATTTCAATGAGGGTAGTATAATTCAAGTTTGAGAAAGCGAGGCACGTGGGTAAAGGTAAGTTATTATTTTCATGGTGGCCATCTGACTAGGTATTTTTATTGTGTGATTCTATGCTGCAATTTCTCCATGAATGGAAGTGAAAACAGAGGGAGTGAATCCCGATGATGTTGGTATAATTTCAAAAATAAGTTTGTTTGAAAATTCAAAAACTTGTTCAAATGAACAAGTTTTTGAATTTTCCCTGCCTTTTAGATATTTCAGCTTGTTAAAAGTTCTAAAGCAAGACCTACCTCACCCGAGGTATTGTTTTGGTAGGTAGGTATTCCAGACTTTGCTTTACTTATATCTCAATACTGT
The DNA here is from genome assembly GCA_034440635.1 of Lepas anatifera. NCBI lineage: Eukaryota > Metazoa > Arthropoda > Thecostraca > Lepadidae > Lepas > Lepas anatifera. The sequence goes on from JAOTON010000888.1 coordinate 607,013, forward strand.
AGGTTTGCGGCTTATTAATCTATTCCCTTGTACGTTTCTGACGCTTTCATTTTGGAAAAATGCTGAACTCAGCAGGAGTTGGATTTGTGGGTTTCTCAAGTTGGTTTAACTTAACACGCGCATTGACGGGGGTCTGAGCCACCTTCGCATTGACGGGGGGCGGGTACCCGCCCCTAAGATCTCGAGAACCACGGTAGGTAGCGAAAAACGGTAAACGGCGTTGGGCTGCCCATCCACTTCTCCATCGAAAACATTTAAATCATTTTTTGTCAGGTCACATTTAAGGTCACGAGAGGTCAAAACATGCCCGTCATAGGGATAACATGTAAATTCAGTTTTTCGGCCATTACATCTGAACAAATAAAGATAGAGCAAAACGACTTATATTATATGAATCCTCTTAGCAAGCCGAATCGAATGATATATAATTTGACCTTGCTAAGTCAAATCAAGGATTTGACCTGACCTGAGGTCAGGTCAGGGTCAAATTATATAAAATGCATATCATTAGAACCGCAAAGCCCAGGCAAGTCTAATGCAGCTAAAATAAATGCTCTATCACCATCTATTACTGAGTTATTCCGTAAAAAACCATTTTTCCCATGTATTTCCAATGGAGAGGTCATGCCTCGTACCTGACCTTAGGTCATCGATATCAAAAATACCCGAACAAATTTTAGAGAACTCGGTGGGGCCATTATGTGATATTAGTTTCAATCGGATAAGTTGACTCTGCTCCGACTTATGCTATCTTAAACTTTTTTGAGGTCGGGTCACTTGACCTGTACTGGTGACCTGACCTGAGATGACCTAACCTTAAAATTTTCACAGAAGTTGTAAAAATGATGAGGGAAAAGGTATACCAAGTACGGCGGCGCTACGCGCCGCCGTTTTTCTACTATCTCCGAAAAACCCGAGGGGGCGGGTACCCGCCCCCCGTCAATACGCGTGTTAAGTTAATACAGTTAATTTTAATATTGGTCATCCCTTAATTGTTTTTGTATTTCATGTGCATATGGTGTTTTATAATATGCATTTTTAGTATATGTACTCGTTTTCCGAGATGTTCTGATCCTACATGTGCTTTTTCCCCTTTTTTGTCAATTTATATTGACCTCTTTTTCCCTGAATTGTGACATCCCACACTCTGCAGAAAAGTAATTTCAGGACAATGTCACAGATAGAAGGCAGTACCGCACTGGTGTAGACGTCGTGACAATGATGTGACTGGATCAAGCGTCAGTGACGAGCATACATATGGACAGTACGAATCCTAGCAATACCCATAAATGAGCGTAAGTTTTGAGCGAAAACAAAACTTGTAGATAATTGAGCTGTTTCTCATGAGTGAAGGAGTCATGAGCTGGGATATATCGTCCCTATTCACTTCCTAAGCGTCTACACATGACTCAGAGTGGGTGCTCCAGACGATTTTAGCATCGGATTACGATTGTTAACTCTCCCCGGGCATTATCGCACCAGACAAAAAAAGGTTGCATTTAGTGTTATTATTCCCAACCACAAGATACGTTAACCGGTGATACCATAGTCGACATTTTATACATTTAATCAGGCAGCAACTTACCGATCAGGCAGTGGATGGCGATTTTTAAAATTTTATACAGGCACTGGCACGTGCTGATATGGGATGATATCACAGAACGTGCAGCAACACCGCGCCAATACTGTTGTCTTAGTGACAATGATATAAGATCGTGGGCCAGACGCCCGACTTCAAAACCGTCATGAAAACTGGCAAAGGACCATTACTGAAAAACAGGTTACTCCCTAACAATATCAACAAGCAGAGAAGACGATCGTGCTCGCTCCTTTACAGTGATATCGTAGGAAAGTAACTGTTCGCGATACATTTGATCGATTCAAGGCAGGGGGCGTGTCTTACCCGACGTCTTTGTCACCCGACCATTACATGGTCTCAGTGAGGGCACCCAAAGGAAAAGAATGTTCGTTGTAGTCAAGAACTGGAGATATCTGTGCGGAATTTTCTCACGTCACATAACAAGACGGGCTATCTATATCTGCTTCTACAAGGAGCGTTGTACTGGTAGCCATCAAATTAGCACTTAGCCATTAGATCAGACGCTTAGATTGCGAACCCAGCATCGGAAGCCAAATCTCTCGAATACGCCGACATAAGGACCGATCACACCCGAACAGATTCAAGCTGGCAACCGCCATACTAAACCAAAATGCACTACCTTCGCAAACCGTTATGTTCCGCCAAAGACGTTCCGTTTAAAAACATAGCGACGGAAGGTCGGGGGACGTCATCCACAGGGATGAGTCCCAGACGACTGCAGTCTCGGAGGCTTCGCGGCGGAGTCGGTCCCGCACGCAGTCAGAGCAGCAGAGACGTAGCCGCGCACCACCGGGCTCGCGTCACCAGCGGCACGGCATGAAGGGGGTCCGGCCGGAGTCGGGCGGCTCCACGCGCCTCCAGCGCCACGCCAGTTACCAGTCACCCTCATATCAAGTTACTAACAGCATCACCGGCCAGAAGCAGAGTGCGACGGTGGTAGAAAAATATAGAAGCTGACAATCAAGCCACGGTAGGTGAAACCGCCATCCACGAGAGATACGAGACCCAGTACAGTTTCAAGATATAGTTGTAACATGTTCAAAATATTTTACTTATCAAAGAAAAATTTCAAATTCTAAGTTCACCTCACGCTTCGGTTGCAGCAAACAAGTACTTCAAGCTCAGGTCCGTCTCGCACGGCGTATCACCAGGAAATGAGCACGGAGGTCACCAGACGACCGGCACCGGAAAATTAACAACTAAGAAAGGCTTAAAAGAGACTAGTGCGGTACATTTCAGATAAGGAGCGACAATTTAATAATAGTTAAAAATCATAGCAATAACTAATCACTGATATCACTGGCTAGAATCAAATAAGATATATTAAAAATAGTAACCGGAAACAGGTCACCAGGCTCTGCCATCTGTGTCTGGGTCAGAGCACTCGGCTGACATCATCGGTGCGCCACCTATTACAATACGTATTCTGTTACTGCGGAGCAGTGAGGTGCTGTTACCTTACGGCTGCGTAAAATAAGACGTCGATGAGGCAACTGCAAATGTGTGTCGGCTGTATATGAGGATATGTCATCGTTTTGGACCCAATGCTCTCGACAAACGATGTAGCATTGGCGGACACAGGGGGGGCATTCCAGCCATGCCCCCCGCCCAAAGCACTGGAGGAGGGCAAACTACCTTTGGGCCCCCAAACGCCGGAGAAATTTTTTGAAAAAGGTGTTTACATCAGGCCTGTATATCAAAAAATTTTCGCCCCCCCACTCCACGAGGAGAGGCAGACATGGGTTTGGTCCCCCTCCAAAACTTGGGTCTGCTTCCATCCCTGCGATGTAGGACATGTCTTGGTTATTTCCTAGTTAGTTATAACCGAGTGGACGCTAAGCGCCCTCGAGGCCTGTCTGTGAGTTAAAGTCCGTTTAACCTAAGAAAAGTCATTGTTCAAAGTACAAAGGCTCAAAAATGCACGTGGGATTGTCTAGTCTGATTATTTTAAGACTTAGTTTGGTGAAGAAGGGTTAAAAAAGCGCATATCCAGCAGGAAAATCGGGCGTCGGACCAGTTGCAGACCACAAGTCACGTGTTTTAGTAAATCTCATCACTTTGGAAGATGGGCTGTCTTGGAGTAAACGGGCTATAGTAGACAAATTTACATATGACCCAGCCCGGCCCGGTCCGAACCGGCCGGCCGTACTAACGCTCTTGGCGAGCTTATAACTGCGAGTAATTCACGTAGGCAAATAACAATTGCGCCGACATAAGGACCGATCACACACGAACCGATTCAAGCTGGCAACCACCATACTAAACTAAAATGTACTACCTTGGCAAACTGTTATGTGCCGCCAAAAAAGTTCCGTTTAAATACATAGCGACGGAGGGTCGGGGGACATTATCCACAGGGAGGATATCCAAAGTATTTCTCAAGAGATAGACATTCACAGCGCTGCCTCTGGAGCCATATGGAACACCGCTGCTGGCCACTGCTGAGTGCCAGCATAGGATCTACCGCTAAAGCGGTGACAATATCTGATGGGGTCATTTCTACCCTGGTTGGGAGTGACACCAACCCCCAGCGGCCCACGCTCAAATCGGCTCCCCGGTTCCCTTCTCATCTGGTGAGCATCACGACTCTGCTAGGAAACTGAACTCCTGCGAGGAACACGGCGGCGGCTGATCTGTGGCGTCTTCTCAACACCAGGAATAGCCGCAGCAGATGACGGACTAGCTCGTCATTGGACAGCATAGCGTCTGTGAGGGCGGCCAGCAACTGCTGCAGGAGGTCGGCTGCCTCACCAGCTGTTAGTCCTGAGCTGACAACGAGTGCAGGATGAGTGAGCTGTTGGTGCAAAGTCTGGGGGATCTGTGCTGAGCAGTCTCTCTGGCACTCATTGCTGAGAGATATGTCAGGACGCTGCGGCAATCTGGGGGAATTTACCAGAAATTACTTATTCCCTTCCCCTTTCGACGCCATTGAGCCTGAGCTGTTGGGGCGTCGTTAACCCTACCCCCCCAAATCAAACGGTAGCTGAAAGCTCTCCAATAGTGATGGGTTGTTGCTTGGACCTTCAGACAAAAAAACACAAGACAAAATGCTTGTCATGGCGTAGTTGAGATATTTCACAGGCACTTTGGTTTAAAGCGACTGTTTTAGATCAGTTGACGAGAATAACTGATATCCTGAACTAGTTTATTTTGACAATCGCTTTCTTCTCATTAAACCGACATTTTGGGGCCCTTTTGGCTATCGCAAGGGCCCTTTCAGCGACGCCCTCCTCCTGATCGGAATCCTGACCACACCTTTGATTCTTGGGATCAGGGGCGTAGCCAGGATTTCGCCAGGGTGCTGAAGAGGGCTTAAGCCCTGTCTGGTATGAAATTTCAAATTTGGCCACAGAGCATAGTGCGGGTGAGCCGCTCTTCCCGCGGCCCGTGTCCTCAGGGGGCTCTTCGGGCCCTAAGGGGGAGTGGTTGTCCCTGCTGCCCTCGCCCCCCCCGTGGCTACGCTCCTGCTTGGGATGTGTAAGATGTACAGTCCCCCGCAATTGAAATTGCCATGACTAGGCTCGACCGGTTTAGGATGAATATCTCGCAACCTATGGCGTCTATAGCTTTATAAACGGGTTCTTCTTATGTATTTTTGCAAGAGCTTTCCAGTGGTTACCATTATTTCCTAATCTGACATCTGCGTGAGAAAATATTACACAATTACTGATTTTGCTGCATTTTGACGGGGTAGTCTTCGGCTGACTTGCCACCGCCCCTGATAATCCCCGACCCTTCGCTCGACTGGCACGCATACCTGGGTCACGTGATTACTACGTGTTTACAACGACAGGTGCAATGCCACACGTAGTAAATAGTGTGTGGCAGGCAGGGGGCACAGTGTTTTGAACCGAGGTGATCAGTACTGTCTCGCAGGTGTCTAGCCCCAGGCGGTCCGTCCAGTGACCGAGGCGCCTGGGCACGAGAGTCCAAGACTGGGTATGTCTGAGTTATGGCTTCAAACAATGTTTCCAGCCTCATAAGGCTCACAGGATCACTGCTGAAATATTTTTTCTGGGGGATTAGAGTTCATGGGGTTTAAAACGGCACCCTGTGGCCGAATTTTGTTATTTAACACCCGCCCCGGTGGGTGTCCGAGCCATCTTTTGCTGTAGGGGAGAACACTTCCCCTCGAACCCGGCTCCTATGCAGGATAGAGGGAAACGCAAACACTGGTAGATGGTTCATAAGAATTTATCGCGAAACTACATTACTCACTTTTTGTCTCAGGTCAATATTTAGGTCATGACAGGTAAAAAAATGTGATAGGGTGTAGAGGAGTTTATGGGGCCTATCGTCTGACTGAATTCAGTTAGTATAAACTGTATGGCGCCATTGGCTTCCTCTTTTTACGGAATATTGAACCATGTATAATATGACTATACTACATGAAATCATAAAAGTAACGTGACCTAAAGCTGGGTCAAGGTCTTTATCTGATCTAGCATAATCAATATGCATATCAATCAACTTGCAATAACAATCCAAACGTAATGGTATCAAAATAAAAAACTTTTTCATCATTTCCTGCGAAATTATTGACCCAAGTCTACCTGTTTAACCCTCGCCCCGGTGGAAGGTGCTTAAACACCCCCTCGGGTGTTTTCCGGCGGCACGAAAAAACGGCGGCGCGAGGCGCCGCCGTACTTAGCACACTTTATCCTTGATTGATTCCGCAACTTTTCCCCAAATTTTAAGGTTGGGTCATCTCAGTTCAGGTCACCAGTGCAGGTGACCTCACCTCCAAAAATGTTTAAGCGGCATAAGTAAGAAATGGGTGAATTTATCGAATTAAAACTTATTCCATATAATGGGCCCACCGAGTGCTACAACATATATTCCGGAATTTTTCATATCGATGACCTAAGGTCAACTACGGACCATGACCTCGCTATTGTAAATACATGGGAAAACAGAAATTGGGCTGTATTTGTGTACTCAACAGCTGAGAAAACCTCAATATTCCCTAAATCGTAGTATCCTGGGACCCTTTCCAGGCCCCTGTTGCAATTTTTGACCTGTGACCTCTGAGAGGTCATCTGGGGCTATTTAAGCAGTTTTCAGGCTTATGTCAATAACTGCATGAAATGATCCAGCTTTCATTTGATATCATTGCGTTCAGATTGCTATTGCGAGTCGATTGATTGCATATTGACTATGCTAGGTTAAAAAGTGACCCTGAGCTGAGGTCTGGTCATTTTTAAGTTTTGACCTAGTATGGCTCGTTCGATTTTCCGATTTGATTCATCATTCGATTTTCCGTGACGAGAGGAAGCGAATGGTGTCTCACTCAACTCTCCAGACGCCAGATACCAAAAACTCTACTCAAAATCCCACTTCCTTTGACCTGTCATGACCTCAAAATTGACCTGAGCCAAAAAGTGACAAATATAATTCCTTCATGAATTTGTATGAACTATCCAACAGCGTTCGCTTTTTTCGCTATCCCACGTAGAGGCCGAGTTCGAGGGGTGTTCAAACACCCCCCTCCCACCAGGGCAAAGATGGCTCGTAGGCCCACTGGGGCGCGGTTCAAGCAATCCAAGATGACCTCTCAGAGATCACAGGTCCAAACTTGCACCATGAGCCTGGAGAGGGGTTAAGCTACTACGATTTGGAGAATGTGAAGGTATTCAACTACATATCAACAGAAATAAAACCATTTCCCTCAATTTTTGTTTTCCCATGCATTTCCAATGGAGAGGTCATGATCTGTATTTGATCCTAGGTCATCGATATGTAAAATCCCGCAATATGTTTTGCGCTAATTGATGGGGCTATTATGTGATATGAGTTTTAAGAAGACAGATTCACACCGTTCCTACTCATGAAATCTTAACCTTTTTGGATTTGAGGTAACTTGACCTGCACTGTTGACCTGACCTGAGATGGTGCAAACGTAAAATTCTAGAAAATGTTGAAGAATTAATTATGGATAGGGTGCGCCAATTACGGCGGCGCTTCGCGCCGGCATTTTTATGCACAGTCGGAAAAATCTGAGGGAGGGTATTCAGACCCCCTCCCTCCGGGGGAGGGTGAAGACGACGCCAAGAAATTTTTGATTTGGCTGAATCCAGCCAGGTGCAAGGGATAATAATGGGAAAAGCCAAGTATGTCAACCAGACACCACCTGGCCTCTTTTCGCACCCACTGCGACGTGGGGCGTCAGTCCATCTCCTTTCCCCTGTTAACTCAAGAGGCAAAGGTGATGCGAAAAATAGAAATGGCGCTGGAGGCTCCTTGCCGTCTTGTTCTAAAGATATGAGCACAAACAAGCTCGAAACTATGACCTCCGGTGATCCCTGGTAGCGTCTTTACTGACGTGATCTCAAAATAACTAGACGATATCTGGGAAATTTTTATTTCGAAGAGCTTTTGAATGAGGAGGGAACTTGACCATGGCCTGCTGTAGGAGTCGCGTTTTTCCCTTGCTTTGTCGTTCTTATCTATGAAAAACAAAAATGACCCACATGGGCGTGGAAATCACGTTAAAACTCGTTCACCTGACCTGAACTGTTATCAATTTACAGTTATAAGTTGTCAGGCTGATAACCATAAATTGGTGTAAGTCGACTAGTCTCTCATTTAAATCGGCTCCGAATAACTCGCCAAAAATGAGGATGGGGCCGGGAAGAGCACCAAGGTGATTAAAATTATGTATATGGGCATATTTTTTCCTTTATATTCCCCGCTTAGCTTATCAATGGAATGGCCTGGGGTTGTGGGGTAAGTTTGAATTCAAATTGTTTATCAGGTTTAACATATATGCCTGTTCCATGGGTGTCTGTTCCTGTTGTGAATTATGCTGATAGTATTGTCACCATTGTGCTGCAAAATAAATAAATAAATATATCTTTATTATATGGTAATCAGGACTTATGGACCAGAAAATGGTTAAAATAAAAATGATTAACATATTTGGCTACAATTCATGAACGCTAGGTCGCTAAAACTCCTTATGAAGAACAAGAAGGGAGCATGAAAAAGTGCCGTTTGGCTAATGGGGTCTCAATCACAAAAAATGGTAGATAAATGCATGAGGTAATGAGTCGAAACCTGCCACTACACTAAAAATGACTAAAACTATCGACTTGCAAGTACTGAATCCTCATATTTATTTGAAATGTTTCGAAATTAGGAGCAGATATTCTGCCTGAATTTTATTCCACTGTTTTCTTGCTGCTCATGTGTCCAGAGCGAAATACACACATTCAGGTCTTGCTTGTTTTCGCATTTTTCCAGGGACAAAGGAAGAAAATGGGTTCAAAGCAGCTTTGGGGGTTTACACACACCGACTGTTGGGGCTATATAGTGTCGCCAACTCTCATGTTGCTGGGAGATGGGCACAAAGGGAACATTACATGAATCGAAAAAGAGCTATTGTTTTCTTTATTAGGCTCTTCGGTTTCCTACCTTGCCCTTGCTTGCCTGGGTATCTGCTCATAACGACCTTCCTCAAAGGTCACATTAGCCCTTGCCAAACGGGAAAGGCCTTCAGGTATTTCGAGCTAGAGGGGTACTGTTTGCCAGTTAGGGAAAAATTCCAAAGGCTGGGGACCATTGGTAGGGGCTGCCAATCAACAATGATCATCAGCTTATATTCAAATATATCCTGATTTGCACAAATCAGTATTAAGATAGAGGCATGTCTTCAATTCCAATTAAATGCTAGAGACGCTGTATTGGAGTGGTCAGCGTAGCTGGATTCCACCCAGCCGACCCGGGTTCAAGGCCCGGCGGTTTCCCTGAACAAGGAGCAAGCTGGTTCCCGGGATATCTTTTCAACAGTAAAAAAGTTGGCGACACCATATGACACTGGCAGTTGGTGCATCGATAAGCCCAAAAATTATTTATTACGTATAATATCGTATAAAGTTAGTGATAAGGGGATTAGGTGGCTTAGTGGATAGCACGCTTGTCTTCTAAGCCACCGGTCCCGGGTTCAAGTCCCGGCGGAGCCTCGAATAAGTCGATCTGATCCCCAAAATCCCTTCCAATAGGGTGAGAGTTTGGGACGCCGTATGACCCTGGCAGTTGGTGCGCCGTTAAACCCCAACAATTCTTAAAGTTAGTGATAAATGCTTATGTGCCTCTTTCCGGGCAACCAAAACCAATGCAGATACGTTGAGTTGAGATGGCAGCTAAGGATGCACGATAGTTAGGGGCCTCTGAGCCAGCTAGGCTTTCGAAAGATTGCAAGAGCTTAAAACACCCTTTAGCCCAAGGGGCTCAATATTAGGCTGCGGGAGTTCTCAAAAAATTTATCGAGGCTAAAGATTTAAACTCAATGAAATCCCAAAACAATGTACTGATAATAATCTCTCGGGCTAAACCAGAATCAGACCAGCTTAACATTCGTTTCCAGTCCAATTTTAGTCTTGTTGGTAATATACCCTCTCAGGTCAAGGGAGCAGCGTAGGCTTCAGGGGCGTACGCAGACCCGAGTTTTGGGGGCAAACCGATGTCTGCCTGTCCTCCTGTGGGGGGAAGGGGGTGGGAGCGAAGATTTTTTGCTCTACATACCTATTGTAAACACCTTTTTTCAGTGCTCGACAGATCTAGTATAAGCTACCTCTCCAAGTGCATGATCGCTCTCCGGGGGGAAGCGAATATTTTTTTGCTCTACAGGCTTAGTGTACACAACTTTTTTCAAAAATTTCTCCGGCGTTTGGGGGGAAAGATAGTTTGGCCCCCTCCAGCGCTTTGGGGGGGCATGACCGGAATGCCCCCTGCGTCCGCCAAAGGTAGGCTTTGGTTACAAGGTCCCCCGGGTAATAGTCTGGTTTCGCCCAACCAAAATATGTAAACAATATTTATCCTAAAATATTTTTATTTCAGCGACACATCGAACAATTTTAACATCAATAATAGCTGGAACCAATGTCGTGCTAAATTTCGAAGAGTAGTAGCTCTCGAGTTGGTGGATTTCATCAGAGAAACATTCACTATTCACTGCCCTTTTACCCTCGGTGGTCGCACGTGGCAACGAGACCCCTCAAACAGCACCCAGTTCTAATGGAGGACCCAAGGGGAGGGGGACAATACGTATTTTCTCCCCGAATGAAAAAGCTCGGAGCAAAACCATAATGTTATCCCCCTCCCCCAAGCTGTCGACCTTTTCCTCGGCTCCTTTTAAGTTCATAAGCAAGGTGTTGGTGCTTTAACTGAAGAAATCATTTTCAAACAGAACCAGTCAACTTCAGTGTGAATATTGGAGCCTGGTCCTCTTGATATTTAAAATCGTATTTGGATGAATGATCCTTGGATATCGAAAGCAAGCATTTTGTGGCCACATATTTCACCCAGTGACGCCTGTTTGTTTTGCTTTTCGACTTATATTTACTCTCCACTCCCCGCCTCCCCAACCTGCCGGCTAGTTAGATTGTTGCAAAAGCTTTCACTGCGCGACGTTTTTTCTTGCGTTTCGATTTTTGTTTGTCCCACCAAAACTACCGCCTAGATCCATCACTGACCAATTTTACCGCTAATGATACTCTCAACAACGATCACTATCACCGCTAAAGCTGCTACATAGGCTTTTATACCTTTGTAATACTGCTACAAATTATCTAATATTTTCAGCATAAAATATGATCATATCCTTCCGACAAGTGAGGGTGCTGCCAAAAGGCCGCAAGAAACCTAGCGCTGATTCCCTGGCTCAACTCCCCCGGGTTCAACTCTTGGGTTCATGTCCAGGCAGATTCTCTGAATAGGTATGATGATCAAATGCACCAAATCTCTCCTTACAGGGTGAGAGTTGGTAACGCCATATAACTTTGAGAGCTGGAGCGTCGTCTAACCCCAACAATATTTGTTAGAGACTATCGCAAACGCTATGCCAAGCTTGCACCGTGTGATGTCAGTCTAGAGGCCAGTTCATGGAAACTCAATCCTCCCCAGTTAAAGCAATGGTTGCCGTTCGTTGAGGGGAGACGACTGCGTGATTTTAGTCAAGCGAGGGCACAGTTTTATGCTCCCGAGAAATAGACTCTACAAAGGTTCTCAAGCTGGAAATTTAAAAATTCTCTGTGGACGGAATTAAGCTCATTTAGTTGGAAGCAATTGTCCCATAATAAATAATCGCCGCCACCGACGAAACAGTGATAGAGCCAGTGAACCGTCACCCTTGACAAGAAAATTTCCCATCTAAAAAACAAAACCTTGTCAGGTTCAGGCTTCTTGAGACCTTCGCAAAATGCTGCCCACACAATGCCCGATTTTCCTATTGTTTCTTAAATCGCGATGTTTAATGGAAATTGGGGGCCTGCCCCCACCATAGGGGATCCAGGATCACCGATGGGGGTCACCTTGCCGGGGGTGGGACGTCATCCGTACAAATTGGGTGCCACTTTTGGCCGGTAAAAGCTTTCAGGTGGGTGCCAAATCCTGGCGGGGTGCCGATTTTCGCATCCTAAGGGAGGGGTGGAAGTGACATTTCAGGAAGTGCCATCGACCGTTTAGAGGAATGCTGTGATCATTTTAGGGACGCCGAGGGTCAATGAGGGGGACCTGCATTCCTTTACCCTTGGATCCACCTATGGCTCCAACTGTCCCCTCTTCTGACGAGTATCCGAAAATATTATTCTAATGAAACCTCCAAACAAAGTTGTATCACTGTATCAGCCGTTTTACCAGAATCCTGTCTAAATAAACATGCAGGTGAGGGGAGCCCGGCAGCCAATGACAGCTTACATGTTTCTGCAACCCAAGCACAAGGACGGATATAGGAGGGAAAATTCGTGTGCTTCCCCGCAGCAAAATATATTCCGATGGTTTGCCCCATCTGTGCCCATCTTATTGGATATTGCTCCCCCTCAAAAAGCAACTCGTGGCTCTGCCACTGCATTGCGTGGTTTCTACCACTGACCGGGGCCCCAGGTCAGTGACGCCAGTTGTCCAGCACACAGCAACACAGTGGGAGCAATTGCAATACGAGTGCCCCTCAGACACGACAAGATTTGTGAGAGGGATGAATGAGCTGGCACAATGCCAACCGCCCATTCATCTGTGAGGTCACGTGGTCCAGGTATGGGCGAGAGGGTCAGGGATTATCAGAGGCGGTGGCAAGTCAGCCGAAGACTACCCCGTCAGAAGGCAGCAAAATCAGTAATTGTGTAATATTTTCTCACCCAGATGTCAGATTAGTAAATAATGGTGACCACTGGAAAGCTCTTGAAAAAATACACATGATGCACCCGTTTCTAAACCTATAGGCACCATAGGATGCAAGATATCCATCCTAAACCGGTCGAGCCTAGTTATGGCAATTTCAATTGCGGGGGACTGTACATGCTGCATCACGTTAACCCTGTGATATCAATAAAAGACCGATTGAAGTTCACGGTGATCTTAAAAACTGTGCCAGACCATAACTCCATAACTCTGCCATGCATTGACTAAGTTTACACATTTTTGGATTCTTGTTCTACTGATAACGCAGACCTCAAAATTGCTTAGGCAAATCCCATTCGAGAACAAAAACCCACTACGAGCATCGTAATTTATCCGTGGAAATTAATCTGATTCAGTGGTATCGCACTTTGTCTCATTAAGCCTCTCCCAAAAATATACATGCATTAACATGTTCCTTGCGTTTTTTCTACCACCTAAGAGTGAAGTTGTCCGGACTGTAGGCCATGTATACTGTGTCACGATGTTGGATTTGTTTGTGCTGATATTCTTTAGTAATGTTACAACTCCAAGAAGAAGGCAAAAGCCGAAACTTGTCAGGTTTTGTAAAACAGCTAAAAAGTATAATTTCATTTTTGCTGGTCAATACGTTTATTAAAATTATTCTTTTAAGTTCTAACTCTCAATAAAAACAGGAAAAACACTATTTGTCCTTTACATTTAACCCAGAGTAGCAACTATTTCCAAATCCGAGGGCTGCGTGTGTTGTTTTTGTCCATTTCGTAGTGGAATGCTGCCCAAAAGTCTTGTGCCAAAATGGTCTAGTGTCCCAGGCGATGTTTACATCGTCATTTACCTTCCAACGACAGTTTTTGGTGTTTGCGTTAGAGACAAGTGCACCGGAGCCTCCGATATATAAGCAACCAAAACCAGACTGCTTCTGCCAATGCCCCCAAGCTGGTCGATGAACCTGGGAAAGGTCTTGCTTGGTTTAGCTGCCCCTCGGCCACCGCTCTCCCCTTTCCGCAGGGAGCGGACAGACCATTGCTGGGGGAGGGGGCGGCCGTGGCCCGTCAGCTCTAAATGAAGCGCCGGTCATCCGGGTCACACGTCTTGTTCGGTGGCGGCTGAATGCGACCGAGGCGAATTAACACCGCTGAAAAATGCACAAACGCAGCCGTGTTTGCGCAGATGGTGAGAGCTAAATGTGCTCAATCTCATTTCTAAATTGATTTCGTCAACACTCCGTCCCGACATAGAGACATGACCGGAGCTTTCTTCTCACGTGAACTTAATCCGCAAACGGTTTTTTATCATACGTTCTAAGAGTAATTTTCTTATGTCTAAGCCTTCATGGAGCCAACTCTGCATTGTTCTCTTTTACACGAGAACTACCGAAGCTTCTCAACTTGAACAGTAGAGACGAGGAGACGTGTCTCAGCTGTGGTCCTCCATTGCTGGCGTGTGGCTGGCACCATTAGAGAAATTCCCAAAATTCCGATGTTTTCGAGCCCCTCAGCTTCCGGTCATTAGCATAGTGGGGGTGTTTCGATCAGTTATTTTCGTGTAGAGAGGAAGAGAGAGAGATAGAGAGGGGGAGAGAGAGCACGAGGGTACAGGAGAGAAAAGGGAGGGAGTAATGAACTGTAGAATTTATTTTGCTATTTTAAATACCTCCGTGTATTGCTAAATTGTAGAGAAAAGACTTGGATAAATAAACTGCTATGAAGACAGGTTCCACAAAGTGCCCATCTGTATAATCTTTTAACACGCGCATTGACGGGGGCGGGTACCCGCCTCCCCTCAGTTTTTTTAAGCCAGTATAAAAACTGCGGCGCGTAGCGCCGCCGTACTTCGCATGCCTTTTCCCTGATCAATTTTACAAATTGTGTCAAAATGTCAAGGTTTGGTCATCTCAGTTCAGGTCATCAGTACAGGTCAAGTGACCTGACCTAAAAAAGTTTAAGACAGCGTTAGTCGGAAGAGAGTGAACTTATCCGATTGAACCTCATTTAATATAATGTGCCACCGAGTTCTCTAGAATTTTCCGGTATTTTTGATATCTACGGCCCTAAGGTCAGGTACGAGCCATGACCTCTCCATTGGAAATACAGGGGAAAATGGTTTTAACTGAATAAGTTAGCAATGGATGGTGATAGAGCGATTTCTTTAACTGCATTAGATTTGCCTTGTCTTTGCGGTTCTAATGATACGCATTTTACCTAAGCTGACCTTATCCTGAGCTCAGGCCAAGTCAAACTCCATATTTGACCTAATCAGGTCATATTATATACCATTTGATTTGACTCGCTGCGAGGATTACAACGGTGTAAATTGTTTTGCTCTATCTTTACTTGTTGCGATGTAATGATCGAAAACCTTCATTTACATGTTATCCCTAGTGTGGCATGTTATATCTCTAGTAACCTTAAATGTGGCCTGACAAAAAATGGTTCAGATATTTTCGATAGATAAGTGGATGGGCTACCCAACGCCTTACCGTTTTTCGCTATCTAGCGTGGTTCTCGAGATCTTAGGGGGAGGGTACCAGCCCCCGTCAAAGCGAAAGTGGATCAGACCCCTAAAGTCTATTTTTGTATATTGCACCACCAACCCCACCACACAGATTGGGGCCTTTTATGGGGGTGTTGGTAAAGGAAAACACCCCCCCCCCCCCTCCCCCCCCCTCCATCGTTATTTTTATATAAAAAAAAAAAAAAAAAAAAAAAAAAACCACCACCAAACAAAAAAAAAAAAAAAAAAAATTAAAAAAAAAAAAAAAAAAAAAAAAAAAAAAAAAATTATTTTTTTTTTGTTTTTTTTTTTTTTGTTTTTTTTTTTTTTTTTTTTTTTAAAAATTTTTTAAATATTTTAAAAAAAAAAAAAAAAAAAAAATGCTAGAGAATACCCTTTCCACCCTAATCTCGGTTCCCATCATATGTGAACTTCGATTCACTAAATGTCTCCTATCTTCAGGTTCTTGATGTTGCTGTAAAAAACAACCTTGCAGTTTATATCTTTCCTCTGGGAGAAACTGTATTAACACGCACCCCACTGGGAGACGAAATTCGCCCCCCTTCCCTCTTGGTTTTCCACAGATAACGCAAAAAACAAAGAGACGCAGAAGAACGAAACTTACAGTACCTTATCCCTGATCAATTTACGCATCTGAACTAATTTTTTAGGATGTCAGGTCAAAGAGCTATCCAAGGTCAAGTGACCCGACCTCAAAACCTAAAATCACGAGTTTGAAGCGGCGCCTAAGGAACATTTGCCAACCGATCAGTTTGAAACTTTCAGAATATGATAAGGTTATTAGGTTCTGCAAATCTGTTATCTCGGACATTTGATATTGTTGACCTAAGGTGGGGCCAATTTTTTGGTCACCCCATTATAAGTCTATGGCGAAAAATAGAATGGGCTTGTTTTCAGTAAATACCGGATAGATAAAGCTAAAAATCCTCACACCGTGTATATTTACCACGATCCTGACCAAAAGGTTTATTTTTTACCATCTGACCTCTTAAATGTCATGTCAGGTCACAGGATCATGCAGTGATTGTTTTGCCATTAACTTCTCGCTGAATTGAGATAAAGCTCCTATTTTGCTTGCATTGTGCTTATATTGTTACGGGGAGTCGATTGATATGCAACATGACCATATTAAGTCACCCTGTGACCCTGACCTAGCTCAAGGTCAGGTTATTTTCATAATTTGACCTAGCAAGGTCATATTATACATCATTTGATTTGCCACGATGTAAGAAATCCAATAATGTATAAATATTTTCTCTAGCTTTGCTGAGTAAATATCTAGAGGTGGAAACGTACAGTGCCCTGTTGTAAGCCTATGGAACCTTCTTTGACATATACTGACCTCAATATTGACCTGACATAAAAATGTTTCCTATAATTTCTATTTGTCTTGTCAAGAGCTTTCGAACGCCCTCTGTAATTTTCCATTAGCTTTCCTGGGAAATGAGATACGGAGGGGGTGCGAAAAACGGCCCCAAGGCAACGGGGCGCGTCATACCAGGGACCCCAGCGGGGCGCGCGTTAAAGGGTAATTGTGTGTTAATTTATTGTTATTGTTATACATGCATCGTTTCTTGTACCTTGGTTCACGTCATCACACTAGGCAGACGGTAGTGCATTGGGTTAGTGACCACCCCTCGCAACTCTCCGGTTACCTGCGTAGCTCAGCCCGAGCGTCGATCTCAGCTGATCTCCTGCCATGAGTGAGCGACAGACGTATGTAAGCCTCGCAACTTGATCGGATGGTTTATAAAAAATATTTATTTCTTAAAACAATTTTCAACAAAACTTTCACGAGCTCAGCCACGCCGTTAAAGGAGTGTTCATTAGCCAAGTTTGATGGTATTTGGACCCCTCTCCCTTCATCAGAAATCGTTGGAAAATGACTGAACCCCCTACCCCATTCGTCAGCAATTGTCAGAAGATACCAGACCCCTCTCGACAGCAACGGCAGTAGACATGAGCAAGCACACAGAGACGCCGCAGAACTGCAATGTTCGGGCAGCAGGTTGCACAGCGGACACTGGGTGTGACTACGAAGCACTGACTACGAAACATACAAATTAGTTTGACAACTACGAAGCAACATTAGTCAAAACTTTATCGATGTAAGATAGCCACATATAGATGTCATGCTTCTTGTTGTTTTCTTTTTCGGATCCGCCAGTGGAATATCTAGTGAATAAACATTTTTATTTGATTTTGTAATGAGTTTAGGCGGGTAGTTGTTCTCTAAAATAAGTTTGACTCTTTTGCAAGCTGCGGTCGATTGCTGCCTTATCCGATGATAGTTCCCCGCTCGAAGCAGTCTGGTGTTCGTGAACTTGTTAAAATTTTATAGCACCACCATTCGCGGCGCAGCTGCGGCCAAGCGAATGTTTTCAGACAGCTGATGCATCTTACATATTGCCAAAAATATATCCTTCATAAGCCCAAGAGGAACACCCTCATATCAATAAACTTTGAGACACGCACGTCACTGCTGGGCATCTCGCACTTGCTGCAGCTCCAGATCGTTGAAGAGAAAACCACGGTGAGATGGATAGATAATCATACCCGTGGGTGTTGAAGGCCAAGGGAGCGGGGAACGTGTCCATCACCCCCAACTCCCGAAGAAGATGAGGGCGTCCCCCTAGAATTCACCCTTCCCACCACCTTGGTCATCGCCAGTCCGAGGGTACATGCCCCCTCCCCAGTAAATATGCCGTGGCGACGCCCCCAAATATGCTCCAATGATTGAATTGTTATTTTCAAGTGAGTGTAACGTTTGGAAGCTCCTCTTGGCGAATACTCCACTGTATGATTTTCTGTTCTAACGTTTCTCTGGTTTTATCAATTTTAGGTTTACTGCAACACTTATCAATCTTTCCTAAAACTTTGAATGTTCAACACAGTTTTTAGGTGCATATGCATAATCATGACCGCTACAGACCTGATTCCCGACAAGGCCAATGGTGTAATTAATACCTGCACTGGAGGAGGCCTCGGAGCACCCCACCCATATATTCTTTAATGTAACCAGAGAACGGTTCGCAGTCGGAAAACTATACTCGGCGACAGTTGAGAAAATTAGTTAGTGCGTCGATAGGCGGAAGAAGTTTTAATATTTGTCAAAATTGTATCCGAAGTCTTGAAAGTTTCTTTAAATGTTACACTTAAAGGCAAAATTACACATGAATTTTGAGACCCACACTTGTGCGGTCGCTCCAGCTCACCAGCATTTAAGACTGATTGGTGACGCTATAACATCACATAGGTAATCGTGATATAAGTGAAAGTCACTTCGCATGAGGTCAAGGTCAAAGGTTGCAGATCAAGGTCATACTAGCATTCTTAACCACTTAGCGTTCCAAATTCTTCACCTCGGCGATTCCAGTCGGGTGATGATGCCCCGTTTGACGTATATAATGTTATGACGTAATAGTCAAGGTAACTCAACGTTGAGGTAAGCGGCACAGTGTAAATTCAAAGGTGTTAAATCATGGTCCAAATCTCATTTCCTGACCTACGGTTGTCACACTGTTGATTATAGTGTATATCGTAGGGAATATCTTATATTGTGACGTAATAGGATAATTCCCCTGAATTACCTTGATCCCCAACATTTCAGAGAAGATGATATCAGACCTTCTCTCGTGACCTTAATCTACTTTAGAGTAAATCCGACTTTGTTTGCATAATCACGGAATTTTGTAATTGGGTCAATTCCGAGCAGGACTCGGAATTGACCCTTCTGCCTTCGCTGGACCTTGGAGATATTGTCCTTGGTCTATAAAGGTTAGCCAGTGTGTAGTTAAACATAGCGCTCACATGCCCTTCATCGGCTTTTTCTGTCCCTTTCGGTTTTGTATCTCAGGGGGCCTAAATCAGAAAGGAGTTGTGAAGGAAAACAGCTAGACAATTTATTCAACTTCATTGAAACCTCTCTCAGACATATTCAACGTCCCTACAGCAGACAAAACACCCTTTGTGAAGCCATCTCTATTTCAACGTCCATATGATCACAACAGTGTGCTCCATGACCGTTTATTTGATATCTGCTCGTGAGTACTCCGGCGGTGGTGTTAAGTGGTGTTTCCATACTCAGAGATCGGGTCTTTCAGCGCAGACTCACCATCCTAAAAGCCATGAAATCGTTCACACTCCTTCCCTGTCGTCCATCATCCACTGACACCAGGGGGAGTGGACATTCCGTCTATTTCGGGGAGGATCGCTGGCATATCGACCGTGCCCATGACCGTGCGCGTGCGCCCGTCGGCGGCGGCGGGGTCGTCGGGGGAGGGGGGAGGAGGGGCGCCTGCGCCGACGCTGACGCCGTCGTCGCCGCGTCGTCTCAGGTGCATCGCCTGAGGCGCCAGGGTCGTGTCAGTGGTTGGAGTGCGACAACCTGCAGTCGGCAGCACACATGGGAGAGGAGTGCAAGGGTGTATAAAGGGAACCAGGCGGGGTGGCCGGCGACAGTCGAGTGAAGGACTGTCCCGGATCGTCGAAGACGGTGAGTGCATTTGCCCTAATCTTGCTGCTGCCAGCAGGCACGGAAACTGCCATTGCTGAGTGTTCGTTGCGTATGTGTTAAATCTCTAGATAATCTGACCTGTAGCCTCAGCCCTGGAGGCGTTCAACCTCTTTTTGAATGTTAACAGCATAGAGAGTTTTGGCGCAGTAGGCAGAACATTGTTCCACCACAAGCAGCCAAACAGAATGGGAAGCTTAAATACATTTTACAGATTAATTATTATAGATAACATAAACAAGCCAGTTTCGAAGGCAGAGCTTCTTCTTCAGTGGCCAAACGAAAACAGGATAAATCGACATGAGACACCCGAATATATCAAAATTATGTATTACATATTTTAATACAAACGATCAAACACAACCATATTATCAACTTTTGCAATTCTAATTCATAACTTTCACACATTTCTCTTTTCCAAAATCCAAATTTTTTATAGAAAACTTTATCGAACGGGTACCTCAGCTGCTACTGTAGCCCATATAAAAGCCATGGTTTTGTATTAAAATAATGTTCTGTTTCATGTGTGTGCCTTCCAAAGCCCTTCGTATGAATTCTGACCTTGCTGTTTTACAATCTTCACTCCTTCCAGTTTGGGAAGTAGTGGTATTTATATATATGGAAAACTAATCCATTTGTGTGATTGTGATCTCTTCTGTCGCGCTTTTAGCCCCTCCCTGTTTTCCCAAAGTATGACTTTTGATGTGGAGCGGAACAAGGAATTATTTTATACTATGCTATGACAACGAGAATTTTGGGAAGGTTTCTCCTTAACAATGTGTCCTACCTTCTATCCACTGACATAATTACATACATTTTTACATTTACATACATTTATACATTATACATACATACATTAATACATTTATCCTCGCATTATTTAGATAAGAGGCTATCACATGGGATTGTTTCGAATCCGAATCCCCTCAGGCAGAGCCTTCCTTAGTACCGTCATGATTGTGCAATAAAAAGGAAACCTAAAAAAGTACCAATTACTTTCAGTCAATGGCAAACACTTTAACTTATATCATAGGCAGTTGTTTTTGCACTTTTATCAAATGTTATGGTTTGGTAAAACAGAGCTATGCAGGCAGCTTGGAATACGAACAGTCCGGTTGAAGTCAAATCATTGCTTTTGGCTTGTTTGTTCATATTACAACACAGCCTATACACACAATTACAGATGGTGAGTATACCTGCCGACTGTAATTGTGTGTATAGGTAACAGTACCTGATGATTTAAATTTAAATAGGTTCTGAAATTGTATTTGCCAGTTCTTGGTATACATGCCGTCAGAAAAAAACTTGCTCTGGTCAGAAAATTAGTCACCGTTCGTGGTTTGCTAATAAAATCAACGGAATTTTATGGCTTCACATGCAATGAGCTAGAAATGCACTTTCAGTCTGCCTTTTGCATTTCAGACCAAATCATTCAGGAAATAATACCCTCCTCCCCCCCGACTCCCAAAAAGTAGGCAAAATATGGTTATTTCCTGCAAACAAAATATAACCCATACGTTTTACGTACACCAGCGTTACAGATCAGTTGGTATGAAAATTGTAACATCGCTATAGATAGGTAGAGCGTCAACATCAGCGGCTTCTGTTTGCTGGTGAGTAATGAACCTTCTCTTTTTCCAGGACCAATAAGGTAGCACGTATTAACATCAACGGTCCTTATTCACATTTTCTTAGGTAGTTGAATACTCTCAACAGAAAAATTTGTCATCTTAAACTTCTCGTATCACGATATAACCTGATATTTTATTCCATTCTTGATGTCGGAGGCCCTTGACGAAGACTAGCGGCTTCAAATGTGAGTTATTTGGTCTCTGCTGTTTTTGTCCATCCGAGAGACTGCAGCTCTCCTGATTTGATGAGGCTCAGGCAACCAAAAATCTACCTTCTGCACCCCCGGTTACCTGAGTCAATAAGTCTGCCACCACGACCGGACGCCCCATAGTTACCTGAGTCGACAAGTCTGCTACCACGGCCGGACGTCCCCCGGTTACCTGAGTCGACAAGTCTGCTACCACGCCGGACGTCCCCCGGTTACTTGAGTCGACAAGTCTGCTACCACGCCGGACGTCCCCCGGTTACTTGAGTCGACAAGTCTGCTACCACAGCCGGACGTCCCCCGGTTACCTGAGTCGACAAGTCTGCCACCACGGCCGGACGTCCCCCGGTTACCTGAGTCGACAAGTCTGCTACCACGGCCGGACGTCCCCCGGTTACCTGAGTCGACAAGTCTGCTACCACGCCGGACGTCCCCCGGTTACCTGAGTCGACAAGTCTGCTACCACGGCCGGACGTCCCTCGGTTACCTGAGTCGACAAGTCTGCTACCACGCCGGACGTCCCCCGGTTACCTGAGTCGACAAGTCTGCCACCACGGCCGGACGTCCCCCGGTTACCCGAGTCGACAAGTCTGCCACCACGGCCGGACCTAAGTTGAGCGCACTGAATCTCCTCATGTATCCGGGACAAATCATTTGATGCAGACGGTGCATGGCTGCGGATTTGACTCGCTGGTACCCATAGTAGCGCAGCAACAGTAAAAAACACAACCCCCGTTTGACAACAAACATGTTTGCAGGTTTTTTGTTTTCCAAAATGAAGAATACGGTGCTAAAACGTTCTTCAAAACGACGCAGTGAAGAGTGTACCTACCATTTGACGCTGTAACTAGTGTTGCATGTTTTTTTTGCAGCTAGGAGACAATTTGGGAGCAATCGGATAAGAAATGAAATTTATGGTTTAATCCTTTACCCCAGAAAAATCATATCCATTCATGCTGAATGTGCGCACCCGCGCGATTTGGTATCCACCGTATAGTCCATTTTCATGGAAACATTTCAGTACAAAATTCCTGCCACATAATTTGCTTACGACATCGTGGGACCTCCTTAAAATTTACACAAGTTTCATTTTTCCATTTTTGAAGGGAATGCAAGTGCGCATGCCCACCATCGCCCAAGGCTCGTGATCTATTTTGTTGGCACAAACACACTACCAAACTTCAGCTCAATAGAGCCAGTCCTTTCCGAGAAATCAAAGAGGTGGTGTCCACACGGTGTAGAGCCATAAATGTAACGTATGCTCCTGCTCTTCATTCTGCCAAAATATGTGTCGTAAATTTTAGGTTGATCGGATTTATTGTTCCCAAATTATAGTGTGGGGCTAAAGCTGCTTACTGCTTCTCCGTGCACCTGCGGGCGGGCTGTTTGACCTGTGAGCGGGCTGTTTGCATGTGCCAAGAACATCGCTTACACATTGTCCGTTTCGTCTATGTTAATTTAGTAATTAAATTGATCAGGCTGTTAGATGGCGAAGACCTCGTCAGGGTATGACGCACACTTTTGAGGATATAAGCTTTTTCATTGGTGCGTCGGCAGTGCCGGGTCGGATTGCCCATACCGCAAGAATTATCTTAAAGTTTGTTTATGAAATTCACCAACTTTGTTTAGTTAAAGCCCTTTTAGCTAAACATAGTGAAATTTTAAAAGATGTTCGGAAATAAATGCTTTAATTTAAGCTTCACATTTCGCAGTATTTCGTGCAACTATGTATCATTTATTTATGCATACCTGTTTCTGTTTAATTGATTACTTTTGCTTTGAATTTGTGCTCAAAATTTATATTAATGTAAGGATAGACCTTGCGCAGGTATGGCACCCGCTCGGTAATTAAACATGTTCTCACTACTGTTGGGTTCAAAGTTAATAGATTTTGCAAGTAACTAGTTTTTCAGTACAGACCAAGTAAATATTGTTCCAAAAGCATAACCTCTCTTACGATACCTTTCGGGGTTAAACGTTTTCAAAATTGAAATTTGAATTTATCGAAATCAAATGCTTCATAATTTTATGAAGCATTTGATTTCGACAAATACAGTGTTCCAATAGGAACAAAACAGGACATAGAGAATAGTCCGGCTGTGTTCTGTATGTGGGATGGATTGGGAGCGGGGCCCACGTTTCAAATAATAGTGCATCTGTTAGAAGCACTGCACCTGGTCTAGATGATGAAGGCTCAGGGAAACTTTAAACCCAAGTTCCTTGGCAATATTTCCAACGAAACCCACCTGACAAGATATAAATCTATTGGAGAGCCCGAGTGTTCAACGCCGCAATTACCAGCATATAAAAGGTTTTCACACTGGTCGTAGAATAGGCGGGGAACCCAGCTTCATAATAATGATAAGTTTTAGATGCTGCCAATATTTTGGTGATAATAATTTTTGCGGTTTAACGACGCACCAAATTCCAAGGTTATACGCCGTCGCCAACTCTTAACCCGTTGTAAGAAATTTGGGGGATCAATCACTTATTCAGAGACTTCGCTGGGAATTGAACCCGGGACAATTAGCTAGAGATTTTGATTTATCCACTAAGTCGCCCATCCCCAATACTTAGGCCATTTTGTGCCTCCATTCCTCTATTGCCACTCATTATAAATCATTTTACCATTTGTATTGCAAGCAAATGTTTTATTGGCGGGTGCTCAGTACTTAACTAAAAATGGCATTACCATGAGGTTAATGTAAATACTGGGAACCTTATTATACCAATGGCATGCATCTCATACCGATAACTTAAGTCTACTTGTACTGCTGCTGCTTACTTGCTTGGGCTTGCGATGACAACACCTGACCTGGCTTGGCAACGTGACCTGAGATGCCCCGGACCTCGGATTTCGCGAGAGTTTGAGAAAATGATAAAGCAATAGGAAGGTACGCTCGCCTCCGTTATTGACAATCTGCAAAAGACTTAAGGCGTGCGGTACCTACTTCCTGAGCTTGCATGAGAGATTCATTCTTTCCTATTCATCGTCAAAACTGGAGGAAGCTAGCAGCGCAGCCCATTTTCGAGGAGCAGCTCCCCTGATATCAAGCCGCTTCCAGCATACCTAATATCGAAGAGATTGAAAAGACGCCGGGAAACTTCATAATATCTTAACTTTCTGAACAACAAATGATCCGAACTAAACAATAGTCTGAAAATGAATGATCTGAACTAAACAATAGTCTGAACAATATCTGAACTGAATTTTCTTTGATAATGCATGCCGTCTGTTACTCGGTTTAACGACGAGGCCGATAAGTGTTTGCACACTTATAAAAATTGATATTTTTGAATTTTTCAAAGTTACAAGTGGCGTTCTCCATTTAAGGCACAGAAATTCCGAACTGAAGAGTTAGAAACACTGAAGCACGCTGAAAATTCACCCGGGTGCCAGGCACTGGTCACCTTCACCAGGGTGAAGTGGGAGGAGGGGGAATGACCCATCTAAAGAAAAACCGAGGAAGCTAGAGAGAAGTAAAAAAATCGAAAAGTCATTCCAAACGTAATCCTTTTTAGCCCGGTCATGTTTTCTCGGGTCAGAATACTGAGGTCACTGAAGCTACGGGGTCCGCGACAAAGCGCAAGAGGGTGGGGATGTAGAATCAAGCCTTTTTATGCCCGAAGATGATGTCAAATACCCCCGGTGACGAGAGGCTTAAAATCAATCGAGAACATCATATCATTGGAGGGATTTCTCTTTAAGCGTCGATACAATTAATATCCGGCCTATGCTCGCTTTGTGATTAAGGTGGATGTGGACAGGGAAGACAGAGATTAAGCCCGGTTAAGCTCTAAATCTGGCGATAACGATAAGAGCTACTGGGCAGACTGGTTCAGGCTGTGCACACTGAGACAGCATATCTCCCAGCGGTCAACGAATTCGGACTGATCTTACACTCTCATTGGTCAGTTCGAGTGGCAGACTTGCAGCAGATTAGGTTATGAAAACAACGTTCCTTGTCCGGGATAAGACACGACCTAAAACTTTGCATCCTTAAGATCAGTCCTGATATAAGGCTGCTCTGTTTCACAAGAAACACTTTCTTTGCGTGAGCACACAGACCACTGGAGAAGAGAAGTGACCGAAGAAAATACCAACTTCCATTTAGTTTAAGTAGACAAGTTTTAATAAGAAAGCATATAAGCACGCAGTGACATTTAGCGCCGTAAGTATCCGCTTGTAGCAATGAAACGCATATTACTTTCATGGTAAGTCTGGCAGCACGCGAGCGGAGTAAACTACATCAGCTCGTGTTACGAATCATTTTCTTACCATTAACATATCCATTTGTGGGTGGGAAAAGTAATACCAGATGATGCAACTATGGTATTTGTCCGCTTGGGTGGCAGGTTTTTCTTACACTCCCTAATATTTTTCGGGTGACCGGAAAAGGAGAGCGCACAGCGCCGGCGTGCTTTCCATGACTATTAGAATATTCTGTTCGCATATTTCTGTAACTTTAAAATCATATATATGTCAAGTCAGGTCACAAGCCAGGAATAATTGACCTCATCTCCAATTTTTTTGAGCCTGCATTGTCCCCGCATATTTCAACCTAATGATATGAAGTCGGAGTTACATGTTCATGTCCCGATGGCATCTTAGCATACAAATATTGTTTTCTCGATCTTTTTTTGTATCTAAAATCAAAGGCCAGCTCAGGTCTTGACTGATATACTGTAAGCCTATGGAACAATTTGAAATTCCAGTTCTTCAGCATTTACGTCTCATATCAGCGTCCAAATTTCAACGTGATGTCTTTGTGACCCATTCCGGTGACTAAAGCTTAAACAGTTGGCATAATG
Organism: Lepas anatifera; assembly: GCA_034440635.1. Taxonomy (NCBI): domain Eukaryota; kingdom Metazoa; phylum Arthropoda; class Thecostraca; family Lepadidae; genus Lepas; species Lepas anatifera. The sequence goes on from JAOTON010000888.1 coordinate 633,443, forward strand.
CCCTGGGCCGGCCATCTGAGGTCAAATAGGCAGGTTTCGATAATTCAGCCGACAAGTTTTGACCACATGTGTACCAGATTCTATTTACGATCGTACGATCGTTAATTTCGTTGATAAGTTTTGAGTGCTGGGGAGCATGATGATAGTTAACAGCCGGCTCCTCAATCCAAATGTAAACACTGATTAAGATAATTAAAGATAATCTTATTTATCTTAATCTTCTTAATAAGATTAGAATGAAGATAACCTCGTTTTTTACATTTCTTCTTTAACAATGATCGTTACATTTCATTTAACCAGAATTCGAAATCCAGCCGATTTGCTAGATATTATTTACAGGACTATTTATTTCATCCTAATATGAAGAACATGCACCATATAATAAGATAGCTCGAGCAGCGTACTTAATATCACACATTTTGAGTAGAGTTGCCGTGCCAGATGTTGAATATGTTATGAAGCATAGATAAGTAATATTCACCTATATCTGGAAAAATATTACTTTTTCAACATCAATGAACGAAAGGAGAAAGGTCTTAAGGTCACATGTCATAGGTATCACCCGAGGAACCCCAGCTGTGCCTGTCCTTTTAAGTGCTACACAGGCCAACACACTCAATATAAAATCCGACATTCCGCTAAAAACTAGTGTTAAATAGCATCAATTCTGGAGTTTGTTTCACGCCTCGAATATCCAAACATCATCTGCATTATACAGCTGATGTAACGAGCCCCGTATTCAGAAAACAACCTTTCAACATAAAGCACGACGGCCTCTGCTTAATCCATTAGTGTCAACCTTATTCTATTGGAGCAAATACCAAGAAAAATTATTGGCTTGATGTCTTTTAGTCAAATCGAAATAAAGCTGTTTTCTGTGTCAGAGCAATGCTGTTTCGTTACGTTGTAGAATTCCCAGAATATGTATGACTATGGGCCCTGGGCCTGTCAGACTTTCACCATTTTCTGAAGACTTCCAGGTAATGAACAACTCATAAATATATGGTCAACGGGCCTTAATAGGATTATTTCGAGGCTGATGCAGTCTTCACGACGTAAATTCCTTCCCAAATTATGGTGGAACATGCAACAAGATCAGTGTAATAAGTGTTTCCGACTGAGTAGCATGTATGTAAGTTTGTATATGGCCAAAACGACTCCCAAAGGAGAAAACGATGGAATTGCGCTTGCTTGCTCATTGAGAGCAAATAACACCCACATACGATAAGTATGAAAATCCGGCTAAATCCTGCCGTATTTTAGGCTTACTTCCGGCTAAATCCTGCCGTATTTTAGGCTTAATTCCGGAAAAACCCGGTATCTGCTGGATTAAAAAAAACAATCCGATGTATCTCTACTCTTGGCTAAAAAAAGATATAGTTTTTTTGTTTTGTTGCAACTGTTTTCCTTGTCCCAGCAAGTCGGTGAAGGGACACAATAACAATGCTAGGTGACTTCGCTGACGTTGGGGTCAGGTCAACCTTTGAATTAGACCTGGCATTATCAGCATCCTTGTTTGGGGTTTAAGAACACTTCTACTGTGGTTGTCATTTTGCGTTCATTTCTAATCCATGTGAGACACATTATCTTCAATCTGGTGCAAAACAAAGCGACGAGAGCTGATGCACGACGAGATCTGATGTAAAATGTTCTCTAAGATCTCTGAAGACTGGAATGTAGACCATGCGTTACCTCAACAAGTGTGACAACAAAGAGCTGCGCCAAGACATCAAACATTAAAATAATGCGCACATCGATTAAGATACTATGAAATTGGTTCAATATCGAGTAAGGATTTCGTGTTTTCACTCTATATGTAAACCTATCAGGGAAGAACACCATATCGATGTTAACACCGTTCAGTGATAAAACGGAGAGCATCCGGCAAATATCTCGTCTTCTCAACCTCAAAATGGCGGCAATCTGTAAACTAGGAACACGTTCCAACAAAGAGTAGGTCACCGCCAAGATGTTCACCGCCAGGCCCCCCCCACAACAGCAAGCGCAGACCACCGGATGTTACGTCACACCTCTTAGCATATAACATGGGAAAATTAAAAGATAAAATATCCCAATTTTTGCAAAAAAGAGGCCCAGAATCGAAAATAAAATGATAATTCATTGCATTTGGGATAAACATGATTACCGTGTATTATCACAAATTCGTAAGCGGGAAGTTTCATTAGCAGCAGTTTAATACACGGCTCAATGGTGAAGGAATTCCTCCACGCCCTTGTGACGTCACTCAGGCGTGGAGGAATCCCTCTTGAATATACCTTTAAGTAAAGGCATCTTGGTTCACCGCAGCGTAGACACGTCTCCGGGCAGTCACCGCCAACGCGGTTGGAGTGCGTGGCATGCGTGCGGTCACGCACAACCAGCTCGAAATCACCTACTCCCTCCTACTACAGAATTTATTATTTTTGACATAAGAAAATTTCAGAAACCTTTCATAGGATGCGAAACAAGAGCAATAGCGATTCCATTTTTCTATCTGGTTGAAGAATTAACATGCGAAAATGTTCAGCTGATATGTTGTACAGAAAACGAGGCAATCACAAGTTTTGTCCAAGGCACAATTTTCATGATAAATATTTGTTTTCTCTAAACGAGATCTGTAGATCTTTGTTTTCATCGATTTAAAAGTTACATTCTACCTTTTGTTTCATACACTTTGCACAAATGATTTGTTAATGCAAGTTTAATGGGTTTGTACCGTTCCTTCAACCACGAACGTCGCCGCTGGAAAACAAAATAGGGCGGGATCAGCTGCGAAAATATAATTCCTCGCTGAGGGAAACCCACTGACACCTAGATAAGAAGACACAACTTTTTGGGCTTGGCTGCTAAATTTCATAATTTACCCTTCTGCCCATGCCTAAGTGTCGTGGGCGACAAACAAAGTGAGATATTGCAACAATCTTTGACCTCCTGCTGCCAAGAAACTTTCCCTCTAACAAAAAAATCCCGTGGGAAATGTGCTCTTGCTTACTTTTTCCAAAAGCGCCTTCCAAGCTTTCCCCATTTTGTTTTTAAAAATGTGCTGAAACCGAGAAATTTATTGACGAAAAGAATGTAGCCATCCTGCACCCTTTCGGCGCGTATGTCCTCATGCCGCCGATAACATGATATTTCTGTCACGACTAGGCTGAGATAGGATAATTTTCCGACGAGAAGTGAAGTGGGAGGGGCCGTGATTCTGTGCACCTCCTCGCCCCCCCCCGAAGCAGCACCTACACCAGATTCTATCACTGAGCCAACTGTTGGTGCTATGAGCTTGAGTCATTAAGCATCCTCTTTCAAAGTAGTTTTTAGCTGGTAGGTGCATTGTGTACGATATCTATTTCATTGTTTAGTTCTTTGGCAGGTAAGTCGTGTATACCAGGTGTTTTCAGCTTATAATGTGTTCTTTGTTAACTTGAGTTGTAGCTGAAGCCAGCTGTTGCTCATATGTACCATATAAACAAATTGACACCCATGCTTATAAACAAATACGATTTGAACAATAGCGGTAACCCGCAGGTCCAATGCAGTTGTCATCAGATATTTTCCTATTTTTAGGAGCACGTCTGCGCCTGCGATATTCTTCAATTCCTTTACTTTTATGAAATTGAATCTTAGTCCCTTTTGTCTGTGACAGATTGGGGACTTCATTTCCAGGGGGTTAGGGGGCTCGAGCATCCCCACCATTGTCTCGGATCAACCCCCGCCTATGTTTTAACTAAATGTTCACGGCCATTTTAGGAGGGCTTTAGCCCCCTAGCCCCATCCACTTATATCCACCACTGAATTTTTATGGATAGAGATTGAGATCGAGCTTATGAAACCCGACACCGGCGTCCTTCATAATACAAGTAAATCATTACTATTTGAGGTGAAGATCGCAGCGACTACTGAGCTCACGACGGGCTTGCCACAGTTGATTGTGTGACGTTTTAATGGCAGATCAAACCCGTTAGAATGCGGAAAAATTGCGGAAAAATTGTCAATGTCGTATGTCTCGAAAATGAAGTAGCTTAGCATACTTTATACAAATGCTGGCTCTACTCTGTTTTGTATCCCTTGATGCTATCTCGCTCACGTCACGTAGCGGGCTGCCGAGGCATTTCGCAGGCAGGTGGTACCACACTTGTTTGCAGAATCACTGCCATTAACAAAAACGGAGCAGGGCCGATCGATGAAAGGTAGGAAAGGCACTGTGAACACTGATTTGGCTTCCTAGTTGCCGAGCTAAAACTGCACTACTGAAATCGATCCGTCGTTGTACGAGGTGTTGAGAACTTAGCAAACTTATTGAAATATATTTATTTGACTTGAGCTTCACGTGGCGTATCATAAGACTTACTAAAAATGTGATGCATAGTGAGAATTCTGTGAGCCACTGCGATGCAATATTTTGCTCTTTATGTTTATGATATACATTTAACCTTAAGACGGATGTTGCCTCTTGAAGTCGCAGAGATACAGAACACGAGGTCATGCATTTTTATGGTAATTTGATGAAAAACTGTGGCCAAGATATTCATCAGTCAAACTGACTTTTTCATAAGCGAAGGTAAGGCCATTCGATGTATTATTACGGACTAGATGTTAAATGTTCCTCGCTGTAGACCTCCACAACATTTTCGAGCACCAAATTCTATGGTGCCTTCGTGACCTCATTTGTCTTCACTTCTACACTTGGGTGTAGCAGCGTGCAATGCGTGTAAGCACACTGATTCTGCTGACGTGAGGGAGACTCAGATCTCTTATCTGGGCCTTGTCCTGTTGTTTGTGCAGTTGTATACATGTGTTCTAAACATTTATTTTGGGAAATCCTGGTGCCTATTTTTGGAATTCCAACCCTTCCAAAATATTTTTCGGGTATCTGGTAAGCATCCGTGGCAAATGGCTCTTAGTTTCGTTGCATGGATTTGATGTCTTTCGATAGGGCTTTTCGCTAACAGTGTTATTTTTTCATTTGTTTAAGATTGAATGTGCTGCAATGTTTGAAATCAAATGTTAAAGAGCGCACAAATTATCTTCCAAACGTCTAAGTTTTTCACTGTTGGGCCCTGTTGCCCTCCACCCCAGCCATTAGATCAGATCCGGCATTGTACATGAGTGTAGGTACTGCGCCACCGTGCGGCTGCAGGCGTCGGTCGCCCAGCCAGATGTAGGCGAAGCTTTCTAACGTCGCCGGATATCTTCATTATTTCTGCACCACCTACTAATCATGTTTCCGTGTTGCTCTTTCTTAGCCACCTTGCACTCATTTTTAATCCTAGTTATAAACAAGTCGCACCAGGTACGTGATGTAGATTTCCATTGGTTGGTTGGAATCAATAAAACATTTGTTGTCACAAGTTTACCCCCAGAGTGGTACAAATAAGGGACGCATGCACCGCAACGCCATATATGCTTTGACTCTCAAAAAAAACATGGAAGGGTAGGGCATGACCATGTATCCTAATGAAGTCTGTTAAAATCTCTAATGGTAGGATGTTAGAATTTCTAAGAGAATCTAAAAGCCTTAACACGCGCAGCGCTGGGGTCCCTGGCATGACGCGCCCCGCTCGGGGCGTTTTTTCCCCCTCCGCATCTCATTCCCAGGGAAAGCCAAAGAAAAATTACGGGCGGCGTTCGAAAGCTCTTGACAAAACAAAGAGAAATTATACGAAATGTTTTTACGTCAGGTAAATGTTAAGGTCAGCATAGGTCAAAGAAGGTTCCATAGACTTACAACAGGGCAGTGTGCGTTCCCCCTCTAGATTTTTACTCAGCGCAGCTAGAGCAAATATTCATGCATCATTGAATTTCTCTCATCGTGGCAGATCGAATGATGTATAATATGACCTTTCTAGGTCAAATTGTAAGAATTACCTGACCTCGAGCTAGGTCAAGGTCACAGCGGAACCTGGTATGGTCATGTTGCATATCAATCGACTCCCCGTGACAATATGAGCACAAAGCAAGCAAAATGGGAGTTTTATCGCAATTCAGTGATAAGTTGTTGGCAAAACAATCACTACATTTCACAATCACAATCACTGCTTTGTGATGAACACTGACCGGTCATTTTTATACTTTTACTTGTATGTGTAAATATGTGTATGCGAATATGTATAACTATGACCTAGTTCTCTCTCTAAGCAGCGAATGCTTCTCACATTTTATCTCTTGACTTCATCTGTGAATGGGACTTGAATGAACCTGTTGATTATTGTTCAATACAAACAAACAAACAAACAATACATGCTGGTCTGCGACCTGACATGACCTTTGAGAGATCAGATGGCCAAAAAATTATCTTTATGGTCAAGATCGTGGAAAGAATACACGTTTTGAGGATTTTCAGCTTTATCTATCCAGTATTTATTGAAAACGAACCCTTTTCTATTTCTCACCATAGACTTATAATGGGGTGACCAAAAATTGGACCCTACCTTAGGTCAACAATACCAAAATTCCGAGATAGCAGATGTGTAGACCCTAATGACCTCATCATATTGTGATAGTTGAAATTGATTGGTTGGCTGATGTTCCTTAGGCGCCGCTTCAAACTTGTGATTTTAGGTTTTAAGGTCGGGTCGCTTGACCTTGGATAGCTCCTTGACCTTACATGACCTGACTTAAATAATTGATCAAATGCTTAGAATTGATCAGCAATAAAGTACTGCAAATTTCGTTGTTCTGCGTCTCTTCGTTTTTGCGTTATCTGAGGAAAACCAGGAGGGGGCGAATTTCGCCCCCCATTGGGGCGCGTGTTAACATAACAAGGATGGAGTTTAGCGACTTTCCGGAACGCCACCTTGGGATGGCAATGCCACAGTCGCTGTGCACTGAAAGGTATAAACACACGCACCGTGTTGCCAGGTGAGCCAGCATGGTGGAAACTATTCTAGTTACGGGCGGCGCCGGATTCGTGGGGTCACATACCATCGTCGAGCTCCTCAACGATGGCAAGGACATCGTCGTCGTCGACAACCTCGTCAACGCCGTCCCGGGTGAGTCGCAGCCGAATGCACTGGGTAGCTGTTGTGGGCGATGCGAAGTGAAAGTCAAGTAACCATCGTTAGCGGTTCTGATTTAAGCCGATTTTGTCAGGCAACATGTAATCTCCAGCAATTCCCTCAACAAGAGCAAATTTGGCCGCCCAAGGAGTTTCAGGTTTTGGAGTTCTTGGACCACGACAGCCGCTGCGGACTCATGGGTCTCAATAATCACAAGTCTACCATCGATTGATGGCGTCGGGTATCAGTACTGAGCGGATCAGCTGGCGCGGCTCGGACTCAATCAACCGAGCTTGGGACGTGGGCGCCGACATCTAACACCTGCATTCGATCCCGCCAGGCAACACCAAGCCAGCCAGCCTGGAACGGGTGGAGAAGCTGACGGGTCGCACCATCCACTTCCACAACGTCAGCCTGCTGGATCCCACCGCGCTCAACATCGTGTTCAAAAAGGTAATCAACGGCTTCTGACGACGGGCCTTCCAGCAGGTGCATTTCTCGTTCTGAAGTCAACGTGCTGCAATTTTCGGGTAATTCGATGCTTTATCATGCTCTCTTTGTGCAATGAATTCTTGGAACATTCATTAATACCAACAGCAATTCATGCGGCAGAAATTGGGACCTTTTGCTGTTTTTGTAGTTCACATATTTTTTCAAGCTGGTATTCACGGTAACTCCATTTCACGCAATTTCGAATTTCGGAATAATGTATAATTCGTCACCCCTATATATACATCCCGTCTCCTGTAATGTAGATCAGCAAGTGAGGGCAGTGTAACACATTTGTTGCTTTGCTCTAGGTGTGATTCCGGAGGAAAAGAAATGATTAAAAAATAATAATTTCCTCCGATCTGGTGTTTATTTTTCTTATAAAAATATTGTAAGAAAAAGTGTTGTCCCATCGGGACCAAATCTGGACATTGTACCCAGTTACCCCAGTTAGCCAATGAGCCAAATGTGACCGGGATCGAGTGGTGTATCTGGTGACGTCATTGGGCCACACGGTACACACATCCATGTGCACCATCGTACCACATGCGGCCAGTATCAGGTGTTATACCTACTTTCAAGAGATCATATCGCGTCTGATTATGTCTTGAGCAAGCGTTTTTAATTCATTTCGCAGTTGAGTTTGTTCTCAGGAGGGATGGTGTGTCTGAAATATAAACGTTTTCTTCAATAATAAGCTTTTGAGGCCCTGGGTCGTCTCCAGTAAATGTCCGTCGAGCAGTAGGGGTCCTTATTCACAATTTTCATACCTTTATTCGGAGTGGAATGATAAGTTAGAAAATTTTCAAGCGATAACTTGGTATTTGCTTTCTTTTAGCACTGTTTTGTGTCATTTCTAGTCTGAATATAGTCAGTAAGTGCAGCGCGAAATAAAAAGAAGCCGTGATAAGGTGAATTTAAAACTCAACACCCAATCAGCTTAAATAAAGGCAGCACGAGGTAGTTTTGAGCCCTAGAAGTTTCCATAAGACCAGGGAAGACGTGGAATGGTACGATGGCGTAAATAGTTTATCCAGAACGGGACCGCTAGGTCTATTTAAAGAAATTTAAAAAAAGAAGCCAAATAACAGAACGGACGACTAACTATAATTGTTCCCGGGATGGACAGTCTCGGAGAGAGAAGAAACTATATGGGTTCTAAAATGTTTCCCCCTTCCAGCCCCTGCTAGGGCTGCAGGCGCCGATACAGGGGTTGGGTCAGGGGGCACGGATCCATGGTGACTGGGGAAACATGGTGATGGTTAACGCCATGGTGACTAAGAACGGCACGTGCATGCTTCAGCAATGGCCGAAGAAACCCTCTTCACGGCTCTGCCGGACTTACGAGAGGTTTTGATGATCATTTGCATGCATCATCACTTTTTAGCTTATATTTTTTATATTTTGAGCTGAACCGTTTTCGGGGGAGATTGGAAATATTCTCTTTCAGCCTTTTGAAGGGGCCATGACCGTCTTGCTCCCCCTTCCCCCCACGTCCTGGATCCGCCAGTGCAAGTCTCAGAGACAGGCCTGAGTGCCCGTCGTAAGCGGACTCGATAACGTAATAGGGTGGTACATTAGACCGTCCCTTAGAAAAATAAAATTAAAATTTTGAAATGCGCACAGTAGTTTCTGGTTATTCATCGCATGTTGATGTCTGGTGCAAAAAAACTCCCAGATCTGACAACTTTTCACGCTGGCTTTTTCCCCCTACTTTTTCCATGCATACCCTAGGGCGTCTTGCGAGCGGGCACGGCGAGCGGTCATTAACTACTTTTACCAACTGCGAAATGATGAAGCTGGAAGCACTACGCTAGAATCACAATGTTTGCTACGTAAGAAAATTCCATATTGTTACTTTTTATAGCTCCCTGGCCTTTTGGCTGACTAACATTTCGTATCAAACCTACAAGATTAGTTAAACCTAACTAAGGTGTAGCTCGGGCGTCATAATTATGATAAAGATGGGAGCCTAATTTTCATTGTGCTTGTTGACAGAAAATAAGGCAAACAAAACACCTTTAGCAACTGTTAGCTTCGTTTTACATTGTGAGAAGTTTACCTTAATCAGCTTTTTATGTGCAAACTTGGCCATTTTTAACTTCATTTTCGTGGAAAAAGCCAGTTGGTTAAGACAATGCCGGTATTTGGCCTTAAAGTTATATCGCCCCCTCACAAAATTAGCGTCGCAGGTTCTGCCAGCACAGTAGGATGCTGTTGAAGCTATGGGCTCGTCTTCTTTGGTTCACTCTTGCTAAACTTTCTGCTCTTGTTAGTCCTGACTTTCTTCCGATGATCAGCCACAACAACCGAGATGTTCTGGAGACCAAATTCTGTCCTGGTGCTTCCTATGAAATGTTTGACGAGTTTCACCGTTCTCTCGAATGGATCATTGTCACAGGTGAGGCTCGTTACAAACTTCTTGAACTCAACATAGCCCTGATGCTGGTTCCGAGTGTGGACATGCTCAGACAGTCATCCCAGCTGATCAAACTGCGAGCTCTGAAATAAGAGCCAGCTCTTCGGTCCTATGAAGCTTGCCAGGCTCGGTCTGCTGCCACCCTCAGGCCAAGAGAGAGTGCTGTCATTAACAAAACCTGGGCCAGGGATGGTTGGTTTACGTTCAAGACAAAACGCGATGGGCCTTTCAGTTTTCATGGGCGCTTGGGCTACTTCATCCTCCTCTGAAATGTCATCATCTGCATGAAAGAAAACAGGAAGTGATGGAGATAGGTAGTCAAGAAACCTGCTCGGACTCTTGAGATAGTTGTTTGCCGGTGCCAGTCTCATTGTACTGTATTGACGCATTTCTTGAGTGGCTCGGAGGTCATTTAAAGGTGTGGCGGCAGGTAGCGACGTCCTCATGAAGAGCTATGCGTGATAGATCCCACAGAGTTCTGTCATTGTCTCAATTTCTTCCTTGGCCTCTGCACTGAACAGGCTAATATGGCTCGATAGAATGTGCATGGCAAGAAAAATGAGACCGGCACCGGCAAAAAACTCTCCAGAGTCTGAACAGTGATTTTGACTACCTGTCTCCATCACTTGCTGTTTTCTCTCTTGCAGACGATGACGTTTCAGAGAAAGAGAACGAGGGAGCAGCCCAAGCGCTCATGAAAACCGAAAGAAAGTTTTGTCCTGACGGGAAATCCTCCGTCCCTGGCCCTGTTTTGTTAATGACGCCACTCTCAGGCCTGAGGATGGCAGCAGATCAAGCTAGGCAAGCTTCATAGGCTGGGATGGTTGTCTGAGTATGCCCACACTTGGTACCAGCATCAAGGCTATTTTGAGTTCAAAGCAGTTTTTAATGAACCTCACCTGTGTGGATGATCCATCCGAGAGAACAGTGAAATTCGCCAAGGATGTAATAAGAAACACCAAGACAGAATCTGGTCTTCAGAACACATTGGCTGTCGTGGCTGATCATCGGAAGAAAGGCAGGCAGGGACGGGAAGCTTATCAAGAGTGAATCGAAGAAGATGAGCCCATAGCTTCAACAGCATTCTTCAGTGCTGGCAGTACCCGTGGCCATAATTTTGTGAGGGAGCAATATAAGACTGACATCAAATACCTTCATTGTCTTCACCAACTAGCTTTTTCCCACAAACATGAAGTTAAAGAAGGCCATGATTGCACATAAAAATTATATTAAGGTCAACTTTTTACAATGTAAAACGAAGCTAACAGTTAGTAAAGGTGATTTTTTAGGTGTTTTGTTTGCCTTATTTTCTGTCAACAAGCACAGTGAAAATTAAGCTCCCATCTTTATCATAACTATGACGCCCGAGTCTCACCGTAGTTAGGTTTAAAGGGAATGTGGCACCTTCACAACGTGATTTTAACTGAGATAGCCAAGTTGTAAAGCAGGTCGGAAAACCCGGTACTCTTTCATTTGTCTTGGAACTCGATATTTCCGTAGAAAAAAGCTAAAACCTACCTGACACCAGCCCACCTCAGCCCCCCGTCGCCGGTAGCCATTGTTGTGAGCTACTGGTATGACGACATATGCTGACGTCACGATGAGCATCAGCCAATCGAAGCCCTTGAAGCATTTCAAGTATGGTAGTGGTTGCCAGATCGTGACATCATCCACAGTCTGATATTTATTTCTTTTTCTAGAGGAGTGTTTTTAAAAACCAAATATTGAGCTTATTGTACATTTTTCAGAGAAATCATGAGTGGTTTCATTATTTTTGACTAAAAGTACGCCTAATTACACTAAATTCCAGGATTCGACCAAGGTGCCACATTCCCTTTAACTAATCTTGTAGGTTTGATGCGAAATCTAAGTCAGCCAAAATGCCAGGGGGCTATAAAAAGTAGCAAGGAAAGTTTTCTTACGTTGCAAACATTATGATTCCAGCGTAGTGTTTCCAGCTTCATCATTTCGCAGTTGGCAGAAGTAGTTAATGGCCGCCCGCCGTGCCCGCTCGCAAGACGCCATAGGGTGTATGCATGGAAAAAGTAGGGGCAAAAAGCCAGCGTGAAAAGTTGTAAGATCTGGGTGATTTTTTGCATCAGACATCAACATACGATGAATAACCAGAAACTACCGTGCGCATCTCAAAATTCGAATTTTTGTTTTTAAGGGACGGTTTAGTGGTACATACATTCCCGGGTACTGTTTACTTGATGCTGGGCATGCTGCCCCGCACGACCCGCCACCCCTGGAACGGTATACTGCACCGCCGTCCAGGCCGAGCGTTCACGGAGCGGCGCAGGGAGCATGGCGAAGCACGCCAAATTGTGTAGGTAACGTTTCCGCGGTCGTCTGATCGGGCTTGCCTCGGTGTTTTTTTGCCTCCTTCCATCGATAGTCTCGGCAATGGAACCGTGCTTAACATATTAAATGGAACATATTAACAATATTAACATATTAAACGTCCATACAACACAGAGCCTCCAATAACGTACAATCTAAATAAAAATGACACATGCAGATCATTTGAACTCGATTCTTACGCCCATTGGTATTTGCAGTCATGTCTGTGAAAGCGTCCGGCAAATGAGTTTACGTTGGAGACTACTGCAGTGGCATCAATACAAACATTACTTCTGACTTCCCTAAAAATGTCAGCATGGCATCTGCAATGCCCTTCGCTTGACCGATTTTCGGCTATCACTTTTGATCACCACATAATTTTGTTCTGACTTGGAGAAGGTGCCAGAACGGTCCGTTGATTTACGTACACCCAACCTAGCTGAAGGTCAGGTCAAGGTTATCCTTTGACCTAGCAAAGTCAATGTATGACCATAGTCAATGGACAAGCACAACCAATGACGATGTTGTTGGTTCTATGATTCCGTAAAACATTTTCTCTTCCCTCACTTCCCGTATAGAAACGCGCAGCATATCCTCTGTTTCAGTACAAGGTATCATCGGTGATACATTTCGCCGCCCTGAAAGCAGTTGGGGAGTCAACCCGAAATCCTGTCGACTACTACAAGAACAACATCATTGGCACCATCAACCTGATTGAGGTAAGCCACGCTGGATGCAGCGAAAAAACTAGGGACACACGAAACCTCCAGGAAATGATGTTGGTGGCTAGTTACCCCATAAATTCTTGGAGCGCTGCTAACGGTATGAGTGGGCTTGGGGGTCAGGGATCAGGGGGGGCTCAACACCTCCCCCTGGATTTTGGATCTCCCATGGGTTTTGTACAGGTCATGTACAGCCTTGCCAGTGCTAGCCCATCCAGGACCCACGGTGTCCAGGACCCCCTGTGTCTTGGGAAAAGATCTCCAGCCTTGACTAACGGAATCCCCGCATTTATACATGCCTACTAACATGGGGAATTGATCGGGGCGAAAGTACTAAAGCTCTAGTTACCTTAACTAGAATAAGACACCTATGCTGGAGTGCAGCTGATGTGTCGAGTGTTGTAGAACATTTAGGCAACCCCCTCATCTGATTTTCCGTCTGACCCAAAACTCATCGTTTGCATATCAACACACGCATTGAAGCATCAAGTTCTCTAAAAACATAAGTTCCGTTGTTTTTGATATCGATGACCTAAGGTCAGGTACGAGCCATGGCCCCTCCATTGGAAATACATGGGAAACATGGTTTTAACTGAATAACTCAGTAATGGATAGTGATAGAGCGTTTATTTTAACTGCATTAGATTCGCTTTGTCTTTGCGGTTGGTTTTAATGCATTTGGCCTAATTTGACCTTGACCTGACCTCAGGTCAGCTCAAATCCTCAATTTGACGACCTAGCAAGGTCATAATATATATCATTCGATTCGGCTTGTTGCGAGGATTCATATAGGTCAAACTGTTCTGCCCTATATTTACATTTTCAGATGGAATGACCAAAAACCTTCATTTATGTCCTATGATGGCATATTTTGACCTCTCGTGACCTTAAATGTGACCTGAAAAAATGGTTCAAATGATTCGATAGAGAAGTGGATGGGCTACCCAAGCACCGTTTACTGTTTTTCCTTATCTAGCGTGGTTCCCGAGATTTTAGGGGGGCGCGTACCCCCGTCAAAGCGAAGGTGGCTCAGACCCCTGTCAATGCGCGTGTTAACAAGCATTTCCAGAGCCTTCGCACCGCGTGCTAAAAGGGCGAAGGACCAAATAATTACAGCGGGGAAGACGGGCCGAATCCCGTCGAGGTGACTAATTTCGGCTCAGGCAGGACTGAGATTAGGGACGGTGGAAGATTTCGAAGTTGGGAAGCTCTCACCTATTTGGGAGGATATATTATTTTTAATCTGGCAGAAATAATCTGAATTGAGAACGTTTGCATAGCCTTAATCTAAATTAAAGACTTTTGTTCAATAATTCTCAGACTGGTGTCTTAACTCAAACCCATACAGTCACGTATTCCCTGGCATCCAACCCTAAGGCGGGCGACTCCGCCAGGCGATGCGATCGCACGGAGTCCGGTCGCTGATCTTCTCGTCGTCTGCGACGGTGTACGGTTCGCCGGACGCGTCGCTGTTACCGGTCACGGAGGATTGTCCCACCGGCACCAGCGTCACCAACCCCTACGGACGCACCAAGTACTTCGTGGAGCAGATCCTGATGGACCTCTGCGTGGCCGAACAGGTGAGCAGAATGTGCGCCGGGCCCACTGCCGGGGAGGGACCGGAAGTAAGTACTGAACAGGCATTCAATATTTATAGCCAGGGGCATTGGCAGGGGAGCGGAGGGCCAGCAATGGTACCGTATGACTACTTATTTGTAAGTTCTGTCAGCCAGATGAGGCAGTACATGCATCTTGCCGTACTCTTTTAAAACGGCTGCCATCACACATAAACGGTGCAAGTTAACCTCTTTAGTAAGCCTGGCACAAGAGAGGAGGGGATTTCTCGAGCGCGTTCCAAAGTGTTAACCATCGTCTTTTATTGTACAAACTGCAGCAAATGTATGGCATTGACAACTTAGCGTTGAGATGGTTGAGTTCTTATCTTGGCAGACTTAAACAGAGAGTGGTGCTGAACGGAAAAGTTTCGGATTGGGCTCGTGTGGCCTCAGGCACACCAGAGGGAGGGCTCATCTCACCGTTGTTGTTTTCAGTTTTCGTAAACGACCTGCCACACATAGTTTCTACCAAGTGTTTGCTTTTCGCGGACGATCTGAAAATATTCCATCAAGTGAAATCCCAAAATGACGTTAACACGTTACAGAAAGACCTGGACGCAGTAACAAGTTGGGCTGCTGCCTGGAAGCTGAATCTAAACGCCTCAAAATGCAAGTCTTTCAAAATCTCTTTAAAACGCAAGCTCATTGATTTGGCTTATAAAATCAACGGAACAATTTTGGAGAACGTTTCTTCCATAAAAGATTTGGGAATCATTCTTGACCAAAAGTTTACCTTTTCCGACCATATAAACTCGATGGTTTCCAAAGCAAACAGATCACTCGGTTTATTAATCAGAACCTTCCAGACAGCCTCCCCTAGATGTAAGCTGGATAAGAAGGCCGCTTTGGCGGCTTGTAATGCAAATGTTCGGTCAGTTTTAGAGTATTGTTCAGTGGTTTGGGCTGGAGCTGCAAAATGTCATCTGGATCGTGTAGAAAGAATCCAACACAAGTTTTTGATGTGGCTTGCGAACCATGTTGACCCAGCCTGTCCATCATTAGGTTACGAGGAATTGACGAAGTTTTATGATGTTCGTACTTTATTGGCAAGGCGTGTACAACATGACATCTTATTCACAAGCAAGGTTTTTAGAGGTCTCATCGCATCATCTCATCTTTTGGAATAATTCTCGCTTCATGTACCATCTAGAACTACCAGGAATGCTATTGCAACTTTCTTAAATGTGCCTTTTCGTCGAGTGAACACGATACAATCATGTGTGTTTGTGCGGGCTCCTCGCGTTGTTAATAACTTTTTAGCTTTCTCACCAACCTGCGATATTTTGACGGATCCCATGGGACGACTTAAAAAGTGTATCGCCTCTTTTACGACTCTACAAACAGCTTTCATAGGTCAGTGACCAGATTGATTATTTGTGTTTGTTGTGTTAGAAATGTTTTTTTTGCGTGTTTTAGGAGTAGGCTGTTGGTGACTATGCATTTTTATCTTTCATTGACTTCACCTACAATTGGGTATGTGCCTGTAGGTGATTAATACATATACAGAGATACAGAGATACAGAGATCTCCAGGTGCCTCGGTGGCGGTGCTATTGGACGGTAAGGTGGTTCTACCAGAGTTATGTGGTGTATTTGTTCTCTGTATTACGTGGTCAGTATTTGATTCGCTTTACAGAATAAAACGAAACATTGTTTTCAACAGAATTGCAATGATCAGCGGCGAATATAAGGGGGAGGTAGAGGAGCTCCAGCCACCCCCTCCGAAATGTCGGAATGTCTTATGGTGCATGCATAGTCGGGGGATGATCCGAGGCCATGGCGGGGAGGCTCGAGCCCTCTAGCCCCTTCCCGCTTTCCCAAAACAAAATTCTGGATCCGCTACTGAAATAACACCCTACTAGAATGATCCTTTGCGTGGGGGGGCGGCAATTTTGATCTTAATGGCCAATATGGTTGGGCCCATTTGTTATTTGTATGTTGTGTTCCTATGTATTAGACTACAAGCGTATCTTTTCTGCCCTCAAGAACTTCATCACCAACACTATAAACCCGTTTGGTTGCTTTTTCAGGACTGGAGTGTCGTTCTTCTGCGCTACTTCAACCCGGTTGGTGCGCACGAGTCCGGCGACATAGGAGAAGACCCGCACGGAGAGCCCAACAACCTGATGCCGTACGTCTCCCAGGTGGCGGTGGGCCGGCGGCCCTTCCTCAGCATCTTCGGCTCCGATTATCCCACCAGGGACGGCACAGGTGAGCCCCACTGGAGGAGCACCCTCGACTGACCACACGAGACCACTCGTCATGCTTGCAGAACACAGTGACTTAAAGGGATCGCTCCACTTTTATAATGGGTTTTGAACTGAGATAACAGTTTTGTAGGGCGTGTTGAGAAACCACTATTGGCATAGTTAATTTCACCCAAAACTCAAATAAAACGGGCTTATAGCCTTATTTCAAACCCTTAAGGAATACCTTCTTTATAGTTGAGTAATCTGTTGTCGTAATCCCTAAGACTCGCCCACTCGCTGAAAAGACCATGTTAGCGAGCGAACCAGCATGCAACAGGCCTATCGCCCGAAACTTCGGGCGCAAAAAATCGTTCATTGTAGAGCGTCATTGGGCCGAAATACGCCAAATGGCTGCAACACACATCTCAGTCTCCATCCCCCGTACTTGCTAAAACAAGTATCTAATTTTTTTAATCCAACTCTGAAGTTATTTCTTTACATCGGACATATGCATCATCTTTCAACCACTGAAAAACACGGCCCGTACCGCCATCTGTCGTTCAGTTTTGTACCAGTGCTTAACGAAATCGAGAATGGAGGGGCGGACCGAGAGTACGATTGCCGTGGCAAATGAACAAATATGATGCTGGTGATAAGAGCGGACGTCCTCAGCAGAAAATCGGTTGCGGGCCCTGCGGTGAAATAACACCATGTATTTGAATAGCCTCTGCGCGCGATTTTTGCCATGCAAAAACGCTGTGACTGGGCCTTTACAGCGAGTCTTTGATCAATGTATGGAATTCCACTGGTTATTAAACCTGCTATTTTGTTATGACGTAACCTATTGTAAGAAAAGCGGGGATATTTTTGTTTTTAGTATTTAAAGTGGGAAAATTACTGTTTCCTGATTCTCAGGGATTATTCATTGTATAATTCCGACAAAGTGGTCCATTTCTTTTAAAAAGAAGAGTACCAGAAACCAGTTTAACGAGTGATGCCACTTGAAATGATGAGTTCACAAATATATACTTCAAACTTTTTCGATTTATCAAATAATGTGTATTACTATGTAAATCACAAACGGTGGCGCCTGTGAAGTCTCCCTCTGCTTGCTGCCTTTTGCACCTGGAAGATAATTTTAGAACATACGTTTTGTAACTGCACATGCTGGGATTGACACACCGCATATGATGTCCGCTAGAATCAGTGTCACCTCTCATGACCATGACCTTGACCATGACCTTGGTTTTATCCTCAGGGGAGCGGGACTACATCCACGTGGTGGATCTGGCGCGGGGCCATCTGGCAGCGCTGCCAAAGGCGGCCGAGCCCGGATGCCATATCTACAACCTGGGAACCGGCGCCAGCTATACGGTTCTGGAGGTGGTGGAGGCCTTCAGGAAGGCGTCTGGCAGCCCCATTCCTGTGCAGGTGAGCATGCGCGACAAACATATTGCTGAGTTCGGCAAGATGTCGGTATGTGCTCAAAGCTTGAGTATCACGCTTGCTGGTCTCCTGCTCCACGTTTGCGTGGAGTCTCCAGATACAAAAGCGGCATTTCACATTGATTGGTATTGTATACGATATGCCAGCACATTTTGTATTTGAATATAAACCATTATTGCTTTCTTTTTTACTTTCCATTCTGGCTTCAGATTCGTCCGTTCAGGGTCCCTGGCGTACCGTATCTGTGTAATTTTAGGTCAGCACCGAAAAACTAGCGGTGATGGTCTGTGTTGTCTGTGCAGATGGCGCCGCGGCGGCCGGGAGACGTGGCGTCGCTCTTCGCCAACTGTGAGAAGGCCCAGCGCGAGCTCGGGTGGACGGCACATCTCGGCCTGGACGACATGTGTCGCGACGCCTGGCGCTGGCAGCAGAAAAACAAATTCGGCTACGGACCAACACCAGAAAACGGGTCACGCAGTTAACCAACAACCAACCTTTCAAGAACTAAGAAACATCTCCCCGTCTGCAGCCTCAGTTTCAAAGGCACTTCCGTGTGACACGACTGTGTCATGTTTAGGCCCGTAGGGTGCACGCCATTCCGCTTTCTCGGTACATGTTAATCGTGATATATTGGTGAATGGTGGACATCGAAGGTCCTCGCCACATGGAGGCAATGTAGAAAATACGTTGTCTTTGTGCCTTTCCTTATATAAAAATTTTGATGTGCTAAGCTGAATGTGTTAATCCGACGACGCTATGCGGAGGATTCTAGAACAAACTATCAGGGTGCTATTTATTGATACTATTGTACAACGGAGAACCAGCTCCCAGTGGAACTTTCTTTTCAGCACTGACTTGCTCTCACACTTATGTATCTTACTTAATCACATTTTTGACAGCTACTTTTATAGTTCCTTAGGTAACAAGTGTATATTTAGTTATATCTGGAACAATTATCGTTGAATGTAGACTAAATACCACCGATATTTGCCTTTCTTGACCATCACTGTAGAATATTTCTCCAAAAAATGTTTTTTAACGAGTCGTTTGAAAATTCAAAAATTGTAACTAGCAAAAACCCAAACTTCCAAAGAATGAAGTCTCGCCCTCAATTTGATATCACCAAATTTTAAGCAAACAAATCCATATATTAAGCATTCATATCACACCCAAAGACACAGAAGCAAATACATGTACAAAATGAAATATATGCATAGGAGCAAATACATGTACAGGCTCTTGCACCGTCAGATGTTCTGCCCCCAGGGAAATGACCAAACAAACCATGTGAGAGCAAGGTCGGATAGCGCATGCAGTTATCCTTTCTAGCGAGATGGTTCCTCGGCCGGGTACGATCTAGTCTAGTGTGAGTGGTTGTTGTTAAGTATGAGGTGAGTGTTTGCAGTGATTGTTTTTAAAATGGAGGATTCTACGCGAACGGTACCGTATCAGATCGTATGTCAAAACAGTTCAGATATACTGTATTAAGCTGTAATATATTTGTGAACAGGAGTGCAAAGGTAATACTTTTCTTCACGCGACGGCTGAATATGGCAAACGTGAATTCCCGGTTTCATACAAGCCAAAAGTCGAACGTACTTAACTTACCTTAAGCACCACAAATGCACACCTTGTTAGTGTTGATAGTTCACAAATGTACAGCGTGTTATATCTAAATCTACCTTTGCAAACAGCACAGAACATCCTGCACATTCTAATCCGGAGTAAAATACAAACCGTGGGATTTGTCCCCAAGTTCGCACGTCATCACAAAAAACATTTAAGTATTTGCAGTGCGTGTCACTGTAGCCAGGTCGGGGCCGCCATACTTATATACTTCTGTTGGCTATCAGTAATCACAATAAGTATCCGTTGAAATACAAGAAAGGGCGTCATCAAGGGGTGACGGAGGGCGGGCTTTGATGTTTAGGAGAGAGGAGGCCCACGCTTTTGATGAGAACACATTTCCTGATATATGTTTAGGCAATTAAATCGTTACATCACATTGCTCCGTCTGGGAATCTAGGGAGAGCGGACGTAGTTTTCCATCGCCTGAACTGTCGCCCCTCCCTCTCTCCCACATTCCAAAATATGCAGTAATTTCCTGGAAAAGGCAATAAATACGGTGTTCGCTAGCACAATGATGCAGGTTGCTAACGAACGCAATTAACACGTAACCAATCTGCATATCCTTCAGACATTGACAGGGGGCAGGTGAAACACAAAACCCTGTTGAATGGGTGGGCCAATATAGTTATTATTAAGTATATAGCATCTGCGTAAAAAAACTCAACCGGTCGAGTGCACAAACATGCAAAACCGATTGGAAGTAAAATGAGTCGTAAAACAATACCTTATCTCCTGTGCCGCATATGTCGTATACGGCTGTGTCAAAATGTACGGTCCCTGGGGGTGAACACATACCGTTTCGGTGTGAATTCCATCAATACTCATACATACCTCTGTGGGAAATCTCATATTTTCCTTCCCACTCCAAATTATGATTTAAGACCACGTTATTCTTACCACACCAAAGAGCTATTGTACGCAGATATAAAATGTGTGGCTATAGTTAGGGTCACAGTTGCCCACGTCCTAGACAGGGCTTGCTGCTGTTCGGCGGCTCCCTGCAGGGCTGTGTTTTTCACCTCCTCTGTCACCGTTCGTCCGTTCCAAGGCCGGCCAGTGCCTCGGGTTATGGGTGATGCAATCGTAGAGGGTCAGGCTCCAGCCGGCCTTGCGTAAGGTGCCAATGTGGGTGCCTGAGAGAGTCCTCGCTGAGACCGGTCCGAATCTGAATCTTCGGTCGATGAGACAGGTCTTGCCTGCGAATGGAGAACAGTGTGTAGCATCGAAAAGAAATTTCATAAGTTTTGGTGGTCGACCTTATGCAGTGTCCTGAAATTCACAATTTTAAGTGGAAAACGTATCTTTTTCAGATTTATTTAGGGCTCACCAGGGACTTGTTTTGACCTCACCTGGCAGAGGAATCCCATGATAATGCAGCGCAAAACAAAACAGTCCCGGCCTGTCACTAACTAAAATATAAAACCCGCAGAAAAAAACACCACCTTTGAAATAGGAAAAGTTCGGCAACAAAGGTTTTCTGGAGGTATAACAAACTTTGTCATGTCCCAGAAGTTTCTGGCCAGTTCAAATACAAAAGATGGCGCATACTTTTGCCTAAGGTGGCTTGGGATTGGCTGCTACCAGATTTTCAGGCGAAGGAAAGACTTCACGTGGGTATTTGCTCAGTGAGGCCGATTGGATCGAGGCGCATTCGTTTTCGTCCACTTCTAATTTTCGGCAATTATTCGCATTAGAATAGGATACAAGTCGCATTTGAAAGGATCAAAATGAAACGTAGATTCCTATCAAGACCACCAATAATATCAAAGTAATCTTATAATTCCAAAGAGGCTGCCAAAGTCAACCTGATTTTTGGCTATTTTTCAATGTTGGTGACATTGATGAATAAATTAGGATATATATTATTTTGCTGATAATGAGTTGTAAAAATACATTTTTCTTCAAGAAAATTAATAAGCAGGATCTAGGTATTTTTAATATGTGGTGTAAGAGCTTCTTTTAAGTTTTCAAACGCTCGGAACCACATCGTGATTTTGGTCAAAATTTCCACCTTAAGTGAGGCCGATTCCACCTTTCAATATATTTCGTAAAATACAGAACTATTTTTCTTTTTGTTAGTTTTTTTAAGCTGAGGCATGCTTTAGCAACATTTCAAGCGTTCGATTGCTCTCAACCATGCGTTCATTAATGGAAATAGGATTCCAAAGACATCCAAGTACCGAATTGGCCTCGGTGAAAAGGCCTCAGCTGGATTTCGTCCATTTTGAACAATGACGTCACTTTGTCGTATTTGGGTAGCCGAAATGATCTCGGGTGTAATTGGTGTAATGAATGGTGACAAGTGCAGGCGGTGAGTTTTTAGTTACTTCGGTAACCTTGGCGAGCCCGCGGGAATATCCCAAGGCGGATAATACAGAATTTTGAGGTCAGTAAGGTTATTGGAAAGAAGACTGGAAATTGAGTGAGTGCGTGAAAGGAATTTGAGTTTGCTGTTGGAAGGGATATTGTGGATGATGGTTCATTTCTTATCCTTGATACTGAAGCTTACCTTTCGGGAAATTCACGATTAATCGAACCATTTCTCCACCTTAAATATCTACAGGAGATAGGTGGGTACCTACCTACTCAGTACAGTACTGGGTGAGGTTATAATACCTTGCAAAGTTTCCAAAGCCCGGAGGAATGCTCTGACTGTACCTTTTGCGACTCATGATTTTTAAGGCAGGATATGCTTGCTATTTTCTTAATCTTAACTGATTGTGCAAACAACTATAGGCTGGTGGTTTCCACATCGAAGCAAAATAATCCTGGCAGCGGCTGAGTGTTTAAACCCCACGTCCTGCATTAAATAATGATAGCCTGTTTGGTGCTTGGATGAGTGAAAGTTGGAGAATATCAAAATAAGTGGAGAGGGATTTTATGTGGTTGGTCATTTACCATGGTATCAGGGCCAAATAATGTATTCTTATATATATATATATATATATATATATTAAAAATTATGCAGCTTCTAGTTTGTTAATGGGTTAGAGATTCAGGGTTATGAGATCCTATCTATATATGAGGTACCTAAAATTGGGAGCATCAACATGTTTTCACTCCACTAGGAGGTAGCAGAATGATGATTCTTCACTTCATTCTACAGCAGATATTTTCATCTGCTGTCAGTCAGAACAAAAAGCTGGTGGTATTTGCTGCTTATACTTCATACCATACACATATATTGACAGTAAAGATCATCCATAAAGCATGCACTCCTGAATAATAAAAACATGAGCTCATTCCTCCAAACAAAAACATGTCAGGCTCCTGCTGAAGCGTCCCTGGCATGGGGCCCTAAATTGAATCCGAAGGCATATAAATACAGTCCTAAATCAAGAATTATCCTGAAAAGTATTGGTTTGGTAAGAAGCAATAAACATGTCCAGGAAAAGGCTGTGGTGGGACTTGTAAGCCTCGAAATACTAAACCACAAAAATGAGGCATTTTACGAAAGCAGGGTTTTGGCCTCTTTTTGGGATTTTGGCCTCCTCTCCACCTTGTATGAAAGCAATTTCAGGACCCTGACCTTATGTGCGATATAGTGCCGTGCTTCAAAACGCCTTGTTAGAAATATATAATTACTATCAACGTTTAGCATTTTGTGAACGAACTGCTAAGAGGTCTTAACACCGCGAGAAGTGATGCGAGGAGGGTGCGTACCAGCTTAATGTACTGAGGTCAACAGCAAGATTAAGATGGGTCGGGAAAAGAGACTTGTCACACCGACCGAGCTGCTAAAACCACCACCTTATCATCTTATCATCTAAGATTTGTTCCAGCGCCTCCTTAGAAAAAAAGATGAGAGTGGCTTAGATGAAGTCAGAGCCAGTGCAAAAACCGGTGTCCACTGGACCGATTTGGTAGCAGATATCAGCTGATTGTGCCTGATCCGCGCCAATATGGCGGGCGTGGCGAAGCTAAGAAACTAATCGAATTTGATTAAGGCCTCTGATACTCATTTAATATATTTTAGTTAAAGTGGTATACAGAAAAACAACGGAATCAAAACCTTTCGCTGCCCACAAACGCCGTTTCTCCCTGTAAAACAACTTATTTTAGTTTCTCAATTGAAATTCGTGCGCCACAATTGAGCTCCTCTAACCTGCTCTGAAAAACCACCTTTCGTTTGAGAGGAGATTGGATTAGATTTGAGATGAGCTTGGAGGAATTTTAAGGAGGCGCTGGACCGGGCGAGAGGAAGTTGGAGAAGGTTTGATGAGGCTAAATCAGGTTTGAGGAGGCACTTGACCAGGCCTTAAGTTGGAGAAGCTTTGAAGGTTAAATCAGGTTTAAGGAGGCGTTGGAACAGGCCCCTAACCTCTCCACAACAAAAAAGTGATGTACTGCTACCTAAATAGGATTATAAAGCGGTATAAGATTATTTTCCTATGGCTTTCTATGAACCTTAAAATTGGTTCCAAATGGTCAAATCTAACGATTATTTTTCTCCTTGCCGCAGCAATTTCACTTGGCGTTCAGCAGGGCTGTGTGCTCAGCCCCTCTTGTTCCTTATTTCCATCAGCTCTTCTTCTCCATGATACCTTCTGGTTACTCGCGATACCGTCGTGGTTTGTACAAATGACAAGTTTTCGTAGGGCTTGGTGCAGATAGGGCATCAGGCTGGATATTAAGGGAAATGGCCTAAAGCCGTAGCTGTTTAGTAAAAGACTAAAAACTGAAACCAGGCATGAAAAAACCAAGAGTTAAGAATACTTTGAGTCCCACAATAGATCCCTGCGGAGACACCGTGGGAGTCGCAGGGATATATTGTGGGATTCCTCGTATATATCTTCTCATACCTGCAGCCTTTTACGCTTTTTACTCGACACTTCCATCTAAGGGTCTAGGTCATTTCCCTTTGCATGCTTTCAAATGGCCCTGACAGATACCAACTTCGAAATCTTTATTGATGAGAATCTGACGTGGGCTACGCACATTAAAGGAACTGAAGACAATCTATAGTAATGTTAATCTACTGAATAGAGCCAAATTAATACTTGATTCTTTTCATCTGCTTCTTTTATATAATTATTTAGTTGAGCTCCAATGCTGTGCAGAAGATTGGGCACTGATGTTTCGCTTTTTACTGTGTTGGCTCACATCAAAGTGGTGTGTGAATGGCCTGGGAACCTAAAAAGATGATAAAACAGAAGACACAGTAATAACAATTGAAGGCCTTAAACAAAAAAAACTAAAATCTAAAACCATAACACGAAGCCAGCCTAAAAAGGGTCAAAGTACATATAAAAATGTGGAATGAGGTAGACGTGGCTAGAGGCCTCAGGTAAACTTTAACCAAATACCGAGTGGCTGCAGGCCTAAGGTAAGCTTTTGGTCGAAGCAAAAGTGCTGACAGTCACAGCTCCCTCTTATCGAAGGTGTGTGTTTATACGGCTGGGAGTATGCGTGTGTGACTGCCCGCGCATGTCGAACTAACGTAATAGTGGCCAGGATGATGTTTTAGTGTTGAGAGTAGGTCTGTATCGCCGAATGAGGAATGATTCTACGATTCTTCTGTTTGGGCAATATCTGGCGTATTTTAGAATTTTGATGCTCAGGTTGTTTGCCGTCGGCTCATCATCCGGATGCGTGCTTAACCTGTGTTGTCCGATAGGTGTTCCCTGCCTCTTATTCCTAGCGTCAACGCCCCTCCGGCTGCCACCGATTCAAAATAACTTGCCTGGTTCGGAAAGCTTAGAATCTATCCTATAAATTACACTTTTGGCATGCCACTTCCCATGGATACCTGCATAACAGAGTGGCAGAAGCGGCCTTCCCCAGGGAAGTGCACTGGTTCCAGCGCCGATCTGACCAAGATATCCTTCAGGGACCCGGTTCTCCACGCCACCCGCATGGGAAGGCCCGAGTTTTCCCACAACACTCTGCGGTTTATTGCAACGTATCTACAGCAGGCCTTCCAAGAACTTATCAGTGGCTCACATCACTTCAAAAGAAAGCCGTCAGAGTGATAGAGCATGCAAGTTATTTGGAGCACTCATGCCTATTCTCAACAGGTACAAAATCCTGAAATTTAAAGACTCGGGTAATACTGTCACAAATACCCTTTAGGTGTTAAAAAATCCTTCCCTCACCTCTCGCTGAAAGAATAGAACTTAGCGAAAACGGCATGTCCAGAATATCGGACTCGTGAGACATTTTGTTGTGCTCTTTGTTCCCACCCTATACCAACGTTTCTCACCATTTGCTTATGGAGCTCTGCCCTGGAACCCTGTAAAAGCCTCCAGAAGGAGACTTTTTGACGATGTACCCAGGTCGAAGATAACTTTGAAATAAGAAAAAATTGGACCAATATTTATCACATGGTCTGTAATAATTGTCTGTAATAATGAGGCGTATCATAGGACTGTAACTTCTGTATTTTTTCTCCTGAGTCTCTGGATTAAAACAACACACGTTACAGCTTTTGTCTTTTTCTCTCCTATTTTCGTTTTTCTTGTCACTTACGGCTACCCTGAGCTGTGCAGGGTATCAGCAATTTTTGGGAATACAACCACTGGATGGATGCATATAGTGTCCAAAATGTTTGCTATAGAAGTCATTCAATGCCAACTCGAGTGCACGATATCACATCAGATTTACTAGAGTTTTTTTTTGTTGCCACGGTTATCTTAAGCCAGAAACCCAATTTCGAGAAAATTTGACGCCAAATCCTTACCAGTCTTATTATATAATGACGTCATTATTCACCAATCCTTGCATTCCTTTCTGTATAAAGTTATAACTTCCAGACGGTTGTAAATATGAGTACTCTTAAACTGTTCCGCAACGAAGATATATAAATTCATGTTCCCTGCATGTTTTGGAATTATTATTAGAAATATATGTTATTGAATCAGAAAATGTTGAATTTGAACCCAGGCATCATCAGCTTATAGAGCGTCTCATTCTGCACCTTAAAGGGAGTTTCCAACGTTTATAATGGGTTTTGAACTGAGATAGCAGTTTTGTACAGCGTGTTGAGAAACCACTATCGGCATATTTAATTTTGCCCAAAGCTTCCGGTATAACATTTCCGCCGGCTTTAAAGTTCAAAGTAAAGGGGCCTACTGGCTAATTTCAAACCCTGAAGGAATACCTTCAAAATTGTTGCAGTAATCTGATTGGTCGTATGCCTTACGTCTCGCCCACACGCTGAAAATACTATGCTAGCGAGTGAACCAGCATGCAACTGCTTGATTGAGGATGAATGGTTTGATGCAATGGAAAATGTTTCGTGTGTTGCAAATGTATTTAAGTCGCATCTGCTTAACGATGACACCCCTGATGTTGATCATAACCCAGACACCAATACTAACACGACACTGGTAAAATTCCTTAACCTAAGCCATCAGCCTATCAACAAAACACTTTCTAATGTTTTGAAAAAGGGAACCAGCTTTGCTTTTACACGACGCATTAGTACACAGCCACTGAAAGAACTGGAGGCAAGTTTAGAGCGAGGGGCATTTGCTATAAGATGGAAGGAAGAAATAGAGGAAAAACAAAGACGAGCACTCTGCACAAAAACAAACAAGCCACCATATCCACCTACACAACCTCCACCTGCCGACTCAAACTCACAGTCAACACCACACCAACCACTCCTGCCCACACTCAACCCCAAACAGGGCACACGAGAAACAAAACTAGTACCCAGGTTCAGTGACACAACTACATGCCAAGCAACAAAAGCAGGCATAGTAACAGAGCACGCACTGCAGACCTTCAACAGAAAGTGATGAGCCTTTAGAAGCACCATAAGAGCAAAACACCACCTAACCACGCCACAAATGATATTCAGATGGTCAAACTTCTGAAAAAGACGAAACAATAGTGATAAAGCGGTCAAATAAATGTAAAGGCTTAGTAATAATGAATAAGGAAGATTACATTCAAAAAGCACAGGCGATTGTAGGAGACTATCAACGTATTAGCACTAACCCCACGAAAAAGCTTGAAAAAACTACTGCTAGCATCATAAAAACCACAATGAAAGACAAACTCCCGGATAAGGTTATACAATCCATCAATCCCACAGAGTCGAGGACAGCCGAGCTATACGGCTTACCCAAAACACATAAGCCTAACAACCCAATTCGACCAATCGTATCGGACTGTGGGGATCCTTTGGACAAGTTGTCATGGGTCTTCGAGCGTATTATCATTCAGCTATTAGTGTTTGTCCCGGCTCACCTTACAAACACCTACGACTATTTGGACAGAATCAAGTTAAAGTTTCCATACAACTTCCCAGCCGGTACAAAAGCCTTCACTATGGATGTTAATAATCAGAGGTGCAGAAAGTATGCTGGCTGTCACAAACTCAATGCGACGTATGCCTCCTCTGTCACACAGAGCTGGAAATAATAATTGTATACTTGAATACTATTTCCAATATGCTGAATGTCCTATACCTGTCCCTTACTTTTTGCAGCAGACAAGGTTCTAGCACCAAACCATTACACCATGAAAGTAGTAAGTTTTCATTTATAGATCATGTTTTTGTTTTTGGAAGGAAAATTTCCAATTATGGGTCATTTTTTCCAGTATTGGGGTCATAACTATTATTGGTAACTCTGACTGCAGTTTCCCCCAATGACATGTATTTCCTTTTTTGAAGTTTCCATTTTTGAAAGGAGTGTTTCCAATTATGGTACTTTTCCACATGATTACATGTAGCAATTATCATAAAGATAGTCATTATTGGGAACATACCTATTAATGGGAGCATACATGTACACACAATTGGGAACCCTAACCGCGGCTTACCCCCCCCCCACTAAACTTCTATCTCACATATCAACAAAAGGGAAAAAATGTCAATGTCAACATAGTATGTGAATCTACCTAAAATGTGTTGGTAAAGTGGACCTTAGGTAGCATTTTTATAAACACATCAAATGCTTAAAATTTGCATCCCACTCACGATCATTACCTGCCTGGTCATTCCTTTTTGCAGTAAAAACTCTGAGGCAACTAGCCTGCATAGATGTAAAATTATGTCTATTGCCCTAATAGGTATGGAGGTATTGGAATTCACATACCAAAGAAAGACCCAGTGTAGTCAAAATCCTGCTTTAACTCCATGCAGTTCAGGTCCTGTGCGTTGCTTACCACCACTGGTAGTAAGCAACACACCCCCAACCAGCGTTTTTCGAAGTCTATTTGTTTCAGAGATTTGCTGTGATTTTCTGAGATAAGAAGGGGGTCTACTCGGCCCCTCCAGTGCACTTTAGTTCCAGGCACCTCTCCAGTGTGGGTGGTAACACTTTGTGGAGGACTGCATTAGCACACATTTGCTATCTGTACAATATTGATATAATTTGATCATGAAAACTCACCTGAATCACTGTTGTTGCCAGCCTGTTGCTGGCGCCAACTCTCCCAACTTCCTCCAGCTCCAAATCTATCTAACCAATCTAGGGCACAAATAAACTAAGGCACAAGCAGGCTAAGGAATGAAAAATCAAGCTTGATATGGGAAAGTGCATTAGTCTTACAATAGCCTACATTCATCTTAGATTAGCCATGGGCAGCAATATTTGTTCTAGCTAGTTTTAGCCTGCACTTATCTTAAATATACCTAATGAATATGCCCTCAAAATAAGTGGCTTCCCGCCTGTTTAAATTTTTGGCAGGCTCTACATCACATAAACATTTCCAACTTGTCTTGTCGCTGTTACGCAGTTTAAGTAGAATTGCTGCCCAGCTATGTTTATTTTCTCACTCACTTAGTACTTTTATTAGTAGCTTTTAGGCGTACTTAATACTAAATTCGAAGAAATAGGGGCCAATAAATCGAAGACACTCAAACTGTAAATATATTTTTAACCTGAAAAAATGGACAGAGAAGTACTTAATAAAGTATCTGCGTTATCGTTAATGCCTTAAATATGCCCACAATCGTGTATTTCTCGAAAAAATTGACTGTCACATTTCCGGTATCTAGGCGACAACTTTCTGCAAACTACTAACAATCAGCCCCATTGGGCTGCATGTTAAAATCTGGCAACTGTGACAGCGGTTTGCGGGTTTTCTGCAGCGGGGGTCCCTCGTTTTAGTAGAAACTGAACACAGTACCAATATTGTATTACTAATGGTACGCTGTGCAATTGAAGAACAGAGCTGCTAAGTTAAAATATTCCCTACACGCTTCATTCTCTATTTCGAAAATATGGGGTTTGATCTTAAGCCGTACAGTCAGGATCGCTATTTTGTCACAATTATGCACCTCAATTTTCGTAAATGTGTCACAAACTCCGGTAGCCGAGTTGGCAAGTTTCTGCACCTCTGTTAATAATCTATATGGTAACATAACCACAGCAGAGGCCATCAGCTCGACGATTGAAATGATTCGTACCCACGCGACTAAAATCAACTTATTTGATCTTACTATTCCTGACTTACAATCTCTTTTAAAACATTGTCTTAACAATAATTACGTCAGATTTGGGACGGAAATATTCAAAAAAAACGAAGGGCATAGCAATGGGCAGCACTGAGTATGGACACATGGCTCAGAGACCCTAACGAAATATTTCACTTCCATCGATGATTTTCACCCGGCTCTCAAGTTCAGCATAGATAGGTCAGACCACTCTCAACATCAACAGATTCCATTTCTAGACACCCTCCTGACCGTACATCCCTCTGGAAAGTACACCACAGAACTCTATATAAAACCCATGGTCGCACCGATAATTCTACATTTCACTTCCGCTCATCCTATGCAAACTACAAGGTCAGTTATACACTCACAGTCACATAGAGCCATCCGGCTGGGGTCAGACCAACCTGCAAAAAACCGTGGCCTAAAAAATCATGAAACTATTTATGTCGAACGGATACCCAGCCAAACTCATCAAAAACACACAAAACTCTGCCAAATATAAGCCACGTCAACCACGTCCCAAGAACAAGAACAGGCACACAACTTACATCTCTCTCCCATACATTGGTGAGCAGCTCACCCACAAGTTCACCACCGCAGCCAAATCCACAGACCTAGACATTACGATAGCCTGGAAGAGCGGCGAAACACTCTCAAACATCCTCATAAGATCATCACTAAACCCACCACCATGCCCTAAGGGACACAGAAAATCTTGCAGCACATGCGACGCAGAGTTACAGGGGAGGTGCTACATCAAAAATACAGTATACCTTATCACATGCCTACTTTGCAACATGTTTTATATAGGAGAAACAACTCGCCAAATTCGTACTCGCTTCATGGAACATTTAGGACACGGTAGGAGAAAAGATAAGGGTAAGTATCTAGGAGACCACACTATTACATCACCCCACTACACGCATCACAGACAAAGACTTCTCAATAAAAATTATTCATGTTTGTAAAGACTCAGCAGAATGTAAAATTAAAGAATTAATAGAAATCCGAAACCGCAGACCACACATAAATAAGCAATTCTCCTCTTGGCGCCTCCTACAACCAGTACCCTACACACACACTTATACCACATAAGATTAAACCACCACGCATAAACACTCACCACACCACCACATATCCATCGCTGAAAATTGTTTTACTCACTGTTACATCCATAGGTTTGTTGCAAACTGTACTTAAATGTGTGTGTAGTTTCTGTAGCATGTAGTTTTTAGATGCCATTGCTTAAGTAACAAATATTTAGTTAGGTTATCACACTGTATCCTTCTGCAAGATGTTAAAAATTGTTTTCACGTGTACCTGCTTGCTGTTTGCCCTAAATTCAAATTGAATTTAAAATCATTGCTTTCAATGACTTTCAAATTCAAAACTTTTTCTGAAGAAGACACGTAGTCGAAATATTAATATACTCTTTGGCGTTTTCTATTACATTATACTATGAGCGATTGCCGGTTATTTCTATATAGCATTATCATCATGACTATCACGCTCAATACATCACTTCATACTCTTTAAACTTAGTAATGCGAAGGGTCTTTATAGTCAAAATCAAGTGGTCAGATTTTGTTGGTGGTCGTACGTGCGGAAGTCGGCGAAAATAATAAGTGACACCTCTGAGCTGAGGCTATTACGGTGTACATTTTATCCAACCGTGTAGCACTTATTGTGGACAGATGCAAAATCTGTCATGCTTTTGATGAACATCAGTATTTGGTTCGCTACCAGCCGTGTTAGAGTGTACTCCGCATTACCGCGCTCCGCATGGAGTGCGCTCCGTAAACCGCATTCCCACTGGTAGGTTCAGGGAAAAATGTATTTTCCTCCCAAACCCTGCGATTTTCACCGATTTTCTTTAAAAACGCGCATTCACGATTTTAGACCCTGCTCCCCCCCCACAAAACATTGGCCTGGATCCGTCACTGACGTACTGAGTTATATCCTCTAGTTCACGTTGCACTCGGAAGATTGCTCTTTGGGGACTCACAGACCTGATTGTTGCGCGCGTTTCTCACCTGCTGAGGGTTATCACTCGCTTGTAATTTTCTTGTAGGTTATATTTTGTCATGTTTTTGTAAGTCTGGGTATAAGCCTCATTGATCAACTGATATCTGTTGGTTTTAAAAGTTGATAAATTTTGTATTGCGAAGCCGAGGAGCATGATTATAAATGTAAGATGTTTCATGGGTTTGCCTCTCGATTTTTTTATGCAAAATGGAGCCAATGCACTGTGATCACATATTCGAGCACAGCCCCTCGTCAGAATCCTCATAATACAATAACCAAAAACTTGTGGTCATAGTGTGACCAAGGCTTGAAATTTAGATCTGATATAGAACTCGAATGCCGGAATAATATAGTTCAGTACTGGAATATTCGAATGGAGCTCTATATTTGAACTCGATTCGAGGTTTTCCTAGCACTCTGACCAAACATTTATGTGCTCCTATTATACTATGAGACTAGTGGAGAAGGAATGTACTTAAATATTTATGAGTGTATTAGCCCCATTTTGCAACCATAATTTGAGGAGCCTGGTCATGAAACATCTTATCAACGTAGACAATCTAATAAGAATCCAATAAAAATAACGGTTAATATGCTATTTTATATAATAATCTGATGTTATATGAAGTGCTTCTGCGAATGTGTGTT
This sequence comes from Lepas anatifera, assembly GCA_034440635.1. Classification (NCBI taxonomy): domain Eukaryota; kingdom Metazoa; phylum Arthropoda; class Thecostraca; family Lepadidae; genus Lepas; species Lepas anatifera. The sequence goes on from JAOTON010000888.1 coordinate 666,353, forward strand.
CTATTATGAGAAAGCACCGTTTCCGAACTCCGAAGTATTAAAAATAAAAGCTTATCATTTTCATAAACAAATGTCATTTATGAGCCCAGCAGCTGGCTTGTCTTAAAGCCGCAATGCGTCTTCTTAGGTTTAGGCTCTGTCACTATCAATATTTAGATTAATTATAGAATCCTTATTATTTAATACGAACTGTTCCAGGCTAGAATTTTTAGGTATAATTTATTGATGTGCCCTGATCAGAAACTAACTCAACTTGAAGTAAAAAACAATGGATACCCATACCTCCCCACACCCACACCCATGCCCATACCTCCACACGGTCACATTTATTCTTAAATCTTGTATATCTATATACGAAAATCATTCGGAAAGAGCTACCGCCACGGACAGAGAATGTGAGGTGGGCAGCCCATCTCCAACCTGCTTTGCTACACACAACAAACGTTCCCCCTGAAATAAAAAAGTGGTCAGGTTTGGGTTCGTGGTGCGTTTCACACTTGGTGGCTGCAAATATTTTTGCTAGTTCATCCAAGGATCGGGTGGCTGCTCTCTGGTTCCCCAGTTCTGAAGCATATCAAGAGTTATTCTTCAGTATCACATTCAGCTATTCTCCGGTTCTCCCCGCAGGGGACCGATTTTCATCTGCCGGACTCGTTTGCCGCCTGCTGACCTGTCCGGCACATGGATAATTGGGTACGGGATGTGACGACACCCGCGACCCCAGTTGGCAGGATGGGTTTCGTCCCCGCTTTCGGGTGAGGGACCAAACCGAAACTGCCATTCCCATCCTTTCTTAGCCTTCCTAACTTCAAATCCCATCTACCCCATGTTCCTTTTCCTCTTCCCTCTTCAATGCCCCGTCTGTCCATCCCTTTCCAACCTCATCCTTTCTGTCCACTCCTAAATACCACTCCTACCCTCCGTCTGCTACGTCTGGCCCGGTGTGTGTCCGCGTGTGGCCGGGGTGTGTTGGCTCTCGCTCGTCTTGAGTATGCACCCCTCGGCCGCGTGTGGCGCATTTCCGGGCTTGACTATGCAGGCTGATCCCCTTCATTTCCTTATCTCCATCAATCCCTGTTTACCTTGGTCACTCCCTGGATGGGTAAGGTCTGGTCTTTCCTGCACCTTCCCATCCATGTATTTCTGGTCGACTGTGTTTTCTTGTTCGGTTATTTTTTGTTTAGTCTCTTTCCTCCGCTTTGTTGATATTTGTTTCTGGTTCAGAGTTTGCAACAGCAACCACCCTTCTGAGTAGCTGGTGCCGTTTTACGGGTGTAGAGCGCCCACATAGGCTGGACTCCTTCTTTCCGAGCTCCGGCTTGTGCCCCGACGACGGGTAGATGGGATCCTGGGGGGCTGAGGCTCCTGCTGCTTGGAGCTTATTGCAGCAGGGGCTAACACTCCCCCTTTGGCCTTAATATCATGATCGAACCGGGGGTGGGTCGCCCGAGGCCTCCGCGGGCGGCGGCTAGCCACGTCAGCAACGCCCGACGTCCCCTGTTCAGCTGTGGCCGTTGGACCGTTTCCTGGGGATGCTTTGCTCCTCCCCGTCGCGCTGGAGTTGCGTGTTTTTCCTCAATTGGGGGCGCATGGTTGGCCGTGGCCTCGGCAGTCTGGCAGATTGTCGTTTTGCGGTCCATCTTGTGCCCTGGTGGTGAACGCTCGTGTTCTCTTGCGATGGCGGCGTGGCGTTTCAGCCCTTGGGCGGCCCTGTCGGTCCTCTGGGCTGAGGGAGGAAGGGGGGAGGCGGTGCCTGATCGGAACCGGATGTGAGCTGGCTCTGCCGGGTCCGAGATGGTGTCGTTGACCCTCCTACAGCCATCGAATTCCATCACTCTAGGGGATAGTAGGATGGCGGAGACAAATAGCCATACCATGGATAATCAAAAAACACAAACAGATTCACACCCTATCAATAGTACAGAAACAGCACCAGTAGTCGACGAAGCAAACAAATCGAGCTCTAGTGTCATCTTCCGTGGCAAAGACATATCTCTGTCAGAGCTGACTCCCTTCCAGCGTAAAAATGCAGTCGAGGGCTGGGGCCCAGTAAAACGTTGCGAGCAGCGGAGGGATGGTTCTCTCATCGTTGAATTTGAGACAGAGGATGCGGCTCGTTTGGCATTGTCATGCACTCATCTCACCTTCTGGGGTAGAGAGGGGGATAAGAAGGTGCAGAGAAGAGTGGCAGTTGAGTCACAGCCCCACATAATCCGGCCTCGATCTCAGGGCATAATTTCTTGTCGCCAGCTGCGTGGTGTTAGCGAGGAGGAGATTGCTGACGGGTTGGCGGATGAGGGTGTGAGTCAGGTGCGTAGAATGGGAACTACCGACACGTTAGTTTTGACGTTTGATCGTGTAGACATCCCGGATCGCATCTTTGTTGGGTATCTGTCCGTCCCCGTTAGAATCTTTGTGCCTGACCCACTCAGATGCTTTCGATGTCATCGGTTTGGGCATGGTGCGAGGTCCTGCCGAGCTGTTGCGCGATGTGGACGGTGCGCAGAACGGGAGCATGCTGGAGAGTGCCAGACCGCTGATAAATGCGCAAACTGTAAAGAAAGCCATGCAGCATGGAGCCGTAAATGTAAAGTCTACTTGAAAGAAAAAGAAATAGCATCCATCAAAGTGAAGCAGGGTGTACCCTTTCCTGAGGCCAAGAGGCTATACGATGAGATCCATCCGTCGGTTTCATACAGGGACAAGGCTGCTAGAACTCAGCCAAAAGCGCAAGCACCAGTGGCTTCCATTGGCGCCGTTCATCTTCCGGGACTTGAAGAGAGCGTGGCTCCTGTAACTGCGGGTTCGAACCGAATCACCCTCGGTACCAAAGTTAGAGACCTTCTTGATATGACGGTTGGCGACCTTCTGCGAATGCTGCTGCAGTTGCTCCCAGCCGCCGAGAATGAGGACCCAGCAGCTAATGGTGAACTACGCGATCTAACCACGGGATCTGAACCACGTCCAGGATCGGTTTGTACATCACTTCCAGCAGCCTCATCCACCTCGCCAACCACCGTAATAGTTGATGCTAGCTCCGTTGGAAATAGCCCCTTAGGACATGCTCCACCCTTAGGCGAAGAAACTGAGACTCAAGTGCCCCGGTCCCTCACGTTATCGGAACCGTCGGAGGGCTCACGTTTACCGAGTGAAGCACACGTCTTGTTCAACCAGTCGGTAGCAGCGGGCTTGATCTCCGAAGTTCCAGCGGGCCCTCAGACTCCCAGTGATGTGGAACAGGCTGCTCCTGATTGGGTGCAGCCCTGGATAGAGGTGGGTAAGAGAGGCAAACCGATTCGTCCTCGTGGGACTCCTCCCAATATGAGTGGCCCAACCTCACTTAAGGATCCCCCAGAATCACCGAAATCCAGGGAAAACGTGTCATCAGGGGCTCAACGCAAATGGATAGAGGCACCAATGACAGAAACGGGACCTCCCCTTCTGCCTCCACCTTCCAGGCAGGCACCTCGATCGGGGCCTGGCTCGCCACGAGTTGAAGCACCATTAACCAGGATGGGTCCGCCCCTCTCCCTCCTCCTCCTCGGCATTCGCCTCGTTCCCCACAGGGTCCGGCCCCGTCCACAGTTTACTAAGACAGAACCTCCTGTGGAAATTCCAGTGGGAGCCAGACCCGAGAAGCGTGGCCTCTCCGATACCCCCTCTCCGAGTGGGGTAGAGAGCCCTCGGAGGAGACAGAGACTGCAAACCGATCCAAAAGGTGGCAGATCCAGATCATTGGGACCAAGTCCAACACTAACCCTAGCTCCTGATCGTAGGAGCTCTGGTGGCGGTGCCCCCGCAGTTGGTCACCGCGCGACCGACTATTTTTAGTCCATAACCAACCCTTTAGAATCCATCCCCATGAGCACCTTTTTACAATGGAACTGTCGGGGGTTCGAGCTAACGCCTTTGACCTACAGGCCACGATCAGATCCAAAAACCCTGTGGCAGTCTGCCTCCAGGAGACTAAACTATCACCTGAATCCCTATTCGCAAATAAGGACTACACTGTTTTTCGAAATGACATGCAGCGTAACCCTATAGCACACCAGAGAGTGCCAGCTGTAAAGGTCTCCTTGCGATCACCACTACAAGCTGTTGCAGCCCGCATCTCTGTCGGTCGAAGAATGCTCACGATATGCTCCATATATCTACCTCCAGGGGTTGACATGCCCCGCGTGGAGCTTTCTCTGCTGGTGGCAGAGCTACCCCGGCCTTTTCTCCTATTGTGAGACTTTAATGCACATGGTACTACATGGGGATGTAGAAGTACTAACACTCGGGGTCGCCACCTCGAAGCTTTTATAGCCGACGAAAGCTTATGCGTTTTAAACACCGGCAGTGCCACGCACATAAGCTTGCCCTCGGGCCGCGAATCAGCCATTGACCTCAGTCTGTGTAGTCCGGAACTGGCTCCTGTCTTTAAGTGGTCAACGCATAGTGACCCGTTGGGCAGTGACCACTACCCTGTTTTTCTAATTTGCCGAGACTCTGCTTTTCTAGGTAATAGGCCACAACGGTGGAACTTTACTAGAGCCGACATCCCAAAGTTTCAAGGTCTTCTTGTCGACCTCTTTGCTGACCTGCAAGGGGACCGACCACTGTCCATTGAAAAATTTTCAGCGTATGTCAGAGAGGCTGCACATCAGTACATCCCGAGAACTTCTGGAAAACCTCGCCGCCCCCCGGTCCCATGGTGGTCTGATGAGTGCCGGGACGCCATCCGAGCTCGTCGACGAGCTTACAGACAATTTAAACGTAATAGCACGGAAACAAACCTTATTTCCTTCAAACGATGCCGCGCTGTTTGCAAACGTACCATCCGGCGAGCCAAAAAGAAGTCTTGGGTTGATTTCTTAGGAAAACTAAATCGTTTCACCCCGTCCTCACTCATTTTTTCGCAGATTCGACGCATTGGAGGTATTTCTGTTTCTGCTCCGTTTCCAGTGTTGTGTGTAAACGATAGAACAATCATGGACCCGGCAGAGGTAGCAAACACCCTGGGTGAGGCGTTTGCTTATCGATGCCGGTCTAGAAGGGAAGACAGACATTTCATGCAGCACAAAACCAGGTCCGAACAGAAAGGCATTGAGTTCACTACAGCTGATAATCTCTCGTACAACGCACCATTCTCACTAAAAGAGCTCACCTCAGCAATTAGTGGTCTTCGCAGCGTAGCGGAGGGCCCAGATCTCTTCCATAACAACATGTTTAAGATGTTTCCGAAGTGTACACTGGATGCCCTGTTGAACACTTTCAATGCACTGTGGGAATCGGGAGAATTTCCTAGTGCATGGCGGGAGGCAGTTATTATTCCGGTTCTAAAACCAGGCAAATCCGGTTCAGATCCACTTCATTTCCGGCCTATCTCATTGACCTCATGTTTGTGTAAACTCTTTGAAAAAATGGTAAATGTTCGCTTCACATGGTTCTTAGAATCCAGAGGTATCCTCAACAACAACCAGTGTGGTTTTCGCAAGGGTCGGAGCACTGTTGACCACCTCGTGTCTCTTGACACTGCTGTTCGAAGTGCTTTCAAAGAAAGACGGCATGTAGGGGCTGTATTCTTTGACGTCGTAGCCGCCTACGATACTGCTTGGCGTCATGGAATTCTCGTGAAGGTATTCCAGTGTGGAATTCGCGGTCACTTGGGATTTTTCATTAAGAACTTCTTAACTGACAGGACTTTCCGAGTACGTGTTGGAGGAACGTACTCCAGGGTATTTTATCAGGAGGACGGTATTCCCCAGGGAAGTGTTATGAGCGTAGGATTATTCGCGCTTGCCATTAATGACATTACAGACCATCTACCACAGTCTATAAAAAGCTCGCTCTTTGTAGACGACCTTGCTGTGTGGACCACGTCGTCTACATCATCATCCCTCGCGCGCCAGCTCCAGCTGACCGTTAACCAGCTAAAGTCCTGGAGTGGACGGAACGGTCTATATTTCTCGACGACGAAAACGGTCGGCGTGCACTTCTGTCGAAAACGTCGACCCTGCCCTGATCCCAGAGTAATGCTTGGAGACAGCCAGATTCCGTTTAAACCGGTTGCTAGATTTCTTGGAATCTTTCTCGACAGGCGCCTGACGTATACCTTTCACCTTAGAAAACTTCGAGACAGGTGCTTTAGATCCTTAAATACCCTCAAATGCGTGTCCAGGACATCATATGGGGCGGATAGGAAAACTCTGCTCGTTCTATATCGCTCACTCATTCGCTCCAAAATAGACTATGCTTGTTTTGTGTACGATTCGGCGTCTGACTCTGCGAAGCGCTGCTTGGATACCATCCACCATAGTGCTGTTCGTATCGCTACAGGTGCTTTTCGCACCACACCGACAAGCAGCCTGCTTGTCGAAGCGAATGAACCTCCACTGGCGATGCGGCGTCGCCTTCTTGGCCAGAGGTACGCATACAAGCTGGCACAACTTCTTAGCTTAGCTTATGGCTTTTTATAAGGCGTTCTGTGCATAGCACCTTTGCCCGCCTCTAAAGGAGTGTGTGGGAGAATTTTAGAATTTAGTGTGAGGGCAAGCTACGTTAGTCTGTTAAAGCAATGGGAGTTATTTCAAGTAATGGGTTGCAAGATGTTTTAGCTTGCAAGTGGACGGTCGTGGCAATGGCATAGCCATGCCATCATCATCATCATAGTTGGGGTTTAAGGGCGCGTCGACTGCAGTGGCCATATTGCGCCCATAACTTAGCATATTGCGCACAGAGGAAAGACATGTAGATATATAACGAGACTTTTCGAGTTAGGTAGTAAGATAGGTCACTGTGTCTTGAAAGGTGCTGTACTTGTAGAGTGACATGTGTGAATCGAGGGTCAAAAGATACTGGTTCACGTTATATGTCTATGTCGGCGAGTAAATTACGTTGAAGTCAACACTTCTTAGAAACGATATTATGTCGGAGAGCTCCACGGTTCGATTTTGTCCCAAAAGAGAATGCAGTGATGGCGATCCTCCAAGATGCCGCAGTCTTTCCACCTCAAAATCCTGGCAGTCTGCAAGAACATGCTTAACACTAAGCGGCTCTCCGCATCGTGAACACTTTGGCGGATCGCCGCCACCCAAGCGGAAGGAGTGTGTGGCGTGGGTGTGGCCGATCCGCAGGCGGGAGAGGATAACCTCCTCTCTTCTGCAGCCCGCACTGCTGGATTTCCACACCCCTAGCTTTGGTTTAAGGCCTCTAAGCTTGACTCCTTTGGGATCACCATCCCACCTGCTCTGCCAGACACGAATAGCATAGTCTTTGGTAAGACCATATAGGTCAGAGAACGGAACACGGAGGCCGGGGAGAGAAGCGCGTTCACCCGCGGACTTTGCAAGCCTGTCCGCCCGTTCGTTCCCGCCTATACCGCAATGGCTTGGCACCCAAACAATCTCCACAGTTTTTCCTTTCTGCCCTAGGTTGTGCAATTTCTGTCTTATGAGGGTCAGGAGATAAGAAGATGATGTACTGTGGAAGTAAAAGGACTCCAATGCCTGTAGAGAGGACAGTGAGTCCGTGAAGACCACGAACTTTCTCGCCCTTCGTTTGGATATCTCATCCAGGGAACGAAAGATGGCATACAGTTCCGAGGTAAAAACAGATGCTTCCTGGGGTAGGCTAAAACATTTTTCAGTGCGGCCACAAACATACGCACATCCCGTACCACTGTCACATTTTGAACCGTCCGTGTAGAAGTGAATATGGCTTTCATACATTTCCGAGCAGAGTTCCATGAAAAGCTGGCGTATTGTTTCAGGAGACGAGTCTCTACAACGCTCGAGCAAGTCTGTGTTTGTGTTAGCTTTCGAGATCAGCCATGGATTGATAGCAGGCAGGTCGTATGGTTCAACAAGGTCTGTGCTTATATAAGCCTCCGCTAATAGGGCGCGAACTCTGACTCCCGGGTGGCGAGCCGCAGCACGCGACCCAGTTTCAACTATACGGAGGTGGGTGTCCCCGAAGAATGTCTGATATGTAGGATGTGTTGTATGTTGTTTAAGTTTCACGGCATATCGCATGGACAATATCTTCCGACGAAGATCTAGAGGCATTTCGTTTATGTCTACGAGCATACTGCTAACTGGTGAGGTCCTAAAAGCTCCGATAATAATTCTGATTGCGTGGTGATGAACAGTGTCCAGCATACGCTTCGCTGTTTCAGACGCCGAGTCATATGCAACGCAGCCGTACTCGATCTTTGACCTGATGAGAGACCTGTATAGCATCAGCAGAGTTGCACGGTCGGCTCCGAACTTCATTCTCGTCAAGATTTTAAGAATATTCAGTGACTTGAAACACCTCTCTCTTAGGTCCTGAAAGTGGCGGACATAGCTCATACGGCGGTCAAGAATGACCCCAAGGAACCTAACGCTATCTGCTACTTTCACACGCTGGCCATAGAGAGTAAGAACTGGATCGTCACATGGACGCCTGCGGTTACAGAAATGCATACATTTAGTTTTGGGCAACGAGAACCTTAGCCCGTTCTCGACACTCCAGCGCTCTAGGCGATCGAGCGCAAGCTGTAGTTGCCTAGCAGCGGCACTTGTAGTAGAGGTTGTTGTCCAAATAGTGAAATCATCTACAAATAAGGCACATTTTATGGTTGTAGGAAGAACGTCTACAATGTCATTTATCATAATAGCAAACAGGGCTACTGATAAAACGCTGCCCTGCGGGATTCCATTGCTCTGTGTGTATTTATCGGATAAAGAAGAATTTACACGGAACCTGAAGTACCGTTCTTTAAGAAAGTTCAGCAAAAACCAGCCTAAGTGACCTCTAATGCCCATGGCGTGCAGTTTACTTAGTATTTTGTATCTCCAAGTTGTATCGTATGCGCGTTCCACGTCGAAAAAGATTGCAACAGTGTGTTGACGAGATGCCTGCCCTTCTCGAATCGCCGCATCCAACAGAACAAGGTGATCTAGGGTACTTCGCCCTTGTCGAAATCCACATTGCTGATTACATAGAAGCTCATTACTTTCAAGGTACCACATTAGCCGAACATTAATCATTTTTTCCATCAGCTTACAAAGACAAGACGTGAGGGAAATCGGGCGATAGTCATCGGGAGAAGACCCGGACTTTCCCGGCTTCAAAATCGGAATAATAATGGCGTCACACCACTGTTCCGGGAAGTCGTTCTTAAGCCAAATGAGATTAAATATGCTAAGGAGAGATATAAGTGAAATATCAGGCAGATGAGTCAACATTTCATTTGTAATGCGGTCGAAACCCGGAGAAACTTGTTTTGTGCTCTTTATTGCCACCTTCAACTCTCGCCATGAAAATGCTGCGTTATATGAGGCCGAGTTATCGCTTCCAAAGTCGATGCCCTTTCGCTCTTCCACGGTGCGGAAGCGTGTGCTGTCGACATCTATATTTGTATTTCCACATCGATCGTGGAATGCAGCGGCAAAGTGTTCCGTTACCTCCCTGGGATCGGTTACTTTGTGTCCATTGATTTCGAGAACAGGTGAGGTATTTTTGCGTTTTCCTTGTATGCTCTGAATGCGTGACCATACTTGTGTTGTGGGTGTATAACGGTTAACTGTACTCACGTAAGACATCCACCATCTCCTTTTCTCATTTAGAACTACGCGGCGTGCAGCTGCTCTTGCACGCTTAAAAGAAATCAGGTTATGTCTTGTAGAATGCTTGCTAAAAGCTCTAAGAGCCCGCTTTCTTTTTAGAATTGCAGCCCTGCAACTGGCACTCCACCACGGCAGGGGCGTGCGCTTTGGTTGTCCTGAAGTCATGGGGATAAAACTTCTCGCAGCGGAGAGAATCATTTCGTTAAAATTGCGTATAGCCTGAGTTGCCGAGGCCTCCAGCGAGCCAGGGTTAACCGAGCCGCACGCAGCCTCGAATCCCGCCCAGTCCGCACGGCGGTGGTTCCATCTGGGGGCTAATGTTTCCGGCGCGACCAGAGGGACTGTTCCAATCAGAATTGGGAAGTGGTCGCTGCCATATGTGTCACCCAGTGCATTCCACTGAAACCGAGAGAAAAGGGAAGATGAGCAAATGGAAAGATCAATAGCAGACACCACGCCAGAGGGCAGGGTGATGTGTGTGGGACGACCTGTGTTAAGAAGGCATAGGGTATTATTGTGAATGAAACGTTCGATTGTGCGGCCACGGGCACCCATGTGACTCGCCGGTTCACCCCACGCGGGATTATGTGCGTTGAAATCTCCAAGCACCATAAATGGTGTGGGAAGCTGGTCGATTAAGTTGTTTAATGAAGATACATCGACGTTACCACCGGGTGGTATATAGATTGAGCACACAGACATCTTAATAAATCCGAAGTCGACCCTAGCGGCCACTGCTTGTAGAACTGTGGTTAAACGGATTTGGTAACACGGGAGTGACTGGTGTACTGCCACCATCACCCCTCCATGCGCAATGGTACTACTGAAGATGTCCTTTCGAAAGCTTTGATAGGTCTGGATATTAAGCCTAGTCCCTGGCGCGAGTTTTGTCTCTTGAAGGCACAGGACGGAAGGCATGTGCTCAGATAGTATGCTCTGCAAGTCAATGAAATTGGCACGCAGGCCTCGGCAGTTCCATTGTAGAATGTGTGAGGCTATGTTAAAAAGGGCAGGCTATAAAAAGTATTTAAGATACACAAACGGGCAGACTACTTCCAGGGCCTAGAGCCACCTGTTGGGGGCTTGTTTGGCCCGCCTTCTCGAGGCCCAAAACTTGGCTCGCGATCCGTTGAGCTAGATCGGGCACGGGAAGCCGCTGTTCCCTTGTCTTGGGGGGACGAGGCAGGTCGCTTCGTTCCCCCACGCGACGGTGCAGGAGTTTCAAAAGCGGCACGCAGGTTCTGGATCTGCGTACCAGCTGTCTGTAGGGGGGCCTTAGCCCCTCGTCCCGCCGAAGGCGGGCCTTTGTTGGGTGCCTCCACCGGAGGGTGAGGGCGACGTCGGGCAGCAGGAGAGCGTCTACCGCCGCGCCCAACCAGAGTCCACCCCCCAGGCTCATCCGGGGGAACAAAGTCCAAATCGGGGACCCGATCCGGACCCACACCCCCAGTCACAGCAGGGGGCGGCCGGGCGGGAGCAGGGCTCGGCCCCACTCCGCCAGCCGAGGACACAGGACGTGCCGCCCCCGAGTTAGGAGCCAAGGCAGATCCCCGCCCACGCTCCCCGCCCCCAGGAGGTACCGGGGACGGAGCTGCAGGGCCAGGAGCGGCACGCCGCCCCCGCTCCCCGCGAGAAGGCACCGGAGGAGGTGCCACCAACGACTCGGATTCCGGGGCCGCGGACCGGCCAGAAATGACCAGTCCCATCCTTCCGGCCAGGCGGACGAAGTCTGCCATGGTGAGGGACCGGATGACCTCCTCCGGTGTCCTGAGGCTACCTCGGGTAGCACCCGAGGCTGTCGCCGTGGCGTAACTTTTCTTGGGGTGAGACGCCTCGTAAGCATCCCTTGCTTCGCGGAAGCTCATCTTACCCGATACCTTGAGTTTCATAATTTCTTTTTCTCGCTCTAGTGTGGGACATTTCCTATCATATGTTGCATGAGGTGTTTGATCGTGTTCGCAGTTCACACAGAAAAGTACTTCTGACTGACAGTTGTCGGCTGCATGCTCCTTCGAGCCGCAACGAGCGCATGTCGTTTGACCCTTGCATGAGGCAGTTGTGTGGCCATAGCGCTGGCACCTAAAGCATCTCATTGGAAATGGCACATAGGGCCTGGTACGGACCCTTTCGTAGCCAACGTACACTGCATCCGGCAACTCATCTCTATCAAAAGTCAGAACAACTGAATCCGTTTCAAGCACATCAGGACCTTTCTTCATGTTCAGTCTCTTGGCCTCGACTACGCCTGATTCCGATAAGCCATCGACAATCTCTTCCTCAGTGATACCTCGCAGCTCCGGGCACCGTATTACACCTTTTACGAAGTTCTTAGATCTATGCGGTTCTATTGAAACTTTGACAACCTTCTTTGACAGCACACCATTCTCTCTCTTCAAAAAAGTGATTTCATCTACCTTCATTGCGCGTTCCGCTTCCCCGGAGTGTCGAAACTCGACTTCCAAGACACCATCTCTGAGGCAGTCACATCTCAGCACACTGCCAAGGCGGTCAAAGGCCTGCTTTCTCTGGAATGGAGACAGGGTCCGAAGGGAGGTATCTATTCCCCGCACCATAAGGACACGGGGTTTAGAGGGCATAGGAGGTGCTGAGGGGCGAGCGGAGATGTCTTGAGATTCAATCCCTGGTGTATTGGATTGGGACTCGCCTGGTAGGCGCGAGTGACCAGCGCTCGGCTGGTCCTGAGCAGAGGTGAGAGGGCCGACCTCTTGCTGAGGGTAGGAGGGTGGGTTGATGTGTGAAGTATCCATAAAAGGTTATTTTAATTCGGCCAGCCACGTGCGCCCCCCTTCCGACGAGGGTGCTACGAGGCGAGACGACGCACGGGCTGGCTATACGGGGGGAAACGCCGCCGTTACAGAGGGGGAGAGAGACTCACCAAACCCCCACTGCCCCGACGACGGTCCCCCCTTGCACCTAGCCTGGACGACCCCGGGCGGGGCGCGGACACCCCTCCCTCCCCGGGTAAAGTCGGGACTTCACCCAAGGAGGGAGGGGCAGCCGCGCCCCACCAAAGGCCGACAAACTTTTACAATGCTGCTACTCTTGTCGATGCCTTCAAGAGTTCCCCGCCCTTGCGGAAATCCAGACCAAAGTAGAGTGTTGCTAGAGGACGACGAACGAACACAGCGCCTCCCTCAGCTCAGCTACCAGGACTCCTTCATCCCGGGGTACGGGTCGGTGCGCAGCTCACCTTAAAAAGACAGGCGCCCTCGCACGGCCTCATCGGAGCAGGCGACTACCACCTGCTCGTCACAACTGATTCCCGGCTGGTCCGAGAGGAAGCGAGCCCCCGGCCCGCAGGGCCGGCGATTAGAGGGATCCAATCGCCAGCCACACGAGCCGGAGGCCCACATACACCCAGACCATCCAGGAATCATAGGCACGTGCGGGGACGCCCATGACACTGGGAAAAAATGGGTAACTGGGAAGTTATGGGTTGGAAAAGGAAGAGGGTCGGTCTGCGCTGTCCAGCCCAGCCGCGCGCCACACGCGACCGAGATGTCCACACTCAAGACGAGCAAGAGTGCACACATCCCCGCCACCCACGGAGACACGCCGGGCCAGACATCGCAGACAGTTGATAGGAGGGGTATTTAGGAGTGGACAGAAAGGATACGGGTGGAAAGGCATGGATACACAAGGAAATAAGGAAAGAAGAGGAAAAGGAACAAGGAGTTGGTGGGATTTGAATTTAGGAAGGCCAGGAAAGGATGAGGATGGCAGTTTCGATTTGGCCTCTCGCCCGAAGGCGGGGGGCGAAACCCATCCTGCCAACTGGGGTCGCGGGTGTCGTCACATCCCGTACCCAATTATCCATGTGCCGGACCAGTCAGCAGGTGCCAACTAGTCCAGCAGATGAAAATCGGTCCCCTGCGGGGCATAGCCATGCCAAGGGAGGTCTTTTAATAAGTTTAGACCCGCAGAGTGCGAAGGTTATTTCTGTGGTTGAAGACCTTATAAATTTAGAGTTTGAAATTTAGAATTTGGAATTTGGAATTTAGAATTTAGAATTTTGTGTGTCAGCTATTGATGTCCGCTTGTATACGTTACTCGAAAGCCTCCGTTAACTCAATAATTTCGTATTTTAGAAAGTGCGCTAAACACCTGGCCAGGGTGCCGCGAATTTACCCTGCAACCCGGAGGTGAAGTTGCAGCTCCCCTCTTCGGCTGGGCAGCCGCCGCGCAGAGAAAGAAGTGTGAGAGGATAGTTAGATTGTTAGTACGAGTATAGGTGTGGTTAGTATAGACCCGCAGTGAAAGGTATCACTGCGGTGAAGAAATCTAGCCTATCTAACCTAACCTGATTTCAAAGTTAGCCTAACATAGCCTATCCTTAGCCTACAACAAACCATTTAAAGGTTACAAAACTATTGCTTAAATTTCGCAGTGGATCAGCTAAGGTTAGAAAAAGGGCAAGTCCTACTTTGGGGGTGCACCATGCACCCTCATCATATATACTGGGAGGAGTGATTTATAGAAACTTCTCTAGCCCAGAATCCTTTAGAAATGTAAAGACTTTTTCGAGAAGTTCAGGATGGTCGTTACCGAGCAGAGTTTTTAGGTCTACAGGGATGTTTTGGATTCGGCAGTAATCTAGCATGGGTTGCCGATGGGTATTGTGCTGGGGACAATCGATGAGAATGTGATGGGGATTCTCCATTGCGTCGCAGGTACCACAGGTACCCGCGTTCCAATAGGCATTTAATTTTGTGTGTCCATTTCTGAGTCTGGTTAGAATAACCTCGCGCCGGCGACTCTTTTGGTTGGAACTGGGCCAGTAGCCGATGTTAGGCTTGATATAAAATAGGTGGGCGCTATGGTTTGTGGTCCAGTTATGTTGAATTTGCTTCCGGATGGTGTCCTGGAGGAGAGCTTTGCTATCGTCTCCAGACCACTTTAAGGGTGCAACTCTCTCTAAGTTCTAGGGACTTTTTTGCCTGCTCATCGGCCTTCTCATTTCCTTGAATTTTGCAGTGGCCCGGGATCCAAAGAAAAGAGACATCAGGGGTATCATCGATACCTTTCTGAATATCTGCTATAACGTGGTGGTTGGGGTTGACTACGTTACTGATGGCCTGCAGGACAGATTTAGAGTCTGAACAGATGACGGCTGAGTTGATATTTTGGGTTCTGATTATGGCTAATGCATTTAGGATGGCAACAGCCTCGGCTGTGAAGATGGAGCAGTTGTCCGGAAGTCTTTTCTGAAGGCAAATGTTTTGCCCCCAGATGCCGAGGCCTACTTTTTCGCCTATTTTGGAGCCGTCTGTAAATATAAAGGTCTTTTCCGCGTTACAAGATCGGAACTCTAGGAATTTTTGGGAGACTTCTTCCTCTGAGAAGTCCGTTTTACGGGAAGTGAAGAGAAATTCCACTTTGGGCTCTTTTCCAGTCCAGAAGCGGGAGAGTGGGGGTTTGCCTATTGTCGCTGGCAGTGCAAGATTTAGGCTTTCCAGGGTTTTCGCTACTCTGTGCTTAAATGGGGGCCACTTCTGTAGAGTGGCTTTATTTGCTCGTCTGGGATGGGCAAAACATTGTTTTGCCGGGTGATTTTCGGTGGATTGAACCTTAATGTAGTAAGAGATAAGCTGGGCGTCGCGTCTTGTCTGTAGAGGGCACAGCCCGCTATCAGTTAGCAGGCTGGTGATGGGGGATTCACCGAGCGCGCCTGTGGCTGCCCGGATACTGGCGTTTTGGACTCGCTCTAGCTTTAATTTATTGGTCTTGTTCGTCGAGTCAAAAACGAACGAATTATATTCGAGAATGGACCGAATCAGGGACTTGTAGAGCATAAGCAGGGTCTTTCGATCCCCGCCATACTCTGTGCCGCCGAGCATGCGGAGAATGTTGACTCGCTTTTGACAGCTAGAGACGACTTTGGTGATGTGCTCATTGAAACTCAATCGGGAATCTAGGGTGACGCCCAAGAATTTGAAGCTATTGGTGCATTCAATAGGTTTACCCGAGATTTGGAGCCGTGGAGGGTCGTGTCTGGAATGCGCTCTGGCAAAGACAACGACTGATGATTTTTCCGCCGAGAGAGATAGACCCATTAAGCTACACCAATTATTGATGTCGTTTAGGCTATCCTGCAACTGCGTAGTTGCGTGTTGGAATTCTGGTTCGTTATACCGCCTGGTATCGATTGCAGTGGTTTTCCAAATGGCGACATCGTCCGCAAAGAGGGAGTAATTTATTCCAGGCGGTAGCTTTTTGGCGAAGAGATCATTGATCATTACTAAAAAGAGGGTGGGGGACAGAACGCTACCCTGGGGTGTGCCTTGGTCCTGGGTTGCCAGGTAGGAGAATGTGGTGCCACAACGGACTTTAAATTTTCGGTCCTTGAGAAAGTTTTCAATGAATTTTGCAAGGTGGCCACGAATTCCTAGCTTGCTTAATTTAAACAAAAGGGCGTCTTTTTTGTACGCGATCGAACGCCGATTTAATGTCTAAGAATGCAGCTATTGTTACTTGCTTTTTGTAAAAGTCATTTTGGATGTCACTGACTAGTTTCACCAAATTGTCAGTGGTGGCTCGCCCGCGCCGGAAGCCTGATTGCATAGCATCAAGCTTCTTTTCGAGGATCTCGTGAAGTCTAACGTTTACCATGCGCTCGACAAGCTTGCTAGCACAGCTAGTAAGCGAAATTGGGCGATAACCTTTTGGGTCTGTTTTTTCTTTGCCAGGTTTTGGAAGGGGGATGATAATACTTTCTCGCCACGATGTGGGGAAAGAGTCGCTAAGAAACATGTTGTTAATGGCCGAAAGCAGGTAGTTTAGTGCTGTTTGGCTGAGGTGCCTGAAGAAAGAGTAGTGAATTTCGTCAGGGCCCACTGCAGTGTTTCCACACTTGCTAATGGCGTAATTTAGCTCGGTCATTGTAAATGGTACATTATAATACTCTTGATTACCATAATTGATGAATGTGTGCTTTTGCACCATTCTGCCTGGTCTTTGGAGCGCTGGCTGTATGAGTTATTAGCTGCGACACTGGCGTAATGATCAGCAAATTTATCCATGACTTCCTTAGGTTCGGTGATGGGTTGGCCAGCTATTTCTAGCTGAGGGAAAGGTCCACGGGGTGGTCGCCTCGCAGAGAAAGCTCTAATGGTTTTCCAAACTTGGGTGGTGGGAGTGAAGCGGTTGAATTTGGAGGCAAAAGAGTTGAAACTGTCCTTTTGAACCCGCTTGCACGTGTTTCGAAAGTGTTCTTTTGCTGCCCGAAGTGCGGATCGAGTAGGGCTGTGTGCCCTCCTCTCATATGCCTTGCGGGCTCTAATCATTTGAGCTTTGGCGTGTGCCGTCTCTGCGTTCCACCATGGGGCTCCGTTTTTCTTTCGGGGTCCTCTGGTTTTTGGTATTGCTACTTGTGCTGCTGAGCTTATGGCTCTTAGTATTAATTCAATGTCTGCCGAGTGTGGGTCACCTTCGGTGACCAGTGTGAGGTCGACCTCTGCCTCAAATTTTGTCCAGTCCGCTCGTTTTAGACTCCAGGAAGGGGTAAACAGATCAACGCGGTCGAGTGCTCCTTGGGGGACATTGATTTTGATTGGGAGGTGATCGCTCATGCCTGGGTTGTCTTCGACATCCCAGGTAAATAGTGACGCAATTCTAGGCGTGCAGCACGAAATATCAATGGCTGAGTCTAAATGTCCGCTTTGCGTTGCTTGGCGGGTTGGTGCGCCGTTATTTAGGATAACTAAATTTTGAAAACCTATTGCGTCATATATAATTTCACCTCTACGATTTGGCGTGGCGCTGCCCCAGGATGGGTGGTGACCATTCAAATCTCCAAGTAATAACAAAGGCCCGTTAATTTGATTAAATAGTTGTGCGAGTTCCCGATCCGTTGGATCAGGGTCGCAAGGGGATATGTATATTGAGACAACCGTCAATTGGACGTGTTGTATTTTCAAACTAATAGCTACACAGTCCAGTGATGTTACCAAAGGCACGTGACTGTGTGGGATGCTATTTTCTATTAGGATGGCCGTGCCTCCCTTACGGACTGCAGCGTTTACGTTATGGCGATACCAAGAGTAACCCGAGATTTTGTATTTATCGTTATCTTTATCAGTAAAGTGGGTCTCTTGTAATGCTGCTAGTGCCGGTTTTTTTCTCAGCAAATATTGATGAAAAAAGCGGGAATTTCCCGATAAGGCCATTTGTATTCCATTGCAGAATTGAACCCATGGTGGTTTTTAACGTTTGAGATTAGGGGATCTACGCTTACGAAGGTTATACGAGCACCTGCTGCTGCTGCTATCGCTAGCAGGAGAAACTGGGGTGGAGTGTCTGGAAAAGCTAATTTTCCTTGCTACGGGTGAGCTGCCGGGGCTGGAGGAGCCGGGGCTGGGGGTTTCCAGGAGGGGAGCTCTGGAAGAGTTTATAACAGTTTTTGCAGAGCTCGTCTCTGAAGCACTGCTGGTGTCAGAGACGGTCTCTGTCCCGGACAGCTCGTTGCCAGACTGACTTTTGTCGTCTGACGTTTCAAAGTCACTTGAGAACTGAAACTGCATATAATGACCTATGAGGTCGGTTTCTGGCACAACTTCCGAGCCACCCAACATATAAGATGGTCTTTTCGCGCCGAGTTGTACAGCTTTTTGATGACCTTCGCAGGGGATTGCCTTTCTGTGTTCGTGCGCGAAATTTAGCATTGGAAAGTGGAGTCCAACGGCGAATGATTGCCCTTGACGAATCGTCCGAAATCCCACCTTGGCAGATTGCGGAAACTGAGACAGACTCATCTCTTGCTGGTTACGCGAAATCTAGTGTCCCCCCGGTAGAAATGAATGTTCTAGCCTTAGAGCACATTTCACATTACAGTGAATATGTAAAGATATTCACAGATGGGTCGAAGACGAGAGCTGGGGTAGGATGCTCTTTCGTTGTGGGCCCCACGACGAGAACCTTTTCGCTTCCATCGTATGCATCGGTGTTCACATCTGAATTGATCGCGATTTCAAAAGCTCTATGTTATATTGAAACATGTGAAGAGAATCGTTTCGTAATTTTTACCGACTCACTCAGCAGCGTGCAGGCATTAAAAATCTTCAACCCAAGCGATGGTCTTGTGCGTAAGATACGCCTACACATCTCACGATTAGGGCAAAATCAAAAGAAGATTCAGGTGTGTTGGATACCCAGCCATGTAGGAATAGGAGGCAATGAGGCAGCAGATGCAGCGGCAAAGCGTGCAGCGGAAAGAACATGTTCACGTCGACTTCCAATCCCGGCCAGGGACTTGTTCCCCCATCTATTGTATCACCTCCGCAAAGCCTGGCAGCAATCGTGGGAGGTGCTTGCGAGCAACAAGCTATTTGAGATAAAGCCTGAACTCGGTGAGTGGCCTTGTGCATCGCGCCGATGTCGGCGAGAGGAGGTGGCCCTCTGCAGATTACGTACCGGCCATACATTGGCCACCCATCGTTACCTCCTTTGTGGGGAAGCGAGGCCGGCCTGCCTGCGTTGCGGTGCACCCTTGTCAGTCAGGCACGTGCTGACGTCCTGCCCTGGGTATAACGGAGAGAGAACCACACACTTTGGCGAGAGACAGGAGCCTTTTGCTATGTCAGAGATGGTTGGTCGCGACTCCCGTTTGATTGAACAAGTGCTGACTTTCCTGAAGGCCATCAATTTTAGAATCATCTATGACCCTGGTTAAGCACAACTTGCTCTGTGAGGATCTCAGATGAACACTGTTTAGCACACTGTAGCCTAATACCTTGTGGACATACCCTGGGGGTCCTCCGGGTGACGCTGCGCGGAGGGCTGCCTGGCGCGGAGCGCCCGACTCCCCCTGTGGAGTCTCACGCCCCGTGCTGGGACTACACTGCCGTCCGGCGGAGGGCGGGCGTGGATCACATGAAAATGTGGCTTGCGCCCGTCTTCCGTAGGAGGGCAGCGCAGGGGGAGTCCGCCTGGGTGCCCAGCTGTTTGCTGGGCGCCCGGGCGAACTCAGGGACTCCCCGTACTCCCGGGCCCCCTGGGTCCGGGGGTACGGAGTGGGCGTCGGAACTGACGCCCCGACGCCTCGTGCCGGGCGCTCTCTGCGCGGCGTTACCTGGTGGATCTTGTGGGGTGTCGGGTTTTTTTCAGTGCAGGAGGGACTGATGTTAGTAGTGTGTGCACTTCTCTGTTTGCTTTGCCATTCACCCGCACAGCGAGGTATTGACACCGAAAGGAGAAATGAGTCTCTGAATCACGCGTTCTTCTTGTTCCAGATGGAACACTTTTAGCGACTGTACTGTTTTGGGCGCTATATGGCCTTGCCAGGCTGGTGCGCCCCTTAAGCCCAAATAACTAACTAACTATTCTCCGGTTCTCTAGACTACGTGTTTTGTATATGCTCCGGGGACCAAAGAACTAAAATGATATCAAAGATTTAGATGTCGAGGGACACATCTAATCTGATTGATTGAGTGTTCCGGCCATATGGGGGGTGGGGCGCCCCTACAGGCGCCCCAACCGCCGCAGGAACATCGCCAGCCGTCGCGGGTCCGCCAGCGCCTCCCGAACGGGCGGGTCGTCCCGTCCAAATATGTCCCAGCGCACACGGGGCACCGGGCCAGAAGGTGGCGGAGGGTCTCGTTCTCTCCGTCGTCGCATTACTGGCACGTGGCCTCCGGGTCCAGACCGACCCTCTGTCGGTAGCTGCACAGAAGGGAGTGCGCAGGAGCGCCACCTCCACCCTCTCCTGCCGTGAAAGGCCCAGGCGGTCTCTCAGGGTGGTCCGCCGTGGGAGACCGCCACATTTAATCTCAAACACGTTTTATCTGGTACGGATTAACGCTTTATCTCGTTGTTTTACCAGATTAACGCGCGCATTGACGGGGGTCTGAGCCACCTTCGCTTTCACAGGGGGGAGGCGGGTACCCGCCCCCTAAGATCTCGAGAACCACGGTAGAAAGTGAAAAACGGTAAACGGCGTTGGGTAGCCCATACACTTCTCCATCGAAAATATTTCAACCATTTTTTTGTCAGGTCACTTCAATCGGATAAGTTCGCTCTGTTCCCACTTATGCTATCTTAAACTTTTTTTAGGTCAGGTCACTTGATCTGCACTGGTGACCTGGCCTGAGATGACCTAATCTTAAATTGTTTACAAGAATTGTAAAAATGATGAGAGAAAAGGTAGGCCAAGTACTGCGGAGCTACGCGCCGCCGTTTTTATGCTGTTCCCGAAAAACCCGAGGGGGGGCGGGCGGGTACCCGCCCCCGTCTATGCGCGTGTTGAAACTATTAATTAATCTCTGGACACATTAATCTCGAGGTTATCACATTTAATCTCGAAGAGCCACCCCTGCTTTCTTAATTGGGTCGATTTCTGGTTCCTGGTTTGCACCAAAACCAGTCAGGCTTCCAGAATGGGCTTGAGCAAAGGACACAAAAGCAAAAGACATTTTCGAACGGCGAACAATGTCTCCTGGTGGTCAGAAAACAGGGGACCTGGTCTCCAATAGAGGAAAATCCGACGGATTTGGAACCATTCGAGGGATCTGGAGACAAAAGCCGGTCCCAGTTTAGTACGCCGGTCAGCATAAGCGTCGCCACCGGCAAAAAGTGGGGGGGCAGTCAAACTTCAAGCTGACGCTGACAAAAACCTTTCGACGTTAGGACCAAATACTGTTCGAATTTGGGCTTCTCGGTGCCTTCTGCAGCGGCTGGTTATAGGCATGTCCGGTTTCCTCCCATTTTGACTGATATCAGGCCATTTTTTCCAAAAAGTGGGCGGACAGGCCCCCTGACCCCCCGGCGGCGACGCCTCTGCCGGTCAGATTAAAAAATATTTGGGGTTAATACTCCACTTCCTTCAACTACCTGGACGGAAGGATAACCACAAGAAATTGTCCTTAGAATAACTACTTCATCCCATAGGAGGATCCAGGAGGGCGAAGGGGGCACGAACCCTGCAATGTCGTGTCCCAACCCCCCAGGATGCGAAAATCGGCGCACACCGATAGGATTTAGCGCCCATCTGATGGATTTTGCCGGTCAAAAGTGGCGCCCTCCGGAAGTTACTCCCCCGATCGTCAATCATGGATCCGCCCATGCTTCATCCATACGGAAGCATAGGACAAACAAGAGGAAAACCAGAAAACATTGTTTCTTCAGTAAAATCTTCCCCGCCCTAGATTCGAGCCCGTATTACCTGCGTGGGAGTCGGGAATGGAGGCCACTATACCATCACCGCTGTAAATTTGGCCGATTTTAAAATTTTCCTGATTAGTTTTCTCAAGCTGGATGTTTGGACAAACTAATGTAATATTTATGTTTTAAATGCTTAATAAAACTAATTAAATACAAATACAGGATACAAACATTTTCTACGCCAAACAAATTGTTTCTAGAACTTAAATTTAGTATTGATAGAATAGAGGTGAAGAGCAGGTTACAGCTTATTATTGATATTGTTAACAAATTTCAATAATTGTTGTGTGGCCTCCAAAAATTGGCTGAAGATAAAAAATGATTGACGGTACCAGAATTAGGATTTTTTCAAATAGTAAGAAACAACAATAAAAATGTGTGCGACAACGTCCCTTTAAGGTCGCCGAGTAGCAAGAAGGGGGTCGGTAGTTAGTCAACCAAATTTTTTAACTCATATTATTTTAGATTGCCACCAGGTGGGAGATAGACTGAAAAAAACTGTTAGTTTGTTAAACCGAGATCCACCCGGACGGCTACTGCCTGCAGCACTGAAACTAGAGATATAGGGAGGTGTGGAGTGATGGACTCCAATTATAACACTCCTATAAGCAACGGTGGTGCTAAAAATATCTTTCCTAATCGTTTGATAATTACGATTGTTAATAGCCGCCCCAGGAGACAGCTTTGTCTCCTGCAGGCAAAAACAGGTGTTTTGATCAGATAAAATGTGCGGCAGGTCGCTAAAATTTGCACGTAGTTCCCGACAATTCTATTGGATAATGGACATCGCTAAAGTCAAGAAGAAACAGGCTTACGGAGGAGACGTGCCGACCTAACCCTTCCAGAGGGGGAGGCAGTACCCCGGAAGGACCCTTGCCGAAAACGATGGAAGCAAGCTCAGGCATTGGCAACACACGTTTGGGCCCGCTGGAGCAAGGAGCACCTGGAGACACTGATACAACGGCGGCAGTGGACCAGGGAAATGCGAACATGACAGTAAGGGACCTTCTCCTGATCGCTAAATTCGATACGCCCCGAGACTATTGGCCTCTCGCACGTGTTACTCCGTATTTCCCGGTGCTGATTCCGTAGTGCGATCTGTGGAGCTAAGAACTAGCCGAGGAAGGAAGCTCCGACGCCCCGTGACAAAGGTGGCCCTGCTTGAGGAAGCCAACCGGGTGGAAGAGAGACATTAACGCCTGGAGACTGAAGAGCCAACGCAAACGGAGTGGTAGTGAACCCCCAGGTGTCTTTGTAAATAGAAAGCGCCCAAATCAGTGTCAGAGAGCGAGCGCATAACTATTCATGTGGCCTCGGAAAGACTCAGAATGAAAGGCCAACATGATGCCAATTACATTTATTGTGGTCATCAACATCAACAAGCGCTCAGTCCGTCCGGATAATATGGATGCATTTCTGAGCACTGCGGCGCTCCCGCGCACGCAGCCGGCCAGCCACCAATGCCTCCAACAAAGGTATTAGCAGCTTCGGAGGCGGAGTCTTTGTCGCCACTGCAGCCATTGTGCCCAACTTCGCCTGAAGATCTTGAGCGATGGCCTCCGCTTGCAGGGGCGCAGCCAGAGCTTTGGTATGGGGGGCACACCAACTTTGAGGGGCACCCCGGGAAAAAAGGGCACTTTTTAATGTAACCTAAAAAACTTGCCATATCTTTGTTTATATCATTTTTTGGGCATCTTTGGCTCAATAAAAATACAAATAAATCATTGACGGAGAAGGAAAACTCGATTAAAACCGAAAAAAGAGAAAATATCACCAAAATGTCATGAAAGTAGCCAAACCACGACTGTTTTGGATAGATTTAAGGGCAAATCAGCCAACTCATGCAAGTACTTGACATCAGAGAAATCAGGGGAGCATGTGATATCTGTTACCATGTGCAAGTTAAGGCATATTGGAGTCGAAAATTCATTTGTTATGCCCACTGGTTTTGTCGTGACGAGTGAGCCCTGGTCGAACGCGGATTAAGTTCCTTGCCTCCCACAATCGCCGTGGGACGAGGAGTGGCATAGTGACTTTGGAGGATTAAAATTCGTGCTGCCGAAATAATTTGGGAGATACCTTTTGAACGCGTATATTAACTTCCATATTCTCAAGGATCGGTCCCAGTTAAGAGTAAAGAAAAGGTGAACAGGCCGGTGGTTTGGATGGGGATGGTGGGACAGGGCTGAAAATTGTGGAAACTAGTTCTTCATTTAAATTAATTAGTAGGAATCCTGGTTTAGGGGACTGTGCTCTGAGCTCAGGGGCACATGCCTTTTTATCATCCCTTCCCAGACTCCACCAGTATAATAGGCAATTTATATAACCAGGGGTGCCTAGGCATCACAAGCCGTTTTACAGATTCCTCATTCCTCGTTAGCTCCGTTTTACAAGGGGAGTTTCCATCGTGTTCTTATTCCCCATCTATTCAAGACCAGCTCTGGGGCCCCCAAGTGTGGATCAGAGGCCTCCAGAGCAGCTTTCCCCATCCCCCCCAGTTATGCCTCCAGGGACTAGACTATCTCAGTGACCCCGCCCCGAGATGACGGGAGTTGACCTTGTGTTCTTATTATCTGTCTATTCAAGACCACCTCAGAGGTCCCTGATGTAGGTCAGGGCCCCAGAGCAGCTCATGCTTCTCCCAGGGACTAGACTAGCTCATTGGCCCTAGAGATGAGGTCATCAGACTAGCTCAATGGGCCACAGATAGGCTCATAGGGCCTTAAACCAGTTCAAGAAACCCCAGAACAGTTTAAGGCGCCAGATCACCTCAGGGGGCCTCAAGCCAACATTAGGGGCTCTCACAAGCTCAGAGCCCAGACCAGCTCAGGGTACCCTCAGAACCCAGATCCGCTCTTGGGCCCCAGATAAGTTCAGGGGCCTCAAGTCAGCTCAGGGGGCAAGATCAAGTCAGGGCCACTAAATCAGCTCAGTAATCCCTGACCAGCTCGGGGCCCAATCAGTTCAAAAGCCCCAGAGCTGCTCAGGGGACACCAGATCGGCCCATAGGGCACCAGATCAGCTTCGAGGACAAACCATCAGATCAGTGGTCCCGACCAGCTCGGGGCCCAGATCAGCTCAGGAATACCAGATCAAGTCAGGAGGCACTTAATCAGCTCAGGAGCCCCATACCATCTCAGGGGCTCTTACCAACCCCTGTTGGCCCAGCTCAGCTCAGGGCCTGGGAGCTGCTCAGGAAATCACGTAATCAACCCAGGAGGCCCAGGTCCGCTTAAAGGGCACCATACTAGCCATGGAGCACCAGACTAGCTCAGAGGGAATCAGATGGGCGCAGGAGACACACTGATGACTCAGCAGGCACCAGATCAACTCAGGGGGCATTAGTTAAGCTCAGGGGGCAGTATATCTGCTCAGGGTGCACCACATCGATCAGCTCAGGGGACAAGGTCAAGTCAGGGGCACTAAATCAGCTCAGGGATCCCTTACCAGCTCGGGGCCCAATCAGTTCAAAAGCCCCAGAGCTGCTCAGGGGACACCAGATGCCCATAAGGCACCAGATCAGCTTCGGGTACAAACAGTCCGATCAGTGGTCCCCGGCCAGCTCGGGAATACCAGATCAAGTCAGGAGCCACTTAATCAGCTCAGGAGCCCCATATAATCTCAGGGGCCCTCATCAGCCTCTGTGGGCCCAGCTTAGCTCAGGGCTTTAGACCTGCTCATGAAATCACGTGAGGAGGCCCAGATCAGCTTAAAGGGCACCAGATTAGCTCAGGGGGCACCAGACTAGCTCAGAGGGCATCAGATGGGCTCAGGAGGCACCAGATCGACTCAGGGGCATTAGTGCGGCTCAGGTGGCACCAGGTCGATCCGCTCGGGGGCCAGATCAGCTCCCAGCCCCCAGACTATGGCAGGGGCCTAAATCAGCTCAGGGAGCAACATAACAACTCAGGAGACGCCCACCAAACCAGCTCAGGGGGCACCAAACCATCTAAGGAGACACCAATAATTAGCTGAGGGGGCACCTAATCAGCTGAAGCGGCACCATATTGACTTAGGAGACAGTAGATCAACTTGGGTAGAAATGCGATCAGTTCGGGGGCCCGAATCAGCTCATGGGGCACTAAATCAGCTATTAGGGCACCAAGCAAGCTCGGAGGCATTAGAAAAACTCATATAGGTTCAGCAGGCACAATTATTTGCTCAGTGGGGCACTCGATTGACTCAGGGGCACCAGATCAGCTTAGAGGGCAGGTAATCAGCTCAAGGGGCCAGTACCAGCTGAGAGGCCACGACATGACCTCAAAGGGCACCAGATTAGCTTCACCCGTACGATTATTGGCGACGATGAGGCATTAGGTGGGCACATAATAGGTGCCCATAATCTTCCCGGGTGCTTGAAAAGGCGACGGAATGCCCTAGCTGACCGAAAAATGTATTAAATTGTCCAACAATAGTTTCAATCGCTACATGCGGTCCAGTTACATCTAGGTTCAACGGCGTAGGGCACTAAATTTCGAGCGACACGGCCCAAATTGGGTACACCACCTGGAAATCAAAAGGGCACCCTGGCAGTGATGGGGGCACGTGCCCCCTGTGCCCCTGGCTGCACCCCTGGACAGTAGATAAACTCCGGGAGGCATTAAATAAGCTCAGGGGCCCGGATCAGCTCAAGGGGCACTAAAACAGCTAATAGGGCACCAGACAAGCTCGGAGGCATCAAACTAACTCAGAGAGTATTATATAGGTTCAGAAGGCACACTCATTTTCTCAGGGGGCACCAGATTGACTACGAGGGCACCAGATCAGCTCAGAGGGCATATGATCAGCTCCAGGGGGCACCAGATGAGCTCCGCCCGTACGATTATTGGCGACGATGAGGCATTATCTGGGAACGGATTACGTGCCTATACTCTTTCCAGGTGCTTGGAAAGGCGACAGAATGCCCTAGCTGACCAAAAGAGGCACTTAATTGTCAAACAATAGTTGAGATCGCTAAATGCAGTCTAGTTCCATCGAGGCTCAACGGCGTAGGGCACTAAATTTCGAGCGGCATGGCCCAAAGAGGGCACACCACCTGGCAATCAAAAGGGCACCCCGGCACCGATGGGGGGGCACGTGCCCCCTGTGCCCCCCCTGGCTGCGCCCCTGTCCGCTTGGGCTCGTGCGGAGTCCTACTCTTGCCTGGCGGCGATGAGCAGAGGTCCCCTCCAATCATCATCTTTGGGGTTTTCGGGCGCGCCGACAGCCAAGGTCACATGGTGCCCATAACATCGCGAACAAACACTCCGGGAGGCTCAAGCAGGCAAAAAAACGTAGTCCTACTAAAACATGTTAAACATGTGATCCATCCACCAACGTCTATGTTTATGTTTATGTTTATTAAACATAATCACCAACAGGCTGATGCCCACTAACAGGTGAAGTCAGGTATTAAAACTCTCTCACCAAAAACTAACACATACACATAAACATGTCCGAAACACCCTAGTGCTAAAAACATACAAATGAGTAAAATGGGTGCAGTAAAAATAAAGTTATTAAAATAGTTTGAGCTCATTCCCTCTTCATAGATTTGGTGCACATATACCTTGGTGACCTCACACTCTTAGGTCCCTTATGTACTTCACAACGCGAGCTCTAAAAATGCTATAGGTATCAACAAAAAAATCGGAGTTGATCATGGTCAAAAACCTATTAGCAGATTTTGGTATCCGGCACAGAAACCCCGAGGCAACCGTGTTTACACGGCCGCGTGGCTCGGCGAAAAGTCTGGCTACTCAGTAGATAAAAGGGAGGAAAAACTCCTCTTGGTCACTTGAATAGACAACTACATCAACGAGGTTACTTCATAAAAAACTGCATAGACACCCAGCTACGTAGGAGAGTATATCACCTCAAAATTTACTGCTCTCAGATACATTTCTATATCTGAACAATTATCCCCTCCAAGTCGCGACGCTGGCGCCCAGCATCTGCAGCATGGCGTGCCGCCTCCCAACGCACAGCCTCCACCTCCGCCTGCAGCCGCGCCAGCTCCTGCTCCTGTTGAGCCGCCATCGCCTGCAGCTCCGCCTCCTTCGCCTCGAGAAGCTCAGCAGCCGCCGTGAGACATTTTGTCGCTCGGAGAGCTGACCCGCGGCCTCCCGGAGCTCCCGCTGGGTGATGCTGTGCTGGCGCTGCTCGCCATGAAGGGCAGCTACAAGGGCTGCCCGCTCCTCCTGCGCCGCCCACAGCGCGTTCGGACCTCGGAGAGCTGGCGGACGTCTCTCTCCGCGTTCTGGGATCCCAGTGTCAGCCAGAGTGCCAGCCGGGGGCGTCAATCCTCGAGGCTGTCCTAAAACGGTAACGGCATCATCAGCACGGCACGCGCCTTCTGGAGAAGGTCGACGCCAGTGCCCTCCCCCAGGCCCGCCCGGTATTCGGCCGGGTGGTCCCTGAGCCAGCCGGCCGCCACAGTTAGGATCCTGCGGAAAGCACAATCATCATCATGTTTGGGGTTTTTGGGCGCACCGATAGCGAAGGTCTTTTGGCGCCCATAACAATTGAGACAGCTCGGTTCGTTCGGTCAAATATGCGGCTCCAACCGGTCAAATATTTATAAAAAAACCCTCACTATCCCTTAAAAGATATCGAACCAGTGCCATATACACACGCGTTTACTCGCTAAATACAGAAAGCCGTATAAGGCTACGCTCTGTCACGGGAATGAAACAACCAGATCAGAAAGGTCACTTCACAGAAAAACGCACGCTTATACCCCTCTAGGTAGGAGAATATATCACCTTGAAGTTAATTCTCCTCAGGCATTCTTCTACAGCTAACAGAGGGAGATTCTCCGAGAAGTGACTGTAGCGACGGTGAGCCAGGCTTGTAGCGCCTCCTTTCCAGCTCAAGGAAAGCAAAAAAAGTCATGGCTGTGAAGGGTGCTGGGATGTGAGGCAGAATAGACAATTGATCACAGGTGGAGAGAGTTCAGACCGTGCAAAGTGCTGTGTTAGCTTACATGCGGCCAGTGTTATAACGTGAACGAGTGGCCCACCACAGCAAACTTACGCAAATACATGGGGCGCCTCCGTCGTCTTGTCGGAGTGATGTCTCCGCTGTAGCCACCGAACGTGCCCACCGACCTGCCGGGACACTTCCGGCTTGGAGAGGTCATCGAGGCCAAAAATGGACTCTGGGAGCCACAGCAGCCGGCTGTCCCCGTCGCTCAGCGGCGCCGTGCTGCACGCTGGCTCGGCAGCCTCGTCGTGTTGGTAACCTTCGCTCAAGATGATACGAAAAGGTAAGAATACGTGTCCTCCAGGGACCTGCTGGGTTTTATACACGTGCGCCGGTCGAGCACCGCCACGATTGGCTGGAGCATAGGCTAGATAGAGTCATCATCATCATTAGTGGAGTTTAGGGGCGCGTCGACAGCGACGGTCATTTTGCGCCCATATCTATGTCCTTGTTCTTAGTTTAAAAGCAAGCGTCGTCGGGGAGCAGCGTCGGCAACGTCATCTAAAACACCAAAAATGGTATGTAAAACATCGGCTTAGCCCCTGCACATACACACCGGTAGGTCGAAAGTGAGTGAAATTATGCACGAACAGAGATACAATGTGTGTGTGTTGGTGTTTTAGGGCACTTCGGCTGCCAGGGCCATATAGCGCGCCTAACAGGTGAGATTAGTCAAATATCAGATTCAACTTCGTTGTTGGGTGTCATCCTACCTACGAATAGTTGTCCATAGCTCAGACTTGGGCTCTGCCGCCCACTCAAACCCTATTTGGGCTGTAAATGATGTGGAAACCTATCTCAGTCAAGTATAGTAAAACACGGTTGAAATCTGTTGTTGAGTGGTTACCGAGGATCTCCGGCATCGATATTCCAGCTAGGAATCGGCAACGCACTTGGCGGAGCCCTGCGCAAACATCAGTGTCTGACAAAACGTGTTCGACACTCAGTCTTACGCCACACCGGGGGCAGGTGTTTGGTGCAGAGCCACACAGGTAGTGCCCATGTGTGATGAATGTGTGGCCAATGCGTAATCTAGCCAGACATACCTCCTCTCTTCTATTTCGCCGAGCACTCGATTCCCAGTGGCCTATCGTTGTCCTGAGACGCTTCAAAGCACAGTCCGGTTCAGTGTCCCATCTCGCCTGCCACTTTGAGGAGAAAAAACTATTGATAGCAGCCTTGAGGTCACCCGCTGGTACGCGGAACCTTTCCTGGGGGCTCAGAAACGACGCTGTTTTGGCGGCTTCATCCGCCAATTCATTGCCGGGTATACCAACATGGCTTGGGACCCACACAAACTTTATTTCGATGCCTTGGGTTGCAAGAGTGGTCAACAGCTTTAAAATCGCCGGTATGAGCCATGATGAGTGTGACTGTCGAGAACGGAGAGCTGACAGGGAACTGGCTGAGTCAGTGATTATCAGGTGGCGTCCCTCGGGGAACTGGCGGATATATCGTAAGACTTGCAAGATCGCATATAATTCGGTGGTGAACACGGACGCAGTTCTCGGTAGACCAAAACATCTACGCACACCTTCGCCTGTGAAGGCACACCCGGCTCCAGTAGCTCCTTTGGATCCGTCAGTGTAAAATTTAGAGTAGTCTGAGTATAGACTTATCTTTTCCAAGGCTAGTTGTAAGAGTTCTGACGGGGCTGTTGTTGTTTTTCCGTGTTGTATCAGCTCCAAATCGCATTCAACAGAAATTCGGCGCCATGGTTCCAACCTCTCGGGTCGTTTCTTTGCTATGGTTCCAAAGTCGATACTAGATTCCTGTAGCAAGTGCGCAACCCGGGTGCATAAAGCTAAGGAGGAGCTTTGTCTAACGGTTGTAAAAAGTTCTGTCAGTGTGTTATCAAAGATCCACTTGTATGTAGGATGGGTTGGGTACTGGCGGATTCTACTTGCATATGTAAGAGCGAGTCGACTTCGTCTCAGTTCAAGCGGAGGCTCGTTAGCCTCTACTAAGAGGCTCGCTCTTCGTGACGTCCGGAAGGCGCCCGTTGCGATACGCACACACGCGTGGTGGACAGCGTCTAGGGGTTGCTTCGTGCTCGTCAGTGCACCATCGTACACCACCGATGCGTAATCCAACACAGATCTTATCAATGCATGATATAGTCGCAGAATGGATATTCGGTCCCCACCGTAGGAAGTACGAGAGATCATCTTTATGACATTCATGCGGCCAGAACATTTGTCTTTAAGAGATGAAATATGTGGAGAGTACGTGAGACGTTTGTCAAAGATGACACCAAGGAATCTCATCGTGTCGGCGATCGGAATACGTCTTCCGTATAGACGCAGTGATGCCTCCGGACAATGTCGAGTCCTGCGGCAGAAGTGGACACACGTAGTTTTGTCCGTTGAGAACTTAAACCCATTCAGGAGGCTCCAATCGGTCAGGCGATCAATACACATCTGCAACTGGCGCTGCGCAGATATAGTAGTGGATGTGGTTACCCATACGGCGAAATCGTCGACAAAAAGCGATCGGCCTATGGACGGGGGTATTGTGTCACATATGTCGTTGATTAAAACACCGAAGAGTGTCACGCTTAAAACACTACCCTGTGGCACCCCACTCAGCTGTTGAAACCTCCTAGACAGGCAGTTGCCGACTCTAACTCGAAAGTATCGATTTCTAACAAAGTTTTCCAGGAAGTAACCCATATGACCTTTGACTCCGGCCCGCCGCAACTTTTGGAGGATTGCGTGGCGCCACGCCGTGTCGTAAGCCTTTTCCATGTCAAAAAGAGTGCTATAGTGTGTTGCTTTGCTGCGAAGGAGCGGCGCACAGCTGTATCAAGCGACACAAGGTGGTCAGTGGTGCTTCTCCCTACTCTGAAGCCACACTGAGCGTTGGAAAGAAATCCAGTGTTTTCCAAAAACCACATCAATCTTTTATTGACCATCCTTTCAAAAAGTTTGCAAATACAAGAGGTAAGAGCGATAGGTCTATAGTGGAGAGGGTCCGTACCATCTTTACCCGGCTTGAGTATAGGGATAATCGTTGCTTCACTCCAATCATCTGGGAAATCGTGTGTGATCCATATATGGTTGTAGAAAGAAAGAATGGCATTATGTGAACGTTGATCAAGTTGTTTCAGCATGTCGTAGTTAATATTGTCTGGACCTGCGGCAGTATTTTTGTGTATGAGAGCGCTCCTTTCAATTCATGTAGTGAAAATGTATCATTATAAGAGAGAGCTTCGAGTGAGCTGAAGTCAACTTTTACTCTTTCTGTATGTGTTTTATGTCGAACGAAACGAGGGTCAGTTGTGCCAAGCCGCCAACGCTGAGACCAGACCTCACCAATGGCGTTGGCCACTTGCAACGGATCTGTTATTGTTTGTGACTGTGTAATGTTTGTTAGTACTGGTAATGGTAGAGGGAGCTGCGGCCAGAAATGCATTTGATACGTCTCCATATTGTACTTAGAGGAGTGAGCCTGTTTATTGTGTTTACATATGCAGTCCATGACGCTCTTTTCGCATTCTTCACGACGCGTTTAGCAATTGCTCGCGAGCGTCGAAACTGTATAAGATTATCCGTTGTTGGTCGCCTTTTAAAAATCCGAAAGCAGCGCCGGCGTTCCCTAATCGCGAGCCCACAGCCTTCCGTCCACCAAGGGACAGGAATGCGGCGCGGAAGCGGGCTCGTTTTCGGTATGCAAGCGTCCGCAGATCCAGCTATATGAGCAATTATCTCCTCGCTGTATGTAGAAGCCGTCTTACCCTCCTCAAATTCAAAATCAAACACACAGTCATTTGTAAAAGCGTTCCAGTCCGCCTTTCGCAGGTTCCACCGCGGAGCCCTCATGCCAGGGTGTGGGGTCTCCGACCAAAGCCACACGGGGTAGTGGTCGCTGCCGCAAGGGTAACTGTGGGTACGCCATTTAAATCGATGGACTAGTGACGAAGAGCATAGAGACAAATCAATGGCTGAAGTCGAGCCGGAAGGCAGTGATATGTGGGTCGGCAGGCCTGTATTTAGAATACATAGGTCATTGCGGTTAATTATGTCCTCCATGCGTCTTCCCCGACTATTTGTACGAGGGCAACCCCAAAGAGTGTTGTATGTGTTAAAATCACCGAGTATAATGTGGTTTGTTGGAAGTTGCCTTATTAGGTCCTGTAGTTCGTTTTCAGGAAATCCTCCACCCGGGGGCAGGTATACTGATACGACTGTGAATTTAAAATGTCTGAGATCTACGCTCGCTCCTACCGCCTGCAATGCAGTATGGAGGCGGACAGGTGACGATGGAACACTATAATGAACGAACAGCGCGGTTCCACCGTTTGCGACAGTTTCGGATGGATGATCATAACGGAACGTTTTATAGTGGTGCAAATTGCAAGAATGTTCAGGCTTGAGCTTGGTCTCCTGCAAGGCTACGAGTACTGGGTTCTTTGAGGATATCAGTGTTTGAAGGTCCGTTATATTGGCCCTGAAGCCGCGCATGTTCCACTGTAAAATAAACGTCATTAAGTAAAGTACGAGTAAAGTGTGAAGATATTTCCCTAGATTGGAACCCAGGCCGTTCATCATGTTTCCCAGCTCCTCCCGTCGAACATCTCCGGCTCTTTCCAGGCAACACGGGAGTTCCAATTTCGTGGCTCCCGTGGAGGGTTATGGCGATCCCTTGGGGGCGAGCGTCTAGCAAATACTGGTCTCTCTACCATGTACGCATCGCCTGTATATCCCGGCCTCCCGTCGTCTTGAGGGATGGGCCTTCGTAGACGCTGCCTAAGGTCCCCCGAGTTCCTTAGGTCAGCTTGAACGGGCCCTAGATTTTCCATTGATTGAGCACGTTGGGTTTGATTGAGTTTTGTTTGTTGTTGTGATGCGTTTATAGTGACCCGAGGGATCGATAGTTCGAGCCCTTTGCTAGAGCGGAAGGGGTGCCCCAGTCGCTGTTTTTCGGTTGTTTTTGTGATGTCCTGGCTAGTTTTTACATTTGTTGGAGACGTGAGCTTACGTTTTTTGTTTTGTGTTGATGTGTTAGCAGTAACTTGGATGTTCTGTTCTGTGTGTACCCTTTGAGGTGTTAGTGCATCACTGGTCGGAGGAGGCATCAGGGCAGAATCCTTTGTTTCCTCCGAGCATCTGACCTTGGTACGCGTCTCAGCACCCTCGATCGGGCGCGGGGGTGAAGCCGGTGATTCAACAGCTCGGTTCGCTGTGCGTGCTGGGGGCAATGTCTGGCCAAGCTCTGGGGGAGGTTCTGGACTTTTGGGGGGCGTGGAATGTGTGGGCGTTTGTTCTCGTGCACGCTTCCCGGATGCCTCCGGGTATGTTCGCCTGGTCGAGGTTTCCGTTTTAGTAAAGTCGCAGCCTGTTGTGCTAGCCTGAGGAGCCGGCTCAAGGTCAAGCATCTCAGGTTCCGCCGGGTCCGTACCAACCGCAGCGTCCTGACGTTCCGGCGGCGAGGTTTGCACTGCCTGGTCAATTTTCTCTGCACAGCCTACCGATTTGCTGCGAGGTTCATCCTGTTTCCGGGGAAGAAGCTCAACAGCCAGCGCAAGGAACTGACGGAGCGAGAGATCCATAAGCTGACACATGTTAGAGTCCAAGCTTAGTGCTGGTCGGGTCTCAACAGGGTTTCCAGCTGGTGGAGCACTGTGCTGAATCCCCATCAGCACGTCCCTGTAAGGAGAGCTGCTGGGGGAAGGGTTCATCCTGGGAGCTGTGGGGGTAGCCACTGGTGCTGCTTTTGGAGGGAAAGCGGCTTTCCTCTTTTGTGCCTCCTTGGCTTCGGTCAGTTTTGGACAATACCTGCTCCACGCCTCATGGTCACCTCCACATCCCGCGCACCTAGGTTTGTCCGCCTTACAGGTTGTAGAGTTGTGGCCAGTCTCCGAGCATTTGCCACATCGCTCCCTCCCCCTGCAGCTGTCGGCGATGTGGCCAAACGCCTGGCATCGGAAACATCGAGTAGGGTTAGGAATGAAGGGGCGAACTCTGATAGACATCCAGCCAACGCGAACCTTCTTTGGCAGGGATGTTCCAGCAAAAACAAGCATGAACGTGCCATTGTCGCTCACATCGCCTTCGACTTTCCTAAGTAGTTTTTTAACTTCTGTGACGCCCTGGTCTTTAAGGCCTGAGAGAATCTCCTCCTCGGAGACATCGTGCAGATCTCTGCAGCTTACAACGCCTCTGCAGCTGTTCTTAGTCGCATGGGGGGGACACCTTGATAGGGACAGACAATGACCTGTTACCCGTGCGGATTTCCAGGGAGGTTGTCTTAAGTAGCTTGTCCGCATCACACCGGGCACCAAGTTCCACTTCAACTCGCCCATTCGGATGCCGGTGCGTCCGTTTGGGCTTGAACTTCTTCAAGGCGTCGTGAAGTTGGAACGGATTCGGCTTCAGGGTCCTATCCTCAAGACTAATCACTAGTGTCAAAGGAATATCCTGGTCTGGTCTTGTTCGCGCAGAGGGTCTAGCATCGGTCACGTCCATCGCGGCAGCAGTACCAGAGGGTGGGCTTGAGATGGTCTGTGTCGTGGCGGGGATCGGTGTCCGTGCAGTTGGTTCGGGAAGAGTGGTTGCGCGTAGAGTAGCCATAATGAGTGGATTTACCTTCGGCCCCCCGGGTTGCCAGCTGTCAATAGCTGGGCCCGGGGGCTGGTACAGTGCCTACGGGGGCAGGTGCACCCGTCTCAGAGGGGCGAGAGGTACTCACACAACCCCTCCGATCAGAACGCACCCACCCCCTTGACGCCATCAGCCCAGTGGGCCGGCAGGGCCATGAGTCGGACGAAGCAAAACGCGGCAGCCCTCACGCAGCGGAGACTGCGGTTCACCAGGCGCGCGTAACAGGCCAGGGTCGCGAAAAACGACGGTTTCCGAAACCCCGGCCCGCGTCGCGCCCGGCAAGAACTATCACAGTCCCCACCGCGAAGGGCGCCGCGCCGCATGCCCAAAACATAATCCCCCTGCCCAGCTGGACCGAGCGACAGTGCCCGTAGACACTGCCGCGTCGCTAGGCCGTCTGCGGCAGCCTACAGACGGCTTACCCCCGGTTAGATCGAGATATCTGGGCCAAAGGGGGCGTGTTGGAGCCCTCGGGACTGACCCGCCCGAAGGGGACCTCAACCCCCCAGGATCCCGTCAACCTCGTCGCCGGGGCTCGAGATAGGCCTCGGGTGGGCGCCTTACACCCATAAAATGCCGAAGAAGGCAAATAACTGTGGGGGCAGCAACTAAGGCATAAAAAGATGACAGGAACTGAAAATAATCAACAAAACAAGAGAACAAAAACAAACGGGAGCTACATACTGGGGGGTACAGGACAGAGCTGACCCGATCCAATACGGTTACCGACCAGGTAACAAAGGGCCCGTAAGGCAGCCATCAGCATCACCGCGGGCCTCATCACCAGAGCCACCGACGACAGACGCCGACTCTACCCGACCGAAGTCGGAAGAGGCGGCGGCCGCCGGAGGACCAGAATGATAAGTCCGCGAAGATGCGTCGACGTGCCCCCAAGGCTGACTGGGGCCCCGGGCGCGTCACACCCCGTTGCTCAATCTTTACTTGCCGGACGAATCCGGCAAGTGAAGATCGGTCCCCTGAGGGAGAACAGAGATACAAACATTTGTCAGAAGTAAAACGTACAGACACGGAACATAAAACACGAACATAGGTTCCCTAAATCGTTTCGGCACTAGGTGTCTACTGCTCACACGGTGTGACCACCTGGAGAGTATATGACGTTAAAATTCACACTGTTCAAGAATAAGACGATGTCGCAGATATCTACCGATCGGGATTCTCCACAGAGCGCCTCCATAGTGGGGGCACCGGGCAGATAGCGAGCTCTTTCGATCTCGTAATCGCGACATTCAATAAGCACATGCCTGGTCGTCAGTCGGTCACCGCAACGTTGACACGTCGGCGGGCCGTCACCGCCAAGGTGGTGTGAGTGTGTGGCGTGCGTATGACCAATGCGCAGTCTGGTCAGAATCACCTCGTCCCTCCTACATCCAGCACCTGCCGACTGCCATATCCCTATTTTGGGTTTCAGCGTCCGCAACTTGGAGCCTTTCGGGTCTTCGTCCCAGGTGCGCTGCCATATTTGGTTAACATGATCACCGATATTTTGGTAAAAATCCGAGAACGGCACACCTGAGCCAGTCGGTACAACACCCTGGGATGCCGCTTTTGCACACCTGTCAGCACGTTCATTTCCAGGTATCCCCACATGGCTAGGCACCCAAGCAATTGTGACGCTTTTCCCATGGCAGTGTGCTCTGTAGAGTCTGAGTCTGATAAGTTCTAAAACATATGAAGATGTTGGGTGAGTTTCGAACGCACTCAGCGCTTGTAGCGATGAAAGCGAATCTGAGAAGATTACGTGGCGGCGTGTTCTAGAACGTAAAATGTAGTCCATGCAACGAAATAAAGCGTACAGTTCGGCAGTAAAAACCGATGCACTCCCAGGTAATGTGAATGGCCTTTCCACATTCTCGGTTACGAACGCGCATCCAGTGCCATTTTCACTCCTGGAGCCATCTGTGTAGAGTACGCTATGCTCCGGGTATGTGCTGTGGAGATGGTCCCGGAAAACCTGTTGAACTGCTTGAGGCGGTAAATCTTTCGTAATAGCGAGCAAGGTTGTGTCAATTTTGACCTCCGGTAGCACCCATGGCTCTACCGACGGGACATGGTACGTCTCAATCTGGCCAAGGTCGATGCCAGCTTCGTTTAGCCACTCACACACCCTAAGCCCAGGGAGCCGTGCTGAAGCTGGGATGGCGCCGGCGCGGCGCTGCGTCACTTCCGAAAAAAGTTTCGGATAGGCTGGGTGGTTTGGAAACTGTTTGATCTTTAAGGCATATTTCATGGATGATAGACGTCGGCGTAGCGCAAGGGGCATCTCGTTTGCATCAACCAGTAGGCTACAAATCGGTGACGTGCGAAAGGCACCCGTTATGATCCTGATACCGTGGTGGTGAATCGCGTCTAGCATCCGTTTGGCACTCTCCGTTGCTGACTCATACACAATAGACCCGTATTCGATCTTCGATCTAACTAATGATCTATAGA
Source organism: Lepas anatifera (assembly GCA_034440635.1). Classification (NCBI taxonomy): domain Eukaryota; kingdom Metazoa; phylum Arthropoda; class Thecostraca; family Lepadidae; genus Lepas; species Lepas anatifera. Next base: position 704,139 of record JAOTON010000888.1, read on the forward strand.
GCATTAGGAGGGTTTTGCGGTCAGCTCCAAATCGCATCCTAGTCAAGACTTTGAAAATGTTCAGGACTTTAAAACAGCTCTCCCTCAGCTTTTTGAAATGAGCAATGTACGTCAGTCTCCGGTCAAACAGTACACCTAAAAACGCGCTTCTTCAACAACATTAATCCTTTGTCCATAGAGAGTGAGGTGGGGATCGTCACAGCCATTCCTTTTCCTGCAAAAGTGGAGACATTTTGTTTTCTCTGTAGAAAATTGCAGCCCATTTTTGTCACTCCACCGTTGGAGCTTGTCAATTCCAATCTGCAGTTGTCTCTGTGCTGCAGCAGTGGAGGACGATGTGGTCCACATAGCAAGGTCGTCTATTTTTTTATTCTATTTATTGGGGCTTATCGACGCACCAACTACCAGGGTCATATGGCGTCGCCAACTCTCTCCCTGTTGGAAGGGTTGCTCGGGAGCCAGCTTGCTCCTTGTTCAGGGAAGCCGCCGGGCCTTGAACCCGGGTCGGCTGCGTGGAAGCCAGCTACGCTGACCACTCCACTACCGCGCCCCCAGCAAGGTCGTCAACAAACAAGGCACACACTTAACGTTTGAAGGTAGACCGTCTGAAACATCATTTATGGCGACTGCGAAGAGCGTCACAGATAAAACAGATCCCTGGGCCGTGCCATTTTCCTGAGTGTGCTGTGCTGACAGTATGTCACCGATTCTAAAGCGGAAACGACGGTCTTTAAGGACGTTGGAGAGAAACCAGCCCATGCGGCCCCGTATTCCAAGTCCTGACAGCTTCTGCAAAATGCCATGCCTCCAAGCTGAGTCATAGGCGTGCTTAATGTCGTAAAATATAGCAACGGTATGATGTTTTCTTGCAAAGCCTTCGCGAACGCTGGCGTCAAGTGTTAGTAAATGGTCGATTGTACTACGGGTTTGCCGAAAACCACATTGTATGTTCGTGAGAAGGTCATTGTTTTCAAGAAACCAAATTAAACGAGTATTTACCATTCTTTCAAAAAGCTTTCCTACGCATGATGTGAGCGAGATTGGGCGGAAGTCGTCAGGAGTGTTGCCGTCTTTTCCCGGCTTCAGGAGAGGGATGACTATGGCCTCGCGCCACTGTTCCGGGAAATCGCAGTTAATCCACATCGTATTGAAGATGTCCAGGAGGCCGACAAGAGACCGATCAGGGAGGTGGTGCAACATTGAGTTAGTTATCAGATCCGGCCCTGGTGAAACTGATTTGCATTTATTGAGAGCATTTTTAAGTTCAGGCATGGTAAATGGTGTATTATACGAGTCAGTGTTGTTGGTGCCGAAATGGACAGCTTTCGCCTCCTCTCGTCTGCGAAAACGTTGAAACTCGACGTTCTGGTTTGCTGTGCTACATCTGGTATTGAAAGCAGACGCCATTCGGTTTGCGACCGTCACTGGATCAGTGATCCTCGCATTGTTTTCTACCAAGACCGGGGCGGGTGTAGATCTGCGCTTCCCCTGGATACTCTGGATTCGGTTCCAGACCTGTGTTGTGGGAGTGAAACGATTTACTATGGTTACATATGATATCCACCACCTTCGTTTGGAGTTCAACACGACTCGGCGAGCTAATGCTCTAGCCTGTTTAAAAAGTATCAGATTGGAATTAGTAACATGCTTCTTGAAAATACGCAAAGCCCGTTTCCTTTTCAAAATGGCATTTTTACATTCCAAGTTCCACCACGGAACTGGAATATGCCTAAGTCTTTTTGATGTCATGGGTATAGAAACCTTAGCGGCCGTGATAACCATGTCGTTGAACTTACTAACTGCCTGGGTTGCCGAGGCCCCCTCTGTGGGGAGGTCCACCGGACCGCATGCACCCTCAAAGCCAGCCCAGTCCGCGCAACGCATGTTCCAGCGGATCGGTAGGCTTGTTGGGGCACGTGGCCGGACTGGTTTAAGAACGATAGGATAGTGATCGCTGCCGAAAGTATCATCGAGAGTATTCCATTGGAACTGGCTTAGGAGCGAAGGGGAGCAGACAGAAAGGTCTATGGCCGAGCACGAGCCAGATGGAAAGGTTATATGAGTGGCGCGACCAGTGTTTAGGATACAAAGGGAATTTAGGTGAAGAAAACGCTCTACAGTTCGGCCCCGAGGGCCCGAGCGACCGGCGGGTTCACCCCAAGCAGGGCTATGGGCATTAAAATCACCCATTAGTATAAATGGGGCTGGAAGCTGATCTACTATGTTGTTTAGGTCATTGATGTTTAGACTGCAGCCCGGTGGAAGGTAAATTGAGCAAATTGGCAATTTTAAAAATCCAAAGTCCACTCGGGCAGCTACTGCCTGCAGCCCTGTGATTAGGGCTATACGGTGACATGGGGTGGAATGGTGCACCGCAACCATAACACCACCGTACGCGATTGTAGAACTAAAAATGTCTTTTCTAAATGTTTGATAATTTCTTATGTCAACGGCAGCCACAGGAGGCAGCTTCGTCTCCTGGAGGCATATAACTGAGGGGTTATACTCCGATAAAATGTGTTGTAGGTCTGAAAAGTTAGCTCGGAGACCTCGGCAGTTCCATTGTATGATTGATGTCATAAAGATTAAAAGAAACGGGCTTGTTAAATAGTACATAAGTCGGCCTAACCCTTCCAAGGGGGACCGCAGCCCCCGTATGAGCCCCTAGATGGTGCTGGGGAGGGGCCGCCGAGCCGGTTACGGACCGGACCACGACCTCGTCCGGTATCCAGCGAGTTTCCGCGTGCCCTCGAGGTTTGCGGTTGGCTGGGGGGCTCTCAGCCGGACGCTTAACCGGGGACCTTCCCCGGGAACAAGCTTCAAAATTCTTGCGGACTGCTGCCACAGTGGACGACTGAGTCTGGGAGAGAGGTTGTGTGGGCGCTAGGTCTGTGTCGGACGTGGACGGGGGCAGCGGCGCTGAGCCAGTGCCTCCGGCAGGTGGTTTGATGGGCGACAGTGGGCGGCGCCTCCCCGTGGGAGAGGGTTTGCCTCTTCGTCCCACCACTGTCCAGCCCTCCAAGTCTGGCGGGGATTCGCCGCTGGGAGACTGGCCAGCAGCCGTCGTCGGCTGGTGTTCAAGGGCAGGGTCAGATCCCCGCCCCCCGCCCCCAGCGGGAGCTGGAGGTGGAGAGATACAAACGGGAGTGTTGTTCCGCTCCCGGTCCCCGTCCCGTAGGGAGGGGGTTTTGGAGGAGGTGCCGCCGTCGGCTCAGGTGCCGGGGCGACGGGCTGGCCAGAGATGACCAGCCCCATCTTACCTGCCAGGCGGACGAAGTCCGCCATGGTCAGGGATCGGATGACCTCCTCCGGGGTCATCCGTGATGGTGGTGGGGGTCCCACCGAAGCTGCATCAGAGTACTTTTTCCGCGGGTGGCGGGCCTCATAGGCTTCACGGGCTTCTCGGAAGTTCAGGCGACCTTTAACCTTAATTGCCATGATCTCTTTTTCCTTTTGAAGTGAAGGGCAGTCGCGGTCAGTGGCAGAGTGAGGGAGCTGACCCTCGCCGCAGTTAACACAGTATTTATTGGCTGAGCAGTCATCGGCAACGTGATCGCTGGATCCACATCTGGCACATACGCGCTTGCCCCTACATGTGGTGGTGGTGTGGCCGTAGCGCTGGCATCTAAAGCATCTCATGGGTGACGGGATGAACAATCGGACGCCTATTCGGAGGTATCCTACATATATGTGGTCGGGAATGTCGGGCTTGTCAAATGTCAGAACAATTGTATCGCTTTCCTCTATCTCAGAACCTCTCCTTGTCTTCATGCGTCGCGCATCAACAACATCAAAATCAGCAAGGCCATCGACAATCTCATCATCACATACGCCTCTCAGCTCTGGACACCGGATAACACCTTTCGAGAAGTTCTTTGTTTTGTGTGGTTCGCAAGTGACCTTGAATAAGACTGATGTTTTCTTGCCGTTTACTCGCTTAGAGAATGATATTTGCGTCGTGTGTAGTGCCCGTTCTGCCTCCTTTGGGTCCGCAAACTCCAGCTCCAACGCACCATCCCTCAGACTATCGCAGCGTACAATATTTCCAAGACGGTCACATGCTTCCTTTTTCTGGAACGGGGATAGTGCGCCGAGACTGGATTCCAGTCCCTTCATGACCAGCACGCGTGGATTCGTCGGGTGAAGAGCTTTCGGTGCAGTACCTCCTCCTGGTGGAGGTCGGAGAGGTCCGGCTCTGGACTGATCTGGTACAGACGAGGATGTGAGGGGAGGGGGGTTTTCGAGGTTAGAGGTATCCATGGAAGTATTGTTTGAATTCAGCCAGCCACGTGCGCCCCCCTTCCGACGAGGGTGCTACTAGGCGAGACGACACACGGGCTGGCTATACGGGGGAGACGCCGCCGTTACAGAGGGGGAGAGAGACTCACCAAACCCCCACTGCCCCGACGACGGTCCCCCCTTGCACCTAGCCTGGACGACCCCGGGCGGGGCGCGGACACCCCCCTCTCCGGGTGAAGTCGGAACCTCACCCAAGGAGAGAGGGGCAGCCGAGCCCCACCAAAAGCCGACAGACCCTTACAATGCTGCTACTCTTGTCGATGCCCTCAAGAGTTCCCCGCCCTTGCGGAAATCCAGACCAAAGTAGAGTGTTGCTAGAGGCACACGAACCATAACAGCGCCCACCTCAGCTCAGCTACCAGGACTCCTTCATCCCGGGGTACGGGTCGGTGCGCAGCTCACCTTAAAAAGACAGGCGCCCCCACACGGCCTCATCGGAGCAGGCGACTACCTCGTCACAACTGATTCCCGGCTGGTCCGAGAGAAGCGAGCCCCCGGCTCGCAGGGCCGGCGATGAGAGGGATCCAATCTTCAGCCACACGAGCCGGAGGCCCACATACACCCAGACCATCCAGGAATCATAGGCACGTGCGGGGACGCCCATGACACTGGGAAAAAGTGGGTAACTGGGAAGTTATGGGTTGGAAAAGGAAGAGGGTCGGTCTGCGCTGTCCAGCCCAGACACGCGCCGCACGCGACCGAGGTGCCCACACTCAAGACGAGCCAGAGTGCACACACCCCCGCCACCCGCGGAGACACGCCGGGCCAGACAACGCAGACAGTGGGCAGGAGGGGTGTTTAGGAGTGGACAGAAAGGATATGGGTGGAAAGGCATGGAGAGACAAGGAAATAAGGAAAGAAGAGGAAAAGGAACAAGGAGTTGGTGGGATTTGAATTTAGGAAGGCCAAGAAAGGATGAGGATGGCAGTTTCGATTTAGCCTCTCGCCCGAAGGCGGGAGGCGAAACCCATCCTGCCAACTGGGGTCGCGGGTGTCGTCACATCCCGTACCCAATTATCCATGTGCCGGACCAGTCAGCAGGTGCCAACAAGTCCAGCAGATGAAAATCGGTCCCCTGCGGGGATACGCAGGGGAAGAGAGCCGTTACATGTTAGCTCAGACTATGCATTGTTTATCGTTTAGAAAAGGCCGAGCCTCTGGGTTTTAATCGTTAAACAAGTCACCTGCTTGGTACAAATATAGTTGTTTGCAACTAGATACAGAGTTTTCTTACGCGAAAGCCTATAATTATGGAATTTAGAAGCTTTAGCAGTCAATGTCTGCGAAAAACAACTTTGCTGAAATGTGTCAAAATTATAAAAGATCAGGTAGCATTAGTCGCGTTGTTTTGGCTTTCGCCGTTTATCGCGTTATTGATCCAAGATGATGCAAAGCTCACATCTCCACCAACCGCTACATGCGTTCTCGCTGGATTTACCATACACAACTGACCCTAAATAATTTGAAAAGAACATTTGACCTTTAAAAAATATTTGAATCGAAGGCCAGTATAATTTAGTGACAGAAAAAGATAATAACAAGCCACCTTTATTGATAAAGCCGTAAGATACATCAGACCTAACAGAGGATGTAACAGAGGATGTTCAGTTTCCGCCATTAGCTGATTCTTCAACCGAAAATTCTGCTGATTGCGTTTCGTGAAGATCCGGTTTTTGCTCACTAAGGTACTTTCAGTCACGATACAGTCCACAGTCACAGTCTACACAGGCTAAGTGCTCAATAAGTTGCTGGTTTAAGAGACCAATGAACTTGTTTTAACATCTTGTGAGTCAAGTTTGGTGCAGTTCATTCATGTGGTTCTTTATAGATTCTGAGAAGCAATCTTCAAACTTCTTGCACTATGGATCTAGATCTAGATCTAGCTGCATCCTCCTTCAATTGATTGACGATGCAGCTGCTCCTGCCGGGGATGACGAAGATGAGCAAGACGACGAGGATCAGGACGAAGACATTGAAATGGACCTGATCAGGTAGGGACCGCTGCTTTCAGTGAAATTTAAATGTTTTGTTGTTGTTGTTGTAAAGAAATCAGTCAGAATAGGTAGTTAGCGTACGATGTGGGCATCATCATTATACAAATCAACCCACTAATGGCAAGTGCACTCCAGATGAATCATACTGGAATTCAGAAGTTTCTTTTCTAAATGTGTGCAGTTATAAAAAGATTGATATTAAGTTTTGCGTTTCTTCTTCACGTTTCGTGTATCGAGAAATTACATTATTTATATAAAAATGAGGAGCAGTACATACAGTCTCGCAGCTCCTGTTACAAGGTAACGCATTTTTTGTGTTTTCAGGGCTTCCGGAGAATATTTGGAACATCAGAAGCCCATCACGAGCTTCTACAAGGACACAGTCCCGCTCCTGACTGCTCAACAGTTCAAGGAGCAATTCCGTTTGAACCCTGTGACTGGAGACCGTATCTTAGAGCTCATTAAGGCGCCACACGAGGAAACAGTTAATGGAGTGCCTCCAAAGAAGAAACTGCTGCTCCTCCTGTGGTATTTCGGCAGTGTGGTCAGCTTCCGTAAGGTTGCCATGCTCTTCGGCCTGTCGCTGGGCGCTGCCTGGACGGCTGTGGACGAGATGATCGGACACCTCACGGCTCTTATGGGTAGGGTGATCCGCATACCGAACATGCAAGGATTGAGGGACATCATGATGCGATTCCGCATGAGGGGGCCATATGACCCTGATGTCGGCGCGCCCCTAAACCCTAACCTAACCGCATGAGGGGAGTGGGTGGTGCATTCGGAGCTGTAGATGGGTGCCACGTAAAGATAACTCGCCATCATGAAAATGAGCAGGCGTTTGTAAACAGGAAGGGGTAACACTCCATAAACCTGATGGCCGTGGTCGACGATAGGGGACGGTTCCTAGACGTCTGTGTACGCTGGCCCGGGTCCGTCCATGTCTCGCGGGTGTTTAACACGCGCATTGACGGGGTCTGAGCCACCTTCGCATTGACGGGGGGGCGGGTACCCGCCCCTAAGATCTCGAGAACCACGGTAGGTAGCGAAAAACGGTAAACGGCGTTGGGCTGCCCATCCACTTCTCCATCGAAAACATTTGAACCATTTTTTTGTCAGGTCACATTTAAGGTCACGAGAGGTCAAAACATGCCCGCCATAGGGATAACATGTAAAATTCAGTTTTTCGGGCATTACATCTGAACAAGTAAAGATAGAGCAAAACGACTTCAACTATATGAATCCTCTTAGCAAGCCGAATCGAATGATATATAATTTGACCTTGCTAGGTCAAATCAAGGATTTGACCTGACCTGAGGTCAGGTCAGGGTCAAATTATATAAAATGCATATCATTAGAACCGCAAAGGCCAGGCGAGTCTAATGCAGCTAAAATAAATGCTCTATCACCATCCGTTACTGAGTTATTCCGTAAAAACCATTTTTCCCATGTATTTCCAATGGAGAGGTCATGCCTCGTACCTGACCTTAGGTCATCGATATCAAAAATACCGGAACATATGTTAGAGAACTCGGTAGGGCCATTATGTGATATGAGTTTCAATCGGATAAGTTCACCCTGCTCCGACTTATGCTATCTTAAACTTTTTTTGAGGTCGGGTCACTTGACCTGTACTGGTGACCTGACCTGAGATGACCCTAACCTTAAAATTTTCACAAAAGTTGTAAAAATGATGAGGGAAAAGGTATACCAAGTATGGCGGCGCTACGCGCCGCCGTTTTTCTACTGTCTCCGAAAACCCGAGGGGGCGGGTCCGCCCCCCGTCAATGCGCGTGTTAAGGAACAGCCCGCTAGGCCTGCAACTGGCCCACGACGACTATCGAGCGCGCAACCTGCCAGACCAGGCGTTCATAATCGGGGATTCCGCCTTTCAGCTATCCACCTATCTCATCACCCCATCCAGGGAGAACCTGCTGAGAGCCGAGCGAGCCGGAGAGCCTACTCCAGAACAAAAAAGGCAATACAACAGGGTATTGTCAGGGGCTCAGGTGGTAGTCGAGCACACGTTCGGGATGCTGAAGAGCAGATTTCGCCGCCTGTTTCTGATCGAAACAAAGTCAGTGGAAAATGCTATTCGCATCGTGTCTGCTGCATATGTGCTGCACAATATCTGTAATACGCATGACGATGAGTTTGATGAGGTGGGGGCCGGGAACGTGGTGGGCGGGAACGTAGATGATGTGGGCAACAATGACGATGCTCCAGCAGGCGTAGCCCCCTCCAGTACATAGCCTCTGACGACTGTCGCAGCAGACGACACAGCCAGGGTCCCCGGACAGCGGCGGTACAAATCAGCGATATCCCATTTATCCCAGCAGGTGATGACTCTGGTGGTGAGGCAGCCACACAGAAGCGCTTCCGACTGGTGGAGGAGATGTGGGCTGAGCGCTAGGTGGTTATCTCGTCCGTTATTGCTGTGGTTATTATGAACTGCCCTGTATCTGTGTTGAAGTGCTGATTTAGCGACCAAATTATACATGTTACACTGCCATCAACTGATTTTGTGACCGAAATTTTGGGATTGTGCTTTGTGAAGGTTCAACTAATGGATGTGGGCAATGTAAGACAGATGTTGCAAATATAACAACCACAAGACATGTGTGCTTTGTGTTCAGGCAGCTATAAAGCGTCTGCGAATTCACATCAAGAGTACGATTGATCCAGTATCATCACAGGCAACAGGTACCGTTTAGGCTGAAACACTCCAAGACATCTCACTAAGACAAATAATGCAGATGCAAATTTAGTTGCGCGAGACTCTATAGCCAAGAAAAAAGTATTTTGAAAAGAATTTAGGTGTCGAAGTAGACAACGACCTCAAATTACACGTTCACACAGCTGGAGTTACAAGAAGGGCCAGGAGCCTACTCACTGTTATCAAACGAATGTTTAGCTTCCTGGATGCAAACATGGTAGGGCATATTCTAAGGAAATGGGGCTGCTGGGCACTCAGCTGAAAAGGGCACATCTTCCCATTGAAAGGGCACTTTTTAGTCATCGAAAGTGCACCTAAGAGAAGTAAGTGGTCGGCACTGGGCCGTCCACTGGTGAGCACAGTAGGGGAATGGTGGGCAAAATGCCCACCAGTTGAAAGCTTAACATGTGCCCTGAAACATGGTGTCAAGACTCTACAAGACAATAGTTTGACCCATCTTAGAATATGGAAATTCTATCCGTGAATCTTTTTTTTTTTGAAGGGGAAAATAATCATCATCATTGGTGTTTTAGGGCGCGCCGACAGAAGGTCATGTGGCGCCCATAACGCTAGACAATATATATATATATATATTTATATATATATATATATACTATATATATATATATATATATATATATATATATATAAGAGTTTCAACATCTCAGGGGTTTAAGGTGTGTCAGGGTAAAATGTAAATACACCGCACGTGCTTCAACAAGTCAAGAGTGAAAAGACAGGTGATTACGTCCTAGGATGGTGAGTAAATGACATTAAATGAGACACTCTTTAAGAAAGCGGCAATAGCCGTAAAGTCCACGGTTGGGTGCTCTCCAAGCAGCGAATCCAGTGAAGGCGACCCGTGAAAGTATCGCTGTCTCTCAACATCAAAATCTCGACAATCCACGAGAACGTGGCGCACAGACAGGCGCTCCCCACAGCGAGCACACTCCGGAGGGACATCTCTACAAAGTAAAAATGAATGTGTTGCGTGGGTGTGGCCAATGCGGGCCTAGAGAGGATCACCTCCTCCCTCCTTAAACTCGCAGAACCTGAAAGCGCTTACCGATCAGCGGTTTCGGGCCCGAAGCCTCTGACCCTTTGGGTCCGTATCCCACCTGTCCTGCCTTAATTTAGTCACGTGTTTTCGAATATGTGGGACCAATCAGAGCACGGGATCCGAAGGCCCGATGGTACGATGCCCTGTGCTGCCTGCTTTGCAGCGAGATCGGCGCGCTCGTTTCAACGATACCTGAATGACTGGGGACCCGGCTAGTATAACTTGTTTTTCTTGACATGCGTTCGGTGAAGTCTGTGTCTGATTTCATCTAGATAAAATGATGACGACGACTTTGTTCCGAAACACTCGAGGGCCTGTAGCGAAGATGAGAGTCGTGAATATAACACATCGGAGCAGTCTCGATAAAAGAATAGCGTCAGGCAGCGTAGAATGGCGTATAACTCCGCAGTGAAAACCGAAGCAGCGGACGGTAGAGTGAAACATCTTGCAACATCATCACTTACAAGGCACATCCGACACCATCCTGACCATTGGATCCATCCGTATAAAGAGCCTGTGGTTTGGATAGGAGTCTGACAGTGCTCCAGAAAAACCTGTTGTGGGCTACCGGAGTCAAATATCTGGTTTTGAGACCAGGCTTGTGTCTACCGTTGGCTCAGCTACCATCCAGGTTCGATGGACGGGGCCTGAAAAGTTCCACCTGTTCCAGTTAACTTGGGCGTCATCAAGCCAGTAGCTATCCTGTAATTTGCGTGCCGGGCATACTGAGGGAGTGTTCAATTTGACGCCGTTGTTCTGTGAGAACAGCCTTCGGAAGGTTGGGTGATTTGGGAAATGAAAGTTTTAGGGCATACTGCATGCCTGCATTCTGCGCCTTAGGTCCACGGCATCTCACTTGCCTCCACGAGCATACTGGGGTGGGGTGTGCAAAGCACCGATTATTATCCTGATGGCATGATAATGAACTGTGTCCGCATGCGTTTAGAACTTTCCGTGGCGGCATCTATGCTATGGAACCTTTCTAGGAATCATTTCGAAGGGGAAAAGCTAATGCTGGAGAGGATGCAGCGCTGAGCAGCCAAGCTTGTAAGGAACTCAAAGACCTGCCCTGCCTGGAGCGACTGGGACACCTAAAATACCAAGTTTAAAGTTAAAAAAACGGATATGATCAATCTATAAAAACTAGCAACTGGTAGAATTAAAGCTGCAGGCCTTTTGAAAGCTTACTTCGGGGTATCAAAAGATAGAACAAGAGGCCACTCAATCAGGTTCAAGCAACACACTGCCATCAAAACAGCAAGGAGAAAATTCCTTCTAGTATGGACTTGTAGCGACTGGAATAGCCTCCCTGAAAATATTGTGCAAGCAAGGTCAAATAGCGAATTTAAGAAAAGACTTGACACAAACTGGCAAGGTCACCAGTTTGATCTTATGTGAGACACCAAATGGGAACAGTTACCATAAACCCGAAAGTCCTTAGCCATTCCAACAGCCTGCTATCACACTTTTGGCTGGTACAAGCACAAACTATGTGATGTTGTTTCAACTTAGATAAAAATCAAATAATTTGCAGGGGCAACGAGACACATCCAATGGGACAAATACCACTTCCTTACATAACAAGGATAATTCCACATAATGTGTAAATTACTGCTTTAAAAGTGAAGACCCTCTTTGAAGATTGGGAAACCAGAAGCCCTTACCAAGCTATCAAGGACTGGAACTTGCACCCAGAATGGATAGTGACCTCACCTACCACCAACACATTCATGAAGAACCTGGACTATCACTGGGTGGCATACAGGCATAACACCCCTTTCAAAGCATTATCTAAAGAGAGGACCAAAGTGCAGGCCTTTGGCCTATTTCAATTGTTATTTCATCCTCATCATCATCTTTCTTATTGCGTTCTTTATTACAATAGGATGAAACTGAGGTGAGAGTGAAGACAGAAACAAGACAAACACAAAAAACGAGACAAGCCAAACAATAGGTAAACCAACACTGAAAAAAGGCATGCCTGAAAAGAGACTGAAAAAGCGAACAAACAAAATGTAATCACAACACATAAGCAACCAAATAATTATTGTGGTCCCGGTCCACATGGTATGGTACCTATGTTAGGTGAATAAAATCCCCTCAGTTGATCCTAATGTGACACACTACTGAGGCAAAAAGCAATCGCGATTGCTTCCATTAATACCTAGTCATTCTGACCCCAAGGGGAATGGCTGTTTTCCACATGGAGCGACCAGTGGTCGCCATCATAACAGAGGCAGATGGCCGGGAAGGCCTCTAAATATATTTTATTTGCTCGGCGAGGGTCCAGAGGGAGATACCCGCTGGCAATGAGGGTCCCAATGCAGTCCAGCGTAATGTCTCCTAAAACATTCCCTCTCTGTTTGCATGACGCTACAACAGGGTAAGTTATCAACTAGTTGGCATTTTGCCCACCGGTCCCCCTGCTGTGCCCACTGGTGAATACGCTGTTGCCCACAACTCACTGCTCTTAGGTAACCTTTCAGTTACTAAAAAGTGCCCTTTCGATGGGAAATGTGCCCTTTACAGCTGAGTGCCAACCAGCCCTAATTCCTTAGAATATGCCCTGCGCTACAATGTGGCATAAATCACATGCTGAATGCCATCATAAATAGTCAATAGGCGTCAAATGGCAGTGCATCCAATGGATGGAGCCGACTACCCAAGTAGACTACACACGAAAAGTGCTACCACGGCTTCCCCCATCAGCCCGCACGACTTACTAAACGTCTTGATACAAACGAATAATCTTGAGTGTGCTATCACATCTTTCCCTGTCAAAATAATACAAAATAATATGATGTAAAGACCAATAATTTGACCTAAAACGCCTGCAACCAAAATTGCAGAGGTTTATGAAAATTTTTGGTTTTTGATCGGTAAACCAAAAGGTGACGTCATGTTTGTATGACGTCATACAATTTGCCCTCAGGGCTCTTTACGAAAACCGCGTGAACATGCACAATGAACACCTCTAGGGTGACTATTTCAGAAGCACTGCACATGCCCTGGCGAAGAGCCGTTCTGCTGCAACAGCGGACGTTAATCGGCCACCGTTTCAGCAGCCCCGCTGAATCACGCTACAAACCGATCGAAGGCGAAGCACTCGCCGTGGCAGAAGGGCTTGATAAGTCTCGCTTCTTCGTTCTCGGATGCGAGCTTACAGTAGCAGTCGATCACAAACCACTCCTTAAGATCCTCGGCGACCAGTCTCTCGAAGATACCGTAAACACGCGCTTGCGGAACCTCAGGAAAAAAACCCTGCGGTACAAGTTCAGAGTAAGGTACGTGCCTGGCATCCAGAACAAGGCCACAGACTCAGCATCACGATACTCTAGCGGCCCGGCTGGAGACAATGCAGCTCCCGGTTGACGTGGCAGCAGTCGGGTGGATGAAGCATACACTCGAACATCTGCACCTGAAGGAGTCATAGACAAAATGGGGCTCCTGCTGGAAGCTATCAGATAGAACCAGTACCAGTGGAGTCTTTGTGGGGATCTCAAGGTTTTTCATCTCCTTATGGGTATGCAAGCGGGTTTTACGAAGCACTGCTGCTTTCTCTGTCTCTGGGAAAGTGGGGCGGTAATCCTACACTACACGCAAAAATGCAGAGAACAAATTTTCGCCCCACGCAAATTACAAATATGTGAGTGAAGTTTCGCGCATGTACGGTGTATCCTGCAAAACGCATCGGCGTCATCATGATGGCAAAGGGAAACAGCGAGGAGGACAACGTCTTGGGAGATATGCAACATTGTTTCCTCCCGATGTGGAGCAAGTTTTCAAAAGGTCACATCCTTGACATGGAAAGTCGTCTTTGATCTGACAAATCATGATGTGCAAAGATTGGCGTTTGCTCTTGTACAACACTTGAAACTTCAACATGCACTCAAAGACGGATGCGCAAAAGGCTGGCTTCGAGGATTTCTCAAACGAAACCCTGATCTCTTAGAAAGCCAGAGGGGACCAGTATCAGTGGTGCTCTCGGTTTCAACAGAGAAACTGTCCGGCAGTTCTTTGAAATCTACAAAGACCTGCCCCAGAAACATCAGTTCGAGGACAGACAAGCCTGGAACATGGACGAGACTGACATCACTACCGTGCAGACCCCTTAAAAAGATCCTGGGAAGTGCGGTAAGCGCACTTTGGGAGCACTCACCAGTGACGAGCGCGGTAAGCTTGTTACCGTTGTAGCTGCATGCAGCGCAGCAGGTCACTACATTCCTCCATGTTCATTTGGCCTGGAAAACGGATGCTGGACCTGCTGAAGGCCACTCCGCCTGGATAAGCAGGTGGTGTTAGCAGCAGCGGGTGGACAGACGGAGAACTCTCCCTACAGCGGCTGAAACATTTTCAGCGGTAAACAGCGCAGCGCCAACAATCCCCAGATTTTGATACTAGACGGCCAGCCTGATAGTAGTCGAACAGGCTAGAGTCTTCTTTAAATTCTAAGCGACGGTGGTGCTTGTCCTATATTTGTATAGTAAATCACTTCACCCCATCAGCACAGGTCTGGGCCCAAGTCCAGAGCATTTAGGGAAAACGAAAATCCACACCCGCTCCGGTCTTATTAGTAGGTAACACTAAGGACGCCGATCCGCAGATGGTTCCAAACCAAATGGCGTCTGCCCTGAGAAAGAGATGCAGCACTGCGGCCCAAAACACTACGTTTAAACGCTTTCGCAGACTGGAGGAGGCGAAACCAGTGCATTTTTGCAATGATAACACAGGATCATGCAATACACCATTTGCAATGCGTGAATTAAGGAAAGTTCTTGATAACTACAAAGTTGTTTTACCAGGACCGGACATGCTTACAAATTTTATGTTGTGTGTATTGGGGTTTATAGGGCGCTTTCAGCATCTAGGCTATATCGCACCCACAAGTTTTATGTTGAAACACCTCCCTTACAGCTCTCTCGTTTCCCTCCTTGATGTTTTCAATGTGATGTAGGTCGGAAACGACTTCCACGAGCAGTGGCGCGAAGCGGCAATTTTCCCTTTTCTGAAGCCAGGAATAAACGGCAATACTTTGGATGATTACCGGCCTATATCTCTTACACCGTGCGTTGGAAAATTGTTTGAAAGGATGGTGAATACTCGTTTGATATGGTTTCTGGAAAACAATGACCTGCTCTGTAACATCAGTGTGGCTTTCGCCGGAGTCGAAGAACGACCGATCACTTATTCACACTCGAAGCAAGCATACGTGAGGGTTTTTATCAGAAAACAACACACCGTTGCCTTGTTCTGCGATATCAATATTGAGCGTGCGTATGATCCCACCCGGAAATACGGTATTTTCCCAGAGTGTTCTTAGCATATGAGGCCGAATGGGTTGATTCATTTCCAATTTCCTCAAAGGTTAACGTTTACGCTTCAGAATAGGAGATAAACTGTCAGACCAGCACACTCACAAAAAATAACACGACCCAAAGATCTGCGTTATCTCCCTCCAAATGTTAATAGCGCACTGTTTGCTGACGATTTTACCATGTGGACCACGAAGTCCTCTACCTCTGCTGCCCAAGGCAGCTTCAGATGGGATGGGAAGGGAGAAGCTCCAAAGGTGGAGTGGGAGAAACGGTTTGCAGTTCTCTACCGAAAGAACTAAATGTGTTCACTTTTGTCGGAGAATAATTGAGTGTAAAGATCATGGTCCCGTGTCATGTTTTTTTAGTTGATAAGATGTAATATGTCTTTTTGTGTAATATTTCAAATTGAAATTCAAACTGAAAAAAAACAATGGCAAGTGGACATGATCACCTATTTCTCCTACATTCCTTTCAATAGCTCTAGCCGTCAGTTGATTGTCGGTCTTTGATTAACAAAAGTTCATCCCAACTTGAGCTGCCGGATCATTGCCAAAGCACACCCTTTTCTAAGAACTCCCGCAGTTAGGTCAATACCCGCTCTGCAACTGCTGCCTTCCGTCGGCAACGTCCTCCAAACATTCGGCTAGGACACCGCATCAGTTTTTGTTAACGTCCCGGCTGATTAAAAAGTTGAGATTGCAGTGGCAAAGAACATGTAAACTGACAAGCAGAACCACTTCTGCGACGAGAAGGCCTTGCTGACGAGAAAACGTTTGGTGAACCCGAGTTTGAGAAACCTTTCCAGGCAAGGTGTTTAGAAAATGAAGTTGGGACTGAGACTAAACCCGGTAGTTGTCTCTCGCAAACGTTTAAGTGTGAGAGGTGGGGAACATGATAAATAAAAAAGCGACATCACCAACACGTCAATGATAATTGTATAACAGTGGTTGACAGATATTAACACTTAAACCAACACAGCAGGCAGATGAACGCGTTTCGACAAAATTGTCTTCTTCAGCATCTATGGTAGGAGGGATAGAGTAACCCGTCATCAGACATTCAGCGTTTCATCGTTTGGATTTTGTGCAAATTATCGTGCGATAGAAATATCAGGCACCGTTTTTGAGGATATTCATAATGCTTCTTGAATTATTCTAAAATGTTAGCAGCTTTGATATGAGATAATCTAGCCTTATCACTGTTTTAAATAATGTTCTATTTTTATTTTATCATCATTATTGTTTTTGTTATTATTATATAAAACTTTTTTTTCTTTGTTAACCAACTCCTAATGCGGTTTTGCCATTTATGAAGCCTGGCCTAAGATTAAAGTATCATTTTTAGCTATATGTGCTACTTCTGTAGCTTTCCTTTATCTTTGTTTTTAAAACTGCTATAATTTTAGCTCTATCCAGTTTGGTAGATGATTTGTTTTCATGGAATGTATGACAAATGCACTGATTCGAGTTGTTCGAAGGTTCTTCTTGTTCTTTTAATCTTGTTTTTAGACCCCGTCCTGTTTCACCTATGTACGATTTCTGCCCACGGCACCTGGTAACTCCTTTTTGGTTCTGAGTCACCTGATCTTTTTTCGCTAAGATGCTACTAGTTTTACCGGAACAAATGCTACTTTGCAACCCTTTCTCGTTTGTTTGCAATAATTTCAGCTGGTTTGGAGTAAGGTTCGTAACACATCGTATCTGTTCCTTTGTTGTTTGCGGATCGTTTTCTTATATCTGAGCTTTCTTTTCATATTTATCAGAAATTCTCTCGGATATTTTAGCTTGTGAACGAGGTCTAATATGTTTATTCTTCTGCAGGCCTTCCGCATTTGTAGTGATGAATACCTGCAGAAGAGATAGAACATATTATGACCTCGTTCACGAAGCTAAAATATCCGAGAGGATTTCTGATAAATATGAAAAGAAAGCTCTAGATATAAGAAAACGATCCGCGAAATCCAACAAAAAGGAACAGATACGATGTGTTACGATACCTTACTCCAAACCAGCTGAAATCATTGCAAACAAACTTGAAGAAACGGGTTGAAGTAGCATTTTGTTCCGGTAAAAACTTAGTAGCATCTTAGCGAAAAAGAAAGATCAGGTGACTCAGAACCAAAAAGTGTAGTGTACCAGGTGCCGTGCGGTCTGTACGAAATCGTACATAGGTGAAACAGGACGGGGTCTGAAAACAAGATTAAAAGAACATAGAAGAGACCTTCGAAACAACTCAGAATTCAGTGCATTTGTCATACATTCCATGAAACAAATCATCTACCAAACTGGGATAGAGCTAAAATTATAGCAGTTTGTAAAACAAAGATAATAGGAAGCTACAGAAGCAGCACATATAGCTAAAAATGATACTTTTAATCTTAGGCCAGGCTTCATGAAATGGGCAAAATCTGCGGCTGTATTAGGAGTTGGTTAAGCAAAGAGAGAGAAAAGTTTTTATAATAATAACAAAACAATAATGATGATAAAATAAAAATAGAACATTATTTAAAACAGTGATAAGGCTAGATTGTCTCATATCAAGCTTGCTTGTTACATTTTAGAATAATTCAAGAAGCATTATTGGAATATCCTCAAAACGGTGCCTGTATATTTCTATCGCACGATAATTTTGCAAAAATCCAAACGATGAAACTGCTGAATGTCTTGATGACGGGTTCCTTATCCCTCCTACCATAGATGCTAGAAGCAATTTTGTCGAAACGCGTTCATCTGCCTGCTTGTTGTTTAAGTGTTAATATACGTCAATGATAGATGCGGCATAGGATTGAGTATGCCAAGCCCTGAAGATGTAAAAAGTGAGACTGCAACGGATAATGATGAGGAGAATGACGGAGAAATGGATGAAAATGAAGAGCCAGGGCTGACCAGCGAAGAAAATGATACGAACATAATGGCATGAACACGAGAGGAAAGGAACAGCAACGGAATAAAATGGAGTCCGAACGTGAAAGCGGGGAATTCAGCCTACTCAATTGGCGAAGGAGAGAGTGATACAAACTTCCAGAAGATAAGGCCGAAACAAAATAAAACATTTGGGAGAAGCATGACCGACCTCGGAGTAGCTGAAGTACCTCGGACTAGAGACGAACCAACTTTTTATCGTTGAAGAAGTTGGTTGCATAGCAGCTTATTTGTGATGACTAGAGAGCACATGTCTTAAATAGATGTAGTCATTCTTATTCGGATACAAATTCCTTTGCATTTCTCACTCAGTCTACTGACCGAATATTATGAGAAATAAAGTTCACCGATAATCGCTCATAATATAAACTAATTGAAAACACCAATATACTCTTTGACGATTTCATTAAGTGGTTAATTTTATATAGCATAATCATCATGACTAGCACGCTCAAAACGACACTTCGAACTCCTAGAAATACTGAACGCTGAGCTGGAAATGTCTTGGTCACGTTGCAGCAGGCTACTCATGCTTTATGTTGAGCAGTGTCGGTATGCGTCGGTGAGGTGATTTTCATGCCAGACAAAGAGTGGACCAAACGGCAGCTTCCATTGTGCTTCACAACGAGCTACTACAGGGTTAACGCAATCATTGGCTGCTTCGAGATAACAATCTGCAAACGAGAAAACCGTTAGTTCAGAGCCTCACCTGGAGTTCCTATAAATTTGCACACACGTGCAAGTACCTAGTGTCAATGCTACCACATGGTATAATCACGTTTGTGTCATCCCGGCAGGTAGGGCGCACTACAGACCAGCAAAGGGCAGAAATCCCGTTTTTCACCGCTTGCCTCACAGATCAGTAATCATGGCAAACAGGGGCTTCAAGCATTGTGAGGCACTGTTCCATTCACGGGGATCTGCCATCGCCCGGACACCACCGGTGTAGAAGGATGTAAAGAGTGGAGGGCATGAAGACCAGAAGGCTTGCAATCTGACGCGTCCACGTGGAGCGTCTCATCAGACGCCTACGTGGTTCAAGACGATCCAACCCCACACACATTTCGAACCTAACTAAAGGTATCTTGATTACGAACTACCTACTAGACGTGTGTGGCTTGGGTGTTTTGTTGTTTTAGGGCGTCTCAGCGTCTAGGCTATATCGCGCCCATCAATATTGTTTCAGTTCATCAGTTCATTTCGATCGTGTCAAAAGTGCTAGATACCTGCAATGACAAAGGACGCTCCACAGTGTATCAGAGTTCAGCTTCTACTGCCTTAGCCCACTGTTGGGGGTGCAGATGATGTTAAAGCCTATTTCCGTCAAGTATGCTAAAACACGTTGACACTCTATTGACGCCCTGTCACCAAGGATCTCCGGCATCGATAGCCCAAAACGGAATCGATCGTGCACCACACGTAGATCGGCACAAACATCAGTGGCAGATAGCACATGATCAAAACTCAATCTTACATCACATTGGGAGCAAGTGTTTGGGACCGAACCAAACAGATAGTGTCCGTGGGCGACGTGTGTGTGGCCGATGCGGAGTCGAGTCAGACAAATTTATTCTCTTTTATTACGCCGGCTGCTCGATTCCCACAAATCTACTGTTGATCGGAGACGCTTTAGGGCACAGTTAGGCTCAGCGTCCCATCTCCTCTACCACTCAGAGCGCAAAAGGCTGTTGATAAGGGGCCTAATATCATCTGCCGGCACCCTAAACCGCCACTGGGGGGATAGCGACGACGCCGCTCTGGCGGCCTCGTCGGCCAGTTCGTCTCCAGCTATGCCCACATGACTTGGGACCCACAAGAGCTTCACATCGACATCATCAGCTGATAAAGTGGTCAATAGCTTTAAAATAGCAGGTCTGCGACTTAGAGTTGATGCGATATGGAAAGAAATACAGGATTCCTCCAGAACTCGCGCAACCAGCAGTACGACACATCCATTCTTATCCTAACTATACAAAGTTTTACACTGACGGCTCCAAGGGATCAGCAGGAGCTGGGTGTGCCTTTACTGGCGAAGGAGTCCGTCGTTGCTTCGGTCTTCCAAGCGATGTATCTGTGTTCACCACTGAACTATATGCAATCTTGCAGCTTTTACGAAATATTAGACACCTTCCTGGGAAACGACACCTCATAATCGCTGACTCGGCTAGTTCACTTGCAGTGATCCGATCTAGTCAAACATGTATACATCATGGTTCATACCTACTAGACGTCATCAAACGCGGTAGTAATCGCATACAGCACATTCAAACAAGGTTACACTTTGAAGTGGTCACATTTCACGTTAGTCACGTTCCTGTTTATGGTTCATGCTTCATGGTTTCGTTTCAGCAATCGTCTCCACCTCGACGTCAAAAGCCTCCAACCACTGTGCTACTCGCGCTCAAAGTGCCAGAGAAGACGTCAGCTGCGTAATTATGAGGGAAACAGTCAGTGCATCGTCGAAAATGCATTTGTGCGTTGGTTGAATGGATACTGTCCGATTTTGCTGATATATGTGAGGGTCAATCGCTTCCTTATTAAGTCCAGCATATGTTCACCAGCGTCTAGGCTAGCCCTGAAGGTCGTACGAAAAACACCCGTGGCGATACCTAAACGTGCTTGGTGGACATTGGCTGATTCAGAGGCTGTTTTACACTATTCAGAGCGCTAAAATATGCGATTGAGTCATAATCTGGTGCGGAGCGAACGATGACACGATACAACCGGATAAGTGTCACCCTGTTGGCACCGTAGGAAGTGCGGGACACGACTTTTAGAACATTCATCCGTTGGAAACATTTGTCTCGTAGCTGTGTTATATGTGGAGCATATGAGAGGCGCCTATCGAGTGTCATGCCTAAACATTTGGCCACCGGCACCATTGAGACTTTCCTGCCGTACAACCGGAGGGCGACGAGAGGGCGCAATTGGCCAAGACAGAAATGTACAAATTCAGATTTATCCGTCAAAAATCTAAAACCACAAGTCACACTCCCTTGAGACAACCAGTCCATGCATATTTTAAGCTGTATATGAGCTGAACGGATGTCGATACGCTTAGCCACACCGCAGACTCATCAACGAACAGCGACTTCTCGACTGTTATCGTCATCATCATGGTTGGGGTTTAAGGGCGCGTCCATAGGAAAGGCATGTAAATACGTAACGAGGCTTTTCGAGTCAGGTGGTAAGAAAGGTCACTGTGTTTTGAAAGGTGCTAAAACTGTGGAGTGCATATGCAAGAACCAAAGGCCAGAAGCTACTGGTTCACGTTACATGTCTAGGTCGGCGAGTAAATCACGTTGAAATCAACACTTCTCAGAAACGATATTATGTGAGAGAGCGCTTCGGTTCGATTCTGTCCCAAAAGAAAATGCAGTGATGGTGATCCTCCAAGATGCCGCAGTCTTTCTACCTCAAAATCCCGGCAGTCTACAAGAACATGCTTAACACTAAGCGGGTATCCGCATCGCGAACACCTTGGCGGATCGCCACCACCCAAACTAAAGGAGTGCGTGGCGTGGGTGTGGCCAATCCGCGGGCGGGGGAGCAAAGTACTACATATGCCATTCATAACACGCCAAATAAGGTCACACTCAACACGCCAATCTAAATCATACCGCTTTCCTGGCAGTAGACATCTGACATGCTACTGCCTACCCAAACGCAGAAGTTCCAAACTATCAATGAAATGTCCTACATGATCCCTGCTTCCAGCTTTTCGTACTTTTTTCTAAAATTGAGTTCCATCAGCCTTTGTCATAGGCCTTTTCAACGTCAAGAACAGTACAACAGCATGTTTTGAAGCGAAAGAGGGCCGTACCAACGAGTCATCATCAGCATTCGGGTTTTAAAGCGAGCGGACAGCTACGGCCATTTTGTGCCCAGATCTAGGTCATGGTGTCTGGTTTAAAATAAAATGGGATCGGCAAATTGCGACAGTAAAGTCATCTCAAACATCAGAAATGGTAAATAAAACAACAGCTTAGCCATCACACATACACTGGTAAGCCAGAAGATAATGCAACCCTAGACGGACAACCATACAGACGCCTATACAGAAAACACCGCAAAACCACGCTACATAAAACCTAAACATTGGTTTTCTGTCCCATACCGGCGACAGGTTTCCGCTTCTCACAGTGTGAGCACTAGTGGAGTAAATGACATTACAATTCACACTGTTCAAAAATAAGACGTTGTTGACCAAAGATCGAGATTCTCCCAAGAGCACCTCCAGAGTGGTAGCAGCAGGCAAATGCCGTGCTCTCTTCCTCAAAGTAGCGACAATCGGTCAACACGAGTCTAACCGTCAGTAGGTCACCACAGAGTTAACACGTCGGCGGGCCGTCACCGCCACGGTGATGTGAGTGCCTGATGTGCGTCTGACCTATACGTAGCCAGGGTAAAATTACTTCCTCCCTCCTACAGCTGGCACCAGCCGACTTTCATGCCCCTAGTTTGGACTTCAGCGCCTTCAATTTGGAGCCTTTAGGGTCATAGTCCCAGGTTCGATGCATCATCTTCATAGTTGGATTTTAGGGGAGCGCCGACATCATTGGTCATATGGCACCCATAACAACAGATAGAACATCACCGTGCGTGCTTCGACATGTCAACCAGTAAACACAGGTGATGAGATGCTAAAATAGTGAGCAAATAACCTTAAATGAAACGCCTTTAAAAAAAAAGCAGTAATACCCGACAGGCCCACCGATGGACGCTCTCCAAGCTGCGCCTCCGGTGAGGGTTGCCCATGAAAATACCGCTGTCTCTCAATTTCAAAGTCTCGACACTCCACGAGCACATGTTACAAGCGCACTCCAACAAGGGATTTCCATAACGAGCACACTCCACTCGAGCACAGGTGCGACGCAATATTTCCAGAATGTGTTCAGCCAATTTTTGGGTAAAGATCTGAAAATGGCACGCCTAAGCAAAATGGTACGATACCCTGGGCCGCCTGTTTGACACATAGGTCAGCGCGTTCCTTGCCAGCGAATCACCACACGGCAAGGCGTCCAGGCGACGGTGACGTTTTTTCCCTGGAAGTGTGCCCTGTACAGCCTGAATCGGTTTTCAAACGCACTCAATGCTTGTATGGATGAAAGCGAATCTATGAAGATTACATGATGGCGTGTTCTGGAACGTAAAAAATTGTCCATGCAGCGGAACAAAGCGTATAGTTCAGCAGTAGAAACTGATGCGATCACGGTCAATGTGTATCGTCTTTCCAAATTCTCGCTCAGAAACGCGCATCCGCTGCAATTTTTACTCTTGGACCCATCCTGGCAAAATACGACGTGCCCTGCGAATGACTCATGGGGATGGTTCCAGAGAACCTGACTAAACTGAAGGTGTCTGAAATCGGTAATCGCGTCCAGCTTACGCTCACTGAGGCAGAGGACCTCCACTGGTGGCGAGGGTTCTTGCCACGATGGAGGCTCATTTCACCATCATGTTTTGGGCGCACCGACAACAGAGATCATATGGCGCTCATAACAATTGAGAAGAAAACTCGGTTCCTCCACTCAAATAAGGCTCATTTCCTGTGCTCCCACCCAGCTCATTGCCTGACCCCACAGCCTCGAGAGGTCACACCGAACGCTCTGGTACTGGTGCCACCGCATGGCACGAGTACGTAGTGCTGGCGTGGTAATCCAAAAGAAAGGCATCCGTTGCCGCCCCCATGGCGTGGCTGGATATAGCACCCGCTATCACGGCGGTGGTGGTGTGGGGATCGCAATGATACGAGAGAACAGCGACACAGTTCTGTGACAACATGGGGGTGCTGGGTGTGTGGCAACACGGCTGGTCACATAAGCCGCAACTCTTGGTAGCTGTGCGCCGGTTGATATTCATCTCCGCATGCTGTGGCTGCACCCTAGACATCACATACATTCCAACACAAGGAAACATGAGTGTTACTATTTGTTTTATCCTAGATTAATGAGTGAAAATGACTAACCGCAAGCTACAAGAATATGAAACTGGAACAGGAGCAAGTAATGCTGCAGGGGCAAAATATAAGTTCAGGACGTAAATCGATAATGAAAAGAAAATTATTTTCCCAACTCACACAGTTTAAATTATATTTCGGGGAGTCCCATCCCCTTGATCACACTTTGCAAACCGAACGATGGTAACACGACAACGATGGTAACACGACAAGCATCCCACCAAGCAAAGAAGATAGTCCCCGACCTGCCACGCGTCTCCTTTAAACGTCCTCCAACAATCCGTAATAAGATGGTCCGCACCCGTCTGCCAACGCCCCGCCCCCGTCCATCGCCAGGGTTCAAACGCTGTGGTAGACGCCGATGTCTAACCTGCCACTCAGCAGAAGACTCAGATCAATATAAGGGCTCAAAAACAGGGATTAGTTAAAAGATTAGGCAAAACCTCACCTGCACCTCCTGGGATTGTGTATATTTGATAATATGCAACAAATGTGAAAAACAATATGTAGGTGAAACAAAAAATACACTTTCAGAAAGACTTAACCAACATCGATCCGACATTCGACTAAAGAAAAACACTCACGTTGCTAACCACTTCAACACTCCTGGACATAATTTCGAAAACCTTACGATTATTGCAATTGAACACTGTGCCAAAGACGATTTCTTATACCGCAGAGTTAGGGAGTAGTATCACATCAAGCAGCTTATGACGCTCCCACCAAATGGGGATAAGTGTAAGATGTGACAACGTTTTAGATTGGCATGTGATTATATTAGATTAGATTGATTGGCACAGTATATATTAGGCTCTCCTGAGATCGTTCATGTTTTGCGCGGGATTTATATAATAATAATATTTAAATGATAGCATTATAACTTAGTTACAGAATAACATATATAATTGATTCCTGCCTTCTCCAGTTTTTTATACATATATTTTACTGCTTTAACTTCATCCGGGGAGCCTTAATAACAGCGCACGTTTCTCGGAGTGACATGTTTGTGAATTGTGTCGTGTTACCATCGTTCGGTTTGCAAAGTGTAATGAATGGGATGGGACTCCTCGAAATATAATTTAAACTGCGTCAGTTGGCAAAATAATTTTCTTTTCTGTTTATGTTTTCTGTTGATGTTTATCTTTTGCAGATGCACTATATAAGGACAGCAAGGGATCTGGCTCGGAGATCAACCAACGTGTCACACGCTGGATATCTGGATCGCGAGACCGGCGCGCTGGCTCAGAGTTGGCTCGTAAGAAAAGGCGGAGCGCTTTAACCGCAGCAGGCCCAGCATAGGCGACGGGGATGCGGAAAGCGGGCATGGTTTTCAGCTGCCTACGCAGAGCTGAAAAAGGATGCACAAAACAGTGAACCATACCAGTACTACGCACTGTCAAAGTCGAGAAGTGAACATACCTCACGATAGGAATATCATGATTCAGCGCAGTTCAGAGCAATTGATTGTCTGATATATGCCTATCACCTTTCTCTTTTGAAGTGATGCTGGTTTGTTTCTAGCAGTCACACGTCAGACACGGCTTCACCACCGGGTCTAGTAGCACACTTGAAAACCTGTCTCTGCTTGTTGTCTGTGTCTACTGAAGTGTACTAACGATACATCATACAGCATGATGGAGCATTGCTTTTGCTTTCGACTGTTCGGAATTCGACAATCATGACCAGACACTACATTGTGTTACACGCATAACACGCGGCATGTTTAGAGAAGCAAGTATTTAAAACGGTTACCGCTGTTTGTTACAGTTAACTACAACTTTTCCAACAGAGGAGCTGCCATCATCATCATCGCTTGGTGGTTTTGGGCGGCCTGACTTCTACGGACATTTTGGGCCCGTATCGAAATAGGTGGAAGACTCCATACAAATTGGGGTATTTATACATAATACAAATATGTATTTATACACATTCGGGTAAACACAGAAAGACAGGACGCAGAGCATATCATTCCGAAGCAACGTCCTCATGAAAGGTCGGAAAATGCGAACGAACAATTCAGCCAATTCATTACGATAGTAGAGTACAGTAAAAGTAACGTAGAGGAGAGCTCCTCTACGTGGAACGCCCTGGCTGTTGGCGCTCTGCCAACAGCCAGGATGCAGCCTTTCTGCTCAGTGCAAGCGGACAGTTACGCTGATCTATTTCGTGTATGTTGGTGTTTAAGAGCGCTTCAGCTGCCAGGGCTATATAGCGCGCTAGTTATTTGAATGTAATCAATCCCTAAAAAATGTATCTTGGGTGGCATCCTACACATTGTTATATACCATGCAGTTATTTGGTTTAGACTACTTAAATTCTGTTACACTTGTCTCACTCGGTTGGGATCATAAACTATATTAAATCCCATCTCTGACACATGCAGTCAAGTTTTCCGAAGTTCCACAGCCCAGCCGTCGCCAAACACACTAAACATAGCACGTTGGCCTCCACAGCACCCCAGCACATATATCAGCCGCATACATCGAGTCCCAGACATCCTCAGTTCTAGCACCCATTACTTCCCCAACACCGGACTGCAGACCTACTTGGCCTGGCTGCTACGGAACGCCGGTGACCGCCCTCTTCGGCCTCGGCAACATCAGTCAGCAGAGGAGCTGGGACAGGACGTTGACCGCGACCCCGTACCCACCCACTCCGGCCCAGCGGCAGACACAGGCCGAAACAGCCCAAGTGTGTTTTCGCTTCCAGAACAGCCTCTGTCCCACTCCGTGCCCTGTCAGGTGCATCCACCGCCTGCTGCACCCCACCGGCGGGCCCAGAGCGGGGAGTTTATTGTCAAATGCGGAAACACGTGTATATCAAGGTGTGTGGGTGTGGGTGTGGGTTTAAGCGTGTAGGAACTCTGCAGGGATGGCCAGGCACGGACAAAGACCCACGTGCTGACTATCTCCGCCAGGAGGCGACTGCATCAGTCGGCACAAGCGTGACCCATTCGACGTAGCTCCCCAGGCACTATTTATACCGGAATCAGGTTATGTGCAATACGTTCTTCCTCCAGCCTTCGTGCTGTATACAGTTCGAGACCCCACATAACTTAGGTAGCAGCGGTGGGGGCTACCAGTGGCTTCAGCCATCGGTCAACCATTGCTGAACACCGTTTGATATCACCTCCGATCTCCCAGGTGCGTGCACATTCGCATCTTGTTAAACGTATCAGTTTCGCCTGAGCTCCTCCACGCTTAGACATCTTCGTCTTCACTTGCCGATGTCAACTCTCCGTGGTCGTATGTTTCATCGTCAACTTAACTGAATGTTTAATCATTAATTTGCTTATAGTCTCCTGCTCGCCTGTCAACTGCCGCAGCCTCCGCCGACACTTCTGTTTCAACGAGCCAACGGCTTTGTGGCGCAACATCTCTGCTACGCTACTGAACATCCATCGCCACGGACCAACAACAGTCAAGCCCGTGTCATCTCTTTATCCGTTCGTGGCATGACATTCGAGGTAAGGACCGCCCTAGTACGTTATGATAACGAACAATGATCAAGTACCAACTAAGTAGCAAATTAACGCTATTGTGAAACGGAATAAGCAATTGCGATGGACAGGAGAGTTGCTAGAATTCGGAGCATACTGTATATATATATATATATATATATATATATATATATATATATATATATATATATATATATATATATATATATATATATATATATATACATAACACATATTGTAAAGGCTTTACGCTACCAACTTTGTCTCGTAGACTTACCACCCATCTCCGCGAGTGGGCAATAACAAAATCACATGATAGCCGTTCACAACAAAACACTCACCCGCAGTGATTTTACCAGGAATACTAAAGTCATCAACACCAAAGATGCACGCAGAAAAGAGATGTGAGGATATATATATATATATATATATATATATATATATATATATATATATATATATAGGCGACAATGCCGGGAAAGGGCTTAAACATTTATTAAACAAAGAGCACAAGAGCTCACGCCTGTGCAACCCACTGAACAGGGAATGCTGTGAAATGGTAGTGCTGACGACAAGTATCATTTATCAAGGCGATGACGCGTCCGGGGAGAAAAATATTAAATGTCAGACCTATCAAACAAAGCCTGCGGAGACCAGGGAACAACGCATGAAGCTTGCGACAATGTCCGTTCTACGTGAGCAGGCAATGATAGATGGGGTAATGATGACACAGGCGAAATGACAACTGAAGGCTATCACGAACAACAACAAAGACAATAACAAAAATTTTTGCCCGCATTTAATTCGATGACGCATATAATTCAATGAGCACAACCATTCACGCACCGCTGTTTCATTTACAAGTGGAGAAGCAGCCTTGGCGTGGGCTGCTGCCCACGCTGTACTTGGGCTCCATTTCACCAGACACCGCCAGCACACGGGTGTGCTCCTGTACAAACTCTGCCGCTTTAGCGCCAGCAGGGGCGGTTCTCGTGTGGCACGCCTGCTAAAGATGTTGTGATGCAAGACGCTCTGTGACTAAGCAGCTGTGGGCATTGAGTTAATGCGGGACTGTGTGCGTAGTGTTTTTGAAATATTTGTTTTGGACCGAGGCATTCCATTTTTTTCGACAGCCGAGTATTTACCGACGTAATTGTTCATCAGTGGAGCCTAGGTTGATCCGTTTGTAGAATTTGGAGCTCTTTGGAGAATATTGAAATACATGTCAGCATGTTTTTCTCGCATTTGAGTGCAGAGCGATGGTGAAAGAAATCTTAAGTCTGTACCCAGCATTTGAGGGCACCAATGACAACGGAGGAACCGTATGGATGCGATACGTTGGTTCCGACACCCAATGCACCAAACGTATGCCACACTTCACCCAAAGCACCACAATTACTTCCCTCTACACCCATTAGCGGGACAGAATGCACGGGGTTACTAACAGCACAAGCGGGTACTCGGGGTGCTGCAACACCTTGACTTGGAAGTGTGAGAATGGAATGGGACACCAGAAAGAGATGCTTTAGGACTAGGCGTGCACCAGTATAAGGTGTGCTTTCACACCCCCATTCCACCGATTAGCCCCTGACTGGGGTTTTTGGCGACGCCACATTTGGAGGTTGTTTGATATCAAATTTCCGTCCTCCCAAAAAACACTCCGCTGAGGGGCAGCGTTTTTTTTTACAATATAAGCTACCCTCCGCCTGAGATGTCAAAACTTTTATCAGTGTAATGGTTCCGGCAGGGGAGACATGGAGAGGCGCCAGCAGACCTGGGGCCTCTATCCTGGTGTCGATGGATTCATGCGCCACAACACGAACCATTAACGCGGGTATGCAGTAACGATTTTCCTATTATTGCATTGATTGGTTTTTAGCGTTGAGACGTTATTTCAGCAACCCTCTCGCAGTACCGGTCTACATGTTTTAAAGTGTATACGTATGTTAATTTTCGGGTGCGGATATAACTTGTCGCTAGCAGTCACCGTCTCCCAGACCCTACCGGAGCCCGCTCCATGGACGAACTCAGTCCCAGTGGAATTCTAGGGAGCGGAAAGCAGTCCTACGGTATGTTAGCATCTGGTGGAAGCCTCTGGTGAAGCTTGGCCAATAAGTTTCTGCTGGAAGCCACAGTGCTTGCTCATTACGATGCGCAAGAACATGAGCTTCATTGCGTTTATATGAGACGGAGGCTAAGAGGTAGCCGACTTACTAATGACGACCAGGAAGCTCCACTGATCATTTCGGCAGATGCGAGCCCATATGGAATTAGAGCAGTCCTGCCGATCGTGGATGAACAGGGGCAGGAGAGGCCTGTGGCATTTGCGTCTAAGTCATCGGCCACGACAGGAAAACACTGCAGCCTGTTGGAGAAGGAGGCACTGAATATGATGTTGGGAGTCAAACAGTTCCACCACTTCATTAATGGTAGGAACTTTCAGATCAAGACAGATCATAAGTCTTTGCCTGGTTTGCTGGGCAATGTAAAGCCATTGTCAGATGTTGCATCACCACGGGTGATTCGATGGAGAATGACGCCTCAGGCGTAACAGTGTCAGCTGATGTACTCCCTAGGCTCCTGCCAGACAAACCGTGGTGCCTTAACACGCGCATTTACGGGGCAGGGGTCTAAAAACTCGTTGATCTACCTATGCTGTCGGCGACCCTACCACGCCGTTGGCGACCCAGCAACCGGCGTCAAACTCTGATTCCATCTGTTTTCCCATGATTTTAGCTTCCACCATCCGCTCGTGCTTCTAAATATGGTTACCCTCTCCACTGTCTACACCCATCACCGCAATACAGACACTGCCCATCAGAATCTATTGGATGAAGTCTGCCAGTTTCTCTGGCCAAGAATGGGCAGAATCTACTTCGACAAAGAGCCAAGTTAGCCTCCGTTTCCCGATTTGTTTGGCGTTTCTTGAAAGACAGCTTGGCTACAACGAGGCATCTTTGGCCAATTGCATCTGGTATCATCACCGCCCTTAGTTGTTGCTAGTCTATGCTAGTCGTGTTTATTCTTATTACAATTTTTGGGTCCTATTTTATGAAAAGCGACTGAAATTACCGGGTACTTTAGACCACGTCATGTCCAAGTTCCGTATCTATGTACCATTTTTAAGTTTAAGCTAGAATGTACTAGAATCTGTCACGAGTCGGTACCAAGTCGGTGAAATGTATTTTTTTATAATAGGCGACCACTAGGCAACCAAGTCGGCCGAAACCAGCGACTTGCGTGGTCGCCTTGTCGCCGGTGGTCGCCCTGGTACGTTTTCGGTGTCTGCGGCCTTCAGAACAAGCGCGGTGCGGGCTGCCACTACTATTTTTGCATTCTTGTTGAAAGCAGTGGGCGCCGTTTTTTGACGACTGGTGTTGAGTTTGTTAAATCCAAGGGGTTAAATCAAGATGTGCGTTTATCATAGACGGTCCGTGCAATATAAGTGGGTTTTAGAGTCTACGTGCAACGATGTTTTCTGGTTTTGCTGTACGGCGAAAAGTCTCAGAAGGAAAAGACCTTGAATACCAGTGGTGCATGACGGTTAAACTCTTTCCGACCACAATCACGCTAAAATGTCATAGTAGACATTGTTCTATTGTCACACATTCCCCAGGGCGTGGATTTCCTCAACGATTCTTGGGGTGCCTAGTTATGAAACTATCCATAACAAGCATAATTTTATTGATACCACCATGTTCTTACCCTATAGCTGGACATATAAATGGGTGACCAAGTAGGCCTGTGCGGCGTGGGCTCCCACTACTATTTTTGCATTCTTGTTGAAAGCAGTGGGCGCCGTTTTTTTGACGACTGGTGTTGAGTTTGTTAAATCCAAGGTGTTAAATCAAGATGTGCGTTTATCATAGACGGCCCGTGCAATCTATGTGGGTTTTAGAGTCTACGTGCAACGATGTTTTCTGGTTTTTCTGTACGGCGAAAAGTCTCAGAGGGATAAAAACCTTGAATACCATTGGTGCATGACGGTTAAACTCTTTCCGACCACAATCACGCTAAAATGTCACATTGGACATTGTTCTATTGTCACACATTCCCAAGGGCGTGGATTTCGTCAACGATTCTTGGGGTGCCTAGTTATGAAACTATCCATAACAAGCATACTTTTATTGATACCACCATGTTCTTGCCCTATAGCTGGACATATAACTGGGTGACCAAGTAGGCCTGCGCGGCGCGGGCTGCCACTACTATTTTTGCATTCTTGTTGAAAGCAGTGGGCGCCGTTTTTTGACGACTGGTGTTGAGTTTGTTAAATCCAAGGGGTTAAATCAAGATGTGCGTTTATCATAGACGGTCCGTGCAATCTATGTGGGTTTTAGAGTCTACGTGCAACGATGTTTTCTGGTTTTGCTGTACGGCGAAAAGTCTCAGAAGGATAAAAACCATGAACACCATTGGTGCATGACGGTTAAACTCTTCCCGACCACAATCACGCTAAAATGTCATAGTAGACATTGTTCTAGTGTCACACATTCCCAAGGGCGTGGATTTCCTCAACGATTCTTGGGGTGCCTAGTTATGAAACTATCCATAACAAGCATACTTTTATTGATACCACCATGTTCTTGCCCTATAGCTGGACATATAACTGGGTGACCACGTAGGCCTGTGCGGCGCGGGGTGCCACTACTATTTTTGCATTCTTGTTGAAAGCAGTGGGCGCCGTTTTTTGACGACTGGTGTTGAGTTTGTTAAATCCAAGGGGTTAAATCAAGATGTGCGTTTATCATAGACGGTCCGTGCAATATAAGTGGGTTTTAGAGTCTACGTGCAACGATGTTTTCTGGTTTTGCTGTACGGCGAAAAGTCTCAGAAGGAAAAGACCTTGAATACCAGTGGTGCATGACGGTTAAACTCTTTCCGACCACAATCACGCTAAAATGTCATAGTAGACATTGTTCTATTGTCACACATTCTCAAGGGCGTGGATTGCCTCAACGATTCTTGGGGTGCCTAGTTATGAAACTATCCATAAAAAGCATACTTTTATTGATACCACCATGTTCTTGCCCTATAGCTGGACATATAACTGGGTGACCACGTAGGCCTGTGCGGCGCGGGCTGCCACTACTATTTTTGCATTCTTGTTGAAAGCAGTGGGCGCCGTTTTTTGACGACTGGTGTTGAGTTTGTTAAATCCAAGGGGTTAAATCAAGATGTGCGTTTATCATAGCCGGTCCGTGCAATCTATGTGGGTTTTAGAGTCTACGTGCAACGATGTTTTCTGGTTTTGCTGTACGGCGAAAGGTCTCAGAAGGAAAAAGACCTTGAATACCAGTGGTGCATGACGGTTAAACTCTTTCCGACCACAATCACGCTAAAATGTCATAGTAGACATTGTTCTATTGTCACACATTCCCCAGGGCGTGGATTTCCTCAACGATTCTTGGGGTGCCTAGTTATGAAACTATCCATAACAAGCATACTTTTATTGATACCACCATGTTCTTGCCCTATAGCTGGACATATAACTGGGTGACCAAGTAGGCCTGTGCGGCGTGGGCTCCCACTACTATTTTTGCATTCTTGTTGAAAGCAGTGGGCGCCGTTTTTTTGACGACTGGTGTTGCGTTTGTTAAATCCAAGGGGTTAAATCAAGATGTGCGTTTATCATAGACGGTCCGTGCAATCTATGTGGGTTTTAGAGTCTACGTGCAACGATGTTTTCTGGTTTTGCTGTACGGCGAAAAGTCTCAGAAGGAAAAGACCTTGAATACCAGTGGTGCATGACGGTTAAACTCTTTCCGACCACAATCACGCTAAAATGTCATAGTAGACATTGTTCTATTGTCACACATTCCCAAGGGCGTGGATTTCCTCAACGATTCTTGGGGTGCCTAGTTATGAAACTACCCATAACAAGCATACTTTTATTGCTACCACCATGTTCTTGCCCTATAGCTGGACATATAACTGGGTGACCAAGTAGGCCTGTGCGGCGCGGGCTGCCACTACTAATTTTACATTCTTGTTGAAAACAGTGGGCGCCGTTTTTTGACGATTGGTGTTGAGTTTGTTAAATCCAAGGGGTTAAATCAAGATGTGCGTTTATCATAGACGGTCCGTGCAATCTATGTGGGTTTTAGAGTCTACGCTTAACGATGTTTTCTGGTTTTGCTGTACGGCGAAAAGTCTCAGAAGGAAAAGACCTTGAATACCATTGGTGCATGACGATTAAACTCTTTCCGACCACGATCACGCTAAAATGTCATAGTCGACATTGTTCTATTGTCACACATTCCCAAGGGCGTGGATTTCCTCAACAATTCTTGGGGTGCCTAGTTATGAAACTATCCATAACAAGCATACTTTTATTGATACCACAATGTTCTTGCCCTATAGCTGGACATATAACTGGGTGACCAAGTAGGCCTGTGCGGCGCGGGCTGCCACTACTATTTTTTCATTCTTGTTGAAAGCAGTGGGCGCCGTTTTTTTGACGACTGGTGTTGAGTTTATTAAATCCAAGGGGTTAAATCAAGATGTGCGTTTATCATAGACGGTCCGTGCAATCTATGTGCTCTCAGCTTATGCGGCCAAAGCGGGAAAGACCGCTATTACAAAAAAGAGATTGCAAAATGCGCTGAACTTGAGCAGGGAGCAGAAAGTCGTGAAAGTTGCCGATGATGCTGCGCCCTGCGTGGCGGTTTTCTCCGACGGTCGCGACGATCTCACGCGTGATGGCAAGAGGCATAATATCAGCGTCAACATGCACCCAGGAGACGTCCTAATCGGTCACTTTTCGTGCGACACGCATACTGGCGCCGAAGTGGCCGAAAAACTCATCGCGTTCCTGTCTGAGCGCGGTGTTGACATCGACAAATTGGTGGTTGTTGGAGGCGACGGGACCAATAAGTCACTGGCTGGCGTGGAGGGTGGATGGCGGTGATGGAGCAGACGATCGGGCGCCCTCTCGGCAGAGCTGTATGTCTCCTCCGTCAAGCGGATCTGGCCCACGCGCTCTCATCTGCCAGCTGGAGGAGGTCACAGCCGGGCCGATGGCCTGGACACGTCCTGTCGGCAAAGCCATCCGCACAGAGGTGCACCTGCTGCCTGTGACGAGCTTTGCGCGTATTCCTTGCGAGGACTTTCCATCTCCGTCTGACCATGTTAAGTTCAGTTCAGACTGTCAGCTCCTGTTCGACTGCGCCAGAGCAGTGGTGAAAGGCGATGCCAGCGCCGTGGCCAACAAACCCCACGGGAAGCTGCATCATGCCCGGTGGCACACTGCCCAGAGCCAACTGCTGCGATACTATATGTCGGTACCCGAGCCATCTGCGCCGCTGGTGAAACTGGCCACCTATGTTACATGCATCTACGTGTCATGCGTCGTGAAAAGCTGAACCCAGTGGACCTTGTGCACGCGCCACGCCATCTGACGAAGCAGGTCAGACGCCACCGCCACTACCTCAGTGGAGATGATCTCCAGGTGGCGCAGAACAGCGTCGCTCACAACGCCTACATGGCGCACCCAGAAAATGTGCTACTCACGATGCTGGGAGATGAAGACCCGGTGGTCCGACAAGAGGCAGTGCAGCTGATCCGGCGCATGCGCGACCGCCGCAGCGCCGGGTTGGTGCGCCGCTTCCGCAGACCAGAAATACGACTCGAAGCCGAACACTACACTGAACTAGTTGACGTTCATGCAGCTGCAGACGACGCCGATGTGGAATACCCTACTGTGGACTGCTGAGTGACGCAGACCTCGAGCAGTGTCTGGAGGCTCCACTGGTGACTGGGATACCGTGCAACACACAGTCAACAGAGAGGGCAGTTCGCTCCACAACGGAGTCAGTGGCTCGGGTGAGCGGTGCAAGGCGGCAGGACGGGTGTAGCCTGAATAAGGGCGCTTTTAGACGCCTCTGCCCGTCACAGGTAACGAGCTCGACATTCAAGAGATTCTGCGAGTAAGCACCTGAACCAGACCTGAAGCAGAGTCGTTAGGTATGTTCCTGTCTCATGGATTAGTTACATTCGGTTAATTACGTAACTGTTACGTTTGGCATCTGCTATCCTCGGTGCACGGCGTTTTACGTATTTGTTTCGCATCAGACTGAATACCTACATGCAATACACGTTTGTATATGTCATTTTTGTGTTTAAAGTTGTACAAATGTGTTCCTTAGAGACTGGAGTGTGGCTAGAATCGCTTCCAAAAAAAATCGCTCTATTGTCACCTAGCGGCAAGATGTAAACTAAAGTTTCCTAGGTGGCGACACGCGTGACCGAATTTGAAGTCTTTGTGTTTGGAGAGACTCTGTGGTGAGTGGAGTGAATCTAGAAATATTCTTTTTATGCTGATTTTAAGCGCAGAAGTCATATTTTCTGATCATAAGTCAATTTGTGCTCAATAGTTGATAGTCTGGATGCCAGACGGGGAAACGTGCAAAAATAGGCGATTTCGAAAACATTCAAGCGTCGTGCGGACAAGCAAGACTTCATTATTTTGCAAATCTAATGCGATTTCTGGAATCAGCGTATCAAAATGCATCAGAAAAACACTAGCGGTTATCTGGCCGAGATAAAAATTGCAGGAGGGGTCATCCTACTGTTGATGGCTCAGCAGCTGGAGGAGGAGTCACAGGTAGCCGTGGGGGGAACTGCACATAACCCAGGGAAACAGGATCCAATGTTGGAGGCTAGGCTTCTCTTGACAAAACTTAGGATACTTCGGGACCAGGAGAGTCTTTCTATTGAGGAGATTGACCTCAAGGCTCAGACAGAGAGGGAACAAGTTAGGATCAGGGCTAGGAGAGAACAGTTAGAACTTAAGATGAAGCTCGCTGAAATGGGTTATGACGTTGAAAATGATCCCATGATTAGGTCCCTGAGTATCAAGGGTGCTCCTGAACCAGAGAGGAGGGGGGATGTACCCCAAGCTTTTGCGGAACACATCCAGAGGTCCTTGCTGCCGCCCACTGAGCTCCCGGTGCTCTCAGGTAACATTCAGGAGTAACACCTGTTTCTTCGAGCATTTGAAGCCCGCGTTAGTAGCAAGACTCAGGATAGGCAGGAACGTTTGCACTACTTAGCACAGTTCACCAAGGGTGCTCCCCACACAATTGTCAAGGTCTGTATGTCAATGGGGTCAAGGGGGTTCGCAGAGGCTATGAAGCTCCTGGACGATAGGTATGGGGATTCTCATCGCCTCGTGGAGTCCTACGTTGAGCGACTAAAGGCATGGCCTCGCCTGCCGCAGGGGGACATTGCTGAACCTCTAGATCAGTTTGTTCTGTTTCTAACAGAAATAAGGAACTGCATGGCAGATGTTGACTTGGCAGAGTTGGAGCATCCTCGTTGCCTCCGAGAGATTGCAGCCAAGCTGCCCCACTATCTCCGGGATCGCTGGGTTAGGAAGGCCGATAACATACTTCAGGTGGGGGGAGCTGTCTCATTTGCGGACATGGTTGACTTCCTTGCTGCTGAGTTGCGGATAAAAAGAAACCCTCTCTTTGGAGAAGGGAAGGTGGTCACTGACCGCAGAGAACCTGCTGCTCCTAAACACAGAGTGAACTTTGCGAAGGTCAAGGGGGAACAAGCTTGCCAGCCCCACCCCAGTGCTTCCATTGCCGAGGCCCGCATGCGATGGACACCTGTGAGAAACTGAGGTGGCTCCCGCTGGAGCAGCGGAGGGAGATTGTTTTCCAAGGTCGCCTTTGTTTCGCCTGTTTAGGCCAAGGGCATAGAGCTAAATTCTGTACCTCTCGGTTGACCTGTTAGGTCTGTAGGCGGAAGCACCCGACTCTGCTCCACCGAGAGTGGACCCCTCCGAGGGAGACAGCGATGGATCAGTCTGGGGCTGTCGGAGCAGGTCAGCAGCCAAGGGCGCTCCAAGGTCTGTGTCAAGCGCCACTGCGTCCGGGGCAGGATCAGCCGAAGGAGACTGGCCCATCTGTACTAAGTGCAGGAGTAGGGGTAAAGAGCCAGCAGGAGAGAGTGATGATGCCTGTGATACCAGTGAGGCTGACCACCAAAGCTGGAAGGGAAGTTACGACTAACTGCTTTTTGGACATGGGTAGTAGTGGTAGTTTCATCACCGAGGGGTTGGTGCAGCGCTTAGGTTTGCAGGACGAAGATGTGGACATATCTCTGGATACAGTGACAACCCAGGACAGGACAGTGAAGTCTTCAGTAGTGGATGGGATAAAGGTGGGAGCGCTGTCTGGAGGGGAGATGTTTTCTCTTCCACCCCTTTTCACACTGGGAAACTTGCCGGTCGCTGCCTCTGACAGTTGCCAGCCGGCAGAGGTGACGGCATGATTGATTGATTATTGAGTTTTAGGGGCGCGCCAACCTGCGAGGTCATATAGCGCCCATAACACTTCTCTGCAGTCAAAGCTTATAATTTTGTCTGTCTTTAGGGGAAAGTAAAGTCTCGTCTAAAGTGAACTAATATTTACATTAAAGAGTGATTCTTTCACATCGTAGTTATGATTCTCACTGCACGGATGCATGGTCACAGATTCAAACAGGTTTACCGCGCCGGCAGGCGCCCGGCGCGGGGCGCCGGGGCATCACTTCCGGCGCCCACCCCGCACCAACGGACCCAGGGGCCCGGGGGCGCGGGGGCAGCCTAGACGCCGGACCTAAGCCCGACGTCTAACGGAGGCCCTCCCCGTCGCTCCGAGACTTGAAAGGCCCCGGAGCGAAAGGGAGGACCCGCCAAATCGGCGCCAGGCGCCTATCAGCGCGGTTGACTACCACAACACACGCTTTTAACCAGGATCAAATATTATCGTAAAGTCAATTTCTCTAAGATAGGACAGCACCCGTTCAACCATACTGGAGTCACGGCCGATCAATTCTAAGAGTGTGGACTCCTGCCGGTGCACGCCAAAATGCAAAGACCTGTGTCTAGCATATTCCGGGCACGAGACTAGCACGTGTCGGACCGACAGGGGCGCCGCACATCGCTGACATTGTGGTCGAGGTTCGCCGCATAACAGATATCGGTGAGTGGCCAGCGTGTGGCCAGTGACGGCATGGCCGCACCTTAGTGGGATCAATCTTCAAACACTGGAATGTCCTGTGGAGCTGATGTTAGGATCCAATGTTGCCGAGCTGTTGGTCGCCCGTGAGGTAAAGGCCCCCTTGAAGGGCCTGGGCCAGTAGGGGTGCGTTCCCATTTGGGGTGGCATGTGATCGGATCTGGGGGGAGGTAGAGGCCGCCAGCGGTGGTACCGTGTGAACTTTCTCCGAGCCAGCACCTGTGCCCCGTCGGGACTGTGCTCTTGAGATGGTGAAGCAGCTCTATCAGAAGGAGTTTGAGGATGTATCTGATGACAGGACAGGATTTTCTTTGGAAGACCGCGAGTGGCTCGATAAGGTGGAGTCTTCTGTTAGGAAGGATGGCGAGGGCCATTTTGAGATAGCTCTCCCGCGTGTACAGACTAATCACGTCTACACGTCACGTCAGCTGACGCTTTCTCCCGGCGCCGGTGGCGACAGGTTCAATACCTGGCTGACCAGTTCTGGGTCAGATGGAGCCGAGAATTCCTGCCGGTACTGCAGGAGAGGCAGAAATGGAGGAGTCCGTCGAGGTGCATGCGGCCAGGTGACATCTGCCTCCTGGTAAACCCAAACCTGCCGAGGGGAAGGTGGCAGATGGGCAGGGTTCTGGACGCCCTACCGAGTAAGGATGGGCTCGTAAGAAAGGTGCAGGTGAAAACCGCTACCTCAACGCTGGTACGACCAGTACACAAGCTGATATTGCTGTCCCCGGCTGCAGACCTGGAATGGTGATTAGAATAAGTTAATTTAAGCACTTAGGTTTAAACGTGGTCGCGAGCGGAGTTGGCCGCGTTTGTGCTTGTACTCGAGCCGCTGGGGTAAGATTCCCGCCATAGAGGTGGCTTCACAAGCACTGCTATAACGGCATCGTCCGGTAGCGTGTTTTCCCGCTTGTAAAGCGGCTTGACTTGGTTGAAGTAGTTAAGGCATATCCGCATTGAGATGTCTGCGGCGACGCCGTTGTGGACATTTCCGCCGATGCTGACGGCATCGGTGGCTTAAGGGTGGTATACGGGGTAGTAACATATATAGTCGTATACTTGTGCGTGTGAGCATAAATGCATACATGTACATGTGCATGTTTGATAATTAAAAAAAAATGTAAGACCTGATGCGGCAGGACCAGCCGTGGTGGCTTCTGGAGTTGCCCGGGAGCGCTGTTGAGCGGCGGTGGGCGACCTCTGATATGGGGGAACGGGCCTCTGGGCTTTGTTAGTTTACTTAAGTAGGTAATATTCTAAAGTGATATTTACCGGGAAGCGTTTCCCATTGGTGCGTGTGGCGGTAGTTATAACTGGCGGGTGGTGTATTATCCCTTGTATAGTGGCTGTTCCTAATCCGATGGCCGGGTGGTAGGACTGTACCGGTCCCTGGTTGTGGTTGATCATTCCAGGTGGCTCTTCGCTATGATCCATTGCTTGGTTTCATAAAGATGCTAATAGTAAGTTTATTCCTCGACGGTTGGGTAGCTAAGCCTGTATCCCAGGTTACGCCAGACGGCAGCAGGGCTTACCTGGTAAGTATAAGCAGGGACTGTCCGTGTTAACCAGACTCGTGGGCGGCGACTTGTTAAGTAATTTGTCGTAGAATTAAATTAATGAGTTAAAGTTCGTTAGGACAGTTACCGGTGTTTGGTATTAACACCTGGCGGCAAAGCCAGCTTTTTTTCGGGGATGCCCGACTGATGTTCGTCCAACAGGTAAGAGCCCCGTGAACAGCGGTCAGATATAACTAGGTAAAGGAGGTGAGCATTTAGTTTTCAATTTATGGATTATAGTGAGCAGGGCGCCTTCCCGGGAATTGTACGCTAGAGCGTCCAATTGGGGGGAATGTAAGGCGCGGCGGCCACTTATCTGGGGCGGGTGCCCGACGCTGGCGCCTCTAGTTGGGACGGGTGCCCGACGCTAGCGTCACCTTCACCATGTGATGAATACCGCGGTAGGAGCGGCCGGTTGTGAAAGGTTGGCGGCGGTGCTAGATTTTAGAGCATTTAGCTAGGGCTTCAACGGAGTGGCAACCGCGCAGAGCCACAATCTGGCACCGCGAGTGTTCGCAGTTTGGAAACTGCGCAATTAGCACCGAACCGCTGACTGTTAGGGCGTATAAAGGTAGTTCTCAGATCGGGGTAATGAAAATGGTATAAACTGCGGATTGGATGTCGAAAGTGTTAATTTCTTAAATATTGAAAACGTTTTCTGATCGGATAAATAGGGATGGTGACAGGAAGCGGACGTTTTTTGGACGTAGATAGCGGCGGAAGTGTAGTCATCGTCGGTGGCCTTCTGGCTCTGGTTTCTCTTTCTGGCTTGACCGTGAACGAGCGCGCACGTGTCGCCTCTGACCGTGAGTAGTAAATATATTTGGCTGATTGTTCGCTCGAAATCTGATTGCAATTTAACTCAATTATATATTTTCTCAAATCGTATGTGCGTCCTGTGCCTTTTTGGTCTTGCTTTCGCTTAAACTGCGGTGTATTAGCGGCTTACCTTTTTGTCTGCATGTACAGGCCACCCCACGTGATGTCGGGCCCGACCCCGAGTGCCCTGAGATAGGGCTCACTGTCCCGATCATGCAGTACCGTCGCCTCCGAGGAGCGATCGTAGGTACGGATTTGCGTCAGCGGTTTAAACATTGTAATACTTAACTGAAACGCATCAGTGAACTGTATTAGAAGTAATTATTTAACCTGTTTGAACTTTAATTCGTATTGTCTACCTGGGCCGTTATCGGCATTTAACTTGGCCGTCATCGGCACACGCAAGGGTCGTTATCGACATAGTTTTGACTCGTGGTTTTTTCCACAGTCAACCGCCTCATGAGTAACGGTGGCCTTGTGCCTATGGGCGTTATCGCCAATACACTCTGAGGGGAGTGAGGCTTCTTTGAGCGTCGGAGCGGCGGCGGGCTACATATATGTAAGCGGTGTTTAATTTGGTTCAGTGTCGTTGGTTTCCGGCTGCTTGTTCCGCGGTTAGGGAGGCTGCCGTCCTGGGCGCGCGCGGCCTGAGGCGGTGCCGGGTCATGTGACCCAGCGGTCCCATCGTGAAGCGCCAATGAGGGTGCGGGGGACTATTGGCGCGAGCCAGCGGCGAGTGGCCGAGGTGACGCCCGGTGTCGGACCGGAAGTGCGGTCAATTCTGTTATCAGCATCCTGGCAAGTGGTCATGCGTGGCGTCTGCCTGAACGGTACGTATGTATTAGGCACTTTCATTTAAATATGTTAAAACAGTTAGCACATTATTTAATTACCGTGCAGTGAGTGTTCATGTAATTGTTTCGGTTCTCTTTAATGTTTTTGTTATACTGTTCGTTTGGCTTTCGTATCTATTTAGAACTTTGCTATGATATGATGTGATGTGACATTGTAACCTGTTCTCAGGACGCGGGCATGATGCCTGATTGCGGAGCACGAGATACGCCGACTGATCATGTGGATGTCTGCGGCAATAATAAACCCTGATTGAGGTACTCCAAGCGTCTCCATTCCCCGACGGCCCGGCACGCTTATATATATATATATATATATATATATATATATATATATATATATATATGGATATATTTTAACTTCCCTGACCTCGTTTTGCGGCATGTAACGGAGTAAATACATCCAGTGTGGAAGGAAAGGGCTGCAAATCTTGAACAAGTAAACAAGAGACTAAAAGAGGAGGTGGCTAACTTGGCCAAGCTGAACTTCTCCCTGCGGGAGAAAGTTATCGGATTGTTTGAGAAAAATGGCAAGTAAGTTGGATATCGTTCCATACGCGTCGGAAAAGGGGGGGGGGGCCCCCCAAAAAAATCCGTTCATTCTTTCAAGCCTTCATTCTAAGCTTAAATTTACCTTAATACTTACGAATATCTACTACCGCGCGCACTGACTTATCCGACCGGGCATTGGCCGGTGAAATGCACGCTAGTTTTACTGATTCAGAATGCAGAAAGTCATTGTTAAATAAAAGTGTAATTTTAAAACTCGACTTTTAAGCAAACTTTGCCAGAGCTGGGCGGACTTACATTACTGAACCTTGCTCACAGGTCCACCTCCCGTTCGTTCTATCTCCGACAGGCCGAAGAGAGACGGTCCATCGTCTGAGGTGAGTTCTTTGGAATCAAAATAGTCGTTGATTCCATGTGTTTGGATGTTATGATACTGAACAAAAGTTATAAACGGTTAAGTTACTTCTTCCCTCCAAGCACAGCATTTCATTCCATTCTTCGGTCTTCCGTTCATACACATATGTTGGTATAACACTTTACTAATATGCATTGATAATACAACATACAATGGCTAGTGGGCAGGCTGACCACACAGCATGCACACCCGGCGCATATCCCATAAGGACCATAGATTTAATGAAATATAATGACCTTAAACTTCTTCCATAAAAGAGCGAAACTAACTGAGCATACACACCAAGACAATCCAAAGCTTCGTGATGGATGACCGTTGAGAAAATCGAAATGCAAGAGTAAGCCACTATCTTGGAGTGTGTGCCATCATAACAAATGCTGACAACTTTGATTAATATTTTCGATTGAATGCGGAGTGCAGTTATGCTTTCATTCATTGGAAGCCTAAAGGTGTAATGGCCGCGTGCGGCTGTCGCTGGAGAGCTCCGTGGTATTTTTGCATTTTCTGATGGCACTCGTGTCTGATTGACTGTGATGAAGGGCAGTGTGAGATAAGAAGTGGTCTGGACGCCTGTTTTACCCTTCTTTTTCGTAAGTGGTCGTCTCAATACTTTGTAAACGAGTGTGAACTGTATTGGTTTGGTGCGCCAGTTTTGTGGCCGTGTTTGCTCCTGTGGCGGTAGATACACCTTTTACCGGGGAATCTGCGACTGAGTCAGGCGACGCTAGCGCCATCTGTGAACAATTATCACAGCTGTGATACGGGACCCTGCGGTATCAGTGGCGCTGCTGACATTCATTCGGCCGTGTTTCGTTGCGGATTTCTACCGTGCTGGCGCTGCTTCAGCCAAACGTTTCTTCATCGAAATGCACGGGAAGAAAAAGCCCAGTGGTCGTGGCTCTCAGCCACCAGTAGGACAGAAGTCAGCGAGTACTTCTTCCAGACAGCCCGACCGGAGCCGTTTCGAAACAGCGGGCGGCAGTGGCACACCCAGTTCCAGTGCCAAGACGAGACAACAAAAGTCTCTGCGAGAAATGATCCAACATCTCGACAAACCATCGCAGTCCGTCGCCCGAGCAGAGAG
Source organism: Lepas anatifera (assembly GCA_034440635.1). Classification (NCBI taxonomy): domain Eukaryota; kingdom Metazoa; phylum Arthropoda; class Thecostraca; family Lepadidae; genus Lepas; species Lepas anatifera. The sequence continues at coordinate 748,107 of JAOTON010000888.1, forward strand.
CCCGTCCAAGAAGCGACGCTTCACCACAGAGCGCACCAGTTCTGAGTCCTCTGAGTCTGACGATAACTCAGACACTGAAGGCCGCTCTTCGCAGCCGCTCACCGAGGCCTCTCTGCATACGGCACTTAAAGGGGTTGCTGATCGTCTGCAGAGCAGCATGACAGCTGAGTTTGCACAGCTGAGGGAAGACCTGAGCCGTCTGCATGGTCGCATTGAAGACCTGGAGCGGCACGTCTCTGCTCGTGATGACCTGATTGAAGAGCTCAAGCACAAACTCGGAGAAAGAGAAATGAGGATAGGCCAGCTGGAAGAGCAGGTGGACCACATTGACGCTGATCGGAGGCGGAAAGACCTGATCCTGTCAGGGACAGCTGTTCCACTCCCTCCACAAGAAGCCTGGACAGAAGACGTGACTGAAACAGCTGTCACTCTCCTTGGACGCTGCATGCCGGATGTGCCTGTTACTCGAAGTGACATAGAGGACGCATTCCGCGTGGGCAAGAGAAAAGTGATCATGTGTCGGTTCAAAACTGCTGCAAAGATAACCTGTACGAAGGTCGCTTCAACTCAAAGGCAGTGGTAAATACAACCATCTCAGACATTCCACAGAACCTCTATATAAACGAAAATCTGTCACCCTACCGGCAAGATATCTACCATGCACTTCTGAAGGAGAAAGCAGCAAAACGGCTGTACACAGTCTTTTCCAAGAACTGTGAAGTCTACTGTAAAACTAAGCAGTACGGCCGTAAGATTCGCGTGTACAGCCTAAACATGATCCAGGATATTCTTCGTGAATAGAAAGGCACATGGTGACAGAAGCGATATGTGCGCCTGTGCCTCTGCATGGGATTATCGCTTCTCGTTAAATGTCACTGAGATAAAATATGACGTGTGTAGTGTTTTTTTGGCAATGTTCACTAAAATGATAGTGGATGCCTGTCTCCTCTTGTGTGAGTTTTGTTTTGTTTTGTACACTATGACTTTTTACTCGATACGATGTGACACTGTGAGTCAACATAATTTGTTATTCCTTGCTTATTGGTTGACACTCAGCATAAGGCGAGTTATTGTTTATTTCCTCGGGAATGAGAACAAGTTGTTGTCTTGGTGAAGTGTATCTTGTCGCAGTTGACTCCTCTGTATTGCGCATATCTTATATTAATATTTTCCTAAGGTTAGCAGTGCTTTTTTTCGCCCAAACCGGCACCTGGTGCAATTACCATATTTCGGCTTTGATTAGCGGCTCAGCGCGTTAGGTCCAAGTCAAACATTAAGTCCCAAAAATATTACTCGTTTATTCGTATTAATTAATGACTGAGTTCAAAACAATATCTGTTAACTGTAGAGGCCTTGGCACATTTAAGAAAAGAAAAGATGTTTTCATGCACTTATGAAAGTATAACGCGGATGTCTTGTTCCTACAGGATGTGCATGTTGCACGAGGAAACGAAAACAAATTCAGAAACGCTTGGGGAAGGGATGTCATTGTTTCACCCTTCACTAGTAACGCTCGTGGGGTAGCAATTTTATTTGGTAGAACTCAAACTATCGATTTTTTCGATCCTGATATTGATCCTAACGGTAATTACATCATCTGCAAAGCTAAAATTATTGATCAAACTTACGTTCTTGTTTGCGTATATGGTCCAAATACCGACAGTCCACAATTTTACTTAGATATGAGTGATAAAATTTTAGAGAAGACTGAAAACGTGTTACCCATTATTATGGCCGGAGATTTCAATTTAGTTTTTAGTCAAGAGTTGGATACCCGAAACTACTCGAGGGAAAACAATGTCAGATCCAGGCAAGAACTTTGTAACTTAATGGAACGCCATGATCTTATAGATGTATATAGGCAGCTTAACCCATGCACCAAAAAGGTTTACTTGGCGACGGCATGGGCCAGTTATAAAACAAGCTCGGCTTGATTTCTTTCTGCTGTCGAGAAACTCCTCGTCGAATGTAAAATATGTCGACATTAAACCAGGATATCGCACTGATCATTCACTTATAACCTTAGATCTTACCATTAGCAACCAAACTAGAGGAAATGGCTGGTACAAATTTAATGTATCACTTCTAAAGGATATATCATATTCGCACAAAATGTTTACAGCCTTTGAGGAAGTAATTGATCAGTATGCGGCACCAGTTTATACGGCCGCCTACAAACACAGAGCTGACAACGTAGAGGACTTATATTTCACGATTGACGATGGCCTATTATGGGAAACATTAATACTTAAACTAAGAACCGAAACCTTATCTTTTAGTATACACAAAGCTCGAGAAAGGAATAAGCTCGAAGGTGCACTGTGGAAAGACATTGTTTCTTTAGAAAATAATCCTTCTGTTGCAGAAAGCAATGATAACGTGAGCTTTCTAAACAGAATCAAGGCACAACACGAAGAGCTAAGACGAACAAAATTGTCAGGGTCTATTATAAGGTCTAGATGCCGGTGGTTCGAACAGGGTGAAAAACCAACAGCTTACTTTTGCAATCTTGAGAAGAGAAAATATGTTTCAAAAATAATTGCTTCGCTACATATTGATGGTGTTACATTAAATAAGCAGGAAGATATAATGGATGCCTTTGTGTCTCATTTCAGAAAACTCTTCGGACAGGGTCGAGAGCCCAGCCTGAAAGAAATGTCCCAACATATCAAAAATGAAAATTTCACTCGATTGAATGAAAGTCAAGTCGATGATCTAAAACAGCCAGTGTCTGCAGAAGAGTTAGGAATGGCTTTAAAACAAATGCAAAACTCAAAAACTCCTGGCTCAGATGGCTTTCCAGCAGAATTCTATAAATTTTTCTGGTTACGCTTCAAATCCTTTTTCCTACGCTTATTCCAAAATTCTAATAGCATCGGAAACTTACCTCTCACCTTACGTGAAGGATTGATATGTTTGATACCGAAGAAAGATAAACCTCAGAATTTAATTAAAGGATATCGGCCAATTACTCTCCTCAATGTTCCATATAAAATCATTTCTGGTGCGCTTGCCAATCGCATTAAAAATGTCCTTAGTACAATTTTAAAACCGGAGCAAACTACTTTTCTTACTGGGCGCTTCATTGGTGATAATACTAGATTGATCTATGATCTGATACACGAACTTAACTATGCTAAGGAAAAAGGTTTGCTTCTTGCTATAGATTTTGAGAATGCTTTTGATTCGACGAGTTGGAAGTTCGTGGAAGCCTCTCTTAAAGCCCGTTGCTTTCCTAAAAACATTAAAACTGGTTCAAAATGCTTCACCGGGAGACATTTTCCCGCGTTACCTACAACGGTCATCTCTCACAGCCAATATATCTCCAACGATCTTGCAGGCAGGGTGACCCAGTCAGTTGTTATTTGTTTATTCTTGCTCTTGAACATCTTCTCGATAAAATAAGGTCCAACCAACACATCGGTGGGACTTGCATTCACCACAAAACCTACAAAATATCTGCATATGCGGATGACATTGTCTGTCTCCTGGACGGCAATATAAATAGCGTAAGAGCTTTATTTCACGACCTGGGAGAGTATGCAAAGTTTTCCGGTCTTCGACCTAATATAAGTAAATGTAAAGCAATGTGGATCGGTAAATGTCCTAACTCAATTAAAGTAAATGCTATCAAGGAATGGAACTTTGCTTTCGAATGGGTCTCATCTATGAAAATCCTGGGAATTGTGTTTGAAAATATTTTGAGTGGTCTGCTCACCTTAAATTACGTAAACATTGTAGAAAAAGTGGAAAAAAACTATAAGTTCGTGGCGGCAAAGAAACTTGACAATTATAGGGAAGGTGACATTAATCAAAACTATAATTCTTCCACAGTTTACACACCTGTTCACCTCTCTTCCCAAACCCAATGAATTTATTTTGAAGAAGATCAATCGTATAATGTTTACTTTTCTATGGGGTGGAAAAACTGAGAAGATAAAACGTGTCACCACGACCCGAGATATAAGTCAGGGCGGGCTGCGTATGCCCGACTTAGACATTTATATACAATCACTAAAGTGTACTTGGGTCAAGAGACAGCTTCTCTCGGAACACCCCTGGGCTGCTCTTTTCTTGGATAGTGTGAGCAGAGACCGTACTTTTTGGGAAAGAAACGAAAAGTCCCTGAAAATAATTTCAACACAAGTTTCCAATGAATTCTGGAAAGAAGTTGTAATATCTTGGTCAGTAGTTTCTCGTATCTTCCCGATAATTGAGGAAGATCATTTAAAATTAGGACTCTGGTACTCTAATGCTTCGACCAAATTTTCAACTTCGCGTATTGAGTCCTGGTATAAAAAGGGCATTATCAGGGTAGACGACCTGCTTGATAGCAGTGGAAGACTTTTATCTTTTGATAATTTGCGAGAGCAGTATAGTATTTCAGGAATCCGAATGGATTATTTAGCGCTAACTCACTCTTTAAAGAACGAAGTTAAACAAGAATTAAACAAGGGAGCTTTACCTAAGCCAGTCATTCACCCATTGATCATGTTTTCCCTGTCGAAGGAAAGAGGCGCGAGTCATTGGTATTGGCTCTGTTAAATCCACCGTTCATGGAGGGGGGTCAAGGGGGAGGGACTGCCCGGACCCCGGAGCCATAAACCCGGCCAGCGAGAGCCGTGGAGTGCCGGTTCTGAGAAATGTGGTGCGAGTTGTGCGATGTGGCAACTCTGATTGCGAGTAATGCGATGTGGCAGCTCTGATTTGCGGTGTGTAAAGTGGTGTGCATCTAGTTTCGATATCGAGTTTTCAGCCGTGTTTTACCTCAGCTGTTAATTATCTTAAATATTATTATGGTGAGATCTAATCTAACTAGGGGTTTGAGGCGTGTCAATTTGATGGCGGAAATTATATGTTTGCTCTGGGCCGGTCACGTGACCTCGGCGAGCCGGCGCCATTTCTGTCCGCTCAGCGTTTGGCCTTTTCCTTTACGGAGACCGCCCAGTGAAGGTGTGCGAGTGCGCTGGGGAATCCACCAGAGATGTAAGTAGTCGGCGTTGCGGCTGGATATTAAAGTGACGGTTATTCCAGTTGTAGGAACGTTTAGAGTAACGGAATTCTTAGTATTTGATGGATTGTATTGTTTAGAGGATTTCAACGTGGTGAGACGGCAATGGCGCGATATTTACATTTAATTTCACGATTGTAATCTTTGATGTTCAGACATTGAGTTTCACTGATGGTGACTGAGGTTTGGCAATGGAGTAACGTGGTCGAGGTGCAGTTTCAACGAGGATGGTGGTTGATATTTGTAATCTCGTAGGGAGAGTTCGAGGAGCCCGCGAGAGAGAGGTCGCGCCACAGCGAGGGGGCCGACTTAGTCGTCGCCGCACCGTGTGCCAAATGGACGCCAGTGGTCGGTACGCATTTTGGAGTCTTTGTGGCAAGCTAATCTATCTGGTGTTCGATTAGCTTATTATTGGGTAACTTAATTTAGGATGTCATTATTCGATGCTTATTCACTGCGGAATTCACTTAGACGCCTTTGCATTTATACTATTTTTCTGGACTTCGCAAATATTTCATACTGTTTTCCTGCCATGGTGTGCAGTTTCTTGGAGGCTTATCACAGGAGGTGTTGGGGGGGGGATTGTGTTCAGTGTTCGACGGCCTTATTAGCACTAAGGTCAGTTCGGTGAACCTGTTGAACATGTGTTCCGCCAAGTGATAGGGAGTGAATAGTCTTTGAGTATAGGAGGAGTTACTGACATATCGTTCGTTTCACAGTAACCGTGATTGTACCAAATACATGGCATGCACCTGGCACCCCGTGGTGTGAGTTCGGAGGCGGCGGCGGCTACAGGCTCCTTATTAACGCCAAAGAGCAAGCCGATAAATTATGGGAGCTTTATTGGAACCGTCACTCTCCAGGCATATGCTGGGAGGAAAGTTACCTTGCCGTTAATCAGTGCTGCAATTATTCTTACTACGCTGCGCTTCACTACAAGATATTAACTAGAATTTGTTCAACAAACTTGTTGTTATATAGACATAAGATAGTAGAAAGTCCGCTATGTAATCGATGCGCAAACGACATAGAAACAGTAGAACATAAATTTTTTCTTTGTCCTAGAATCAGAGCCTTTTGGAGATCACTCGAATCTTTACTTAGAACCTGGGGAGTAAACCAATGTTTCAATTTGACTTGTGTTATGTCTGGAGCAACGAAGAATCCTCTCGTGGATCACGCAATTATTCTTGCTAAATCAATGATACAAAATTCTGAAACCCCACCAAGTATTTTCGATTTCAAATCTAGATTAATGTTGGACAGAGACACTGAGCGATGTGCCGCATACATCAGAGGAAATATGGAACAATTTAACAAGAAATGGGACTCTGTAAGGATCTGAAGGCCATCAAAAAATTGAAAGTGTTTTACTTTGAGTGTTTCAAAATTCACTGTGCCCAGAATATCTGTGTTTTGTGGAAGTCACTAGAAATATTGTTATTTAATTTGTTATTCCTAGGGAGACACGGCTTGTCCGTTATGACGTATTATGTTGACACGTCATGCCCCTTTCAGATGCCGAATACCTGTTATTTTAGGTGGCATAGCGAAGATAGATCCTTGTGACTCGCTTGCGCCATTGTCATTTTAGGCTGCTAATTTCGATATAATAGGAGGGATTATAGAGAGAAAGAAGCATTACTAAGCTCATACGCGACCAAATACCGGTTACTTTGTGCATTTTTCTGTATTCACCTGCCGGCCAGACTATTTGGAAATGTTACTCAATCGTGTGCGTACAATATGATCTGCTATGCTTCAAATAAAATTCTTTAAAAAAATGCTTTCATTCATTGGTGTCTATTGTTCAGCTTCTTTGATTATAGCTTGTGGTTAAATATTGGTGTCTTCTATTACATCTGTTGTGAATTGCTTGCCGTTCAATGGACCATCGGGCAACAATTAGAGAAGGAATATAGTGTCGCCGCTGATGCCGTCTATCGGCGGTGATCGTATTTGACGTTGCGGTGCTGCCCGCCGCTGGGGAGTCTGGCGCTGATGTCGCGCCCGTAGAAAGTTCTGGAAGGTGATATGTGGTAGACGTCGCCGCGCTGTGTGCTGCTCAAAGGACAAAAGCCGAGTAAGAAGGCAGGTAAAACTGTGCGTGCCGTCTGGTGTACCATAGAGTTTATTTGATGATTTACATGTTTAAGAGTGGAGAACAGGAGACCGTTTTTCGCGGTCCACCGTTGGAGTTGCTCAAGTCCGATTTGCAGCTGCCTTTGTGAAACAGCGGACGATGAGGAGGTGGTCCACATGGTGAAATCATCGACAAGCAGTGCACTGTTGAGAATTGAGGGGAGAGCATCGGCTACGTCATTTATAGCGATGGCAAAGAGGATTACAGAGACCACCGACCCTTGGGCCGTACCATTTTCCTGGATGAGCCTGTTTGATAATGTATCACCTACTCTGAAACGAAAACGCCTATCCTTCAAGAAATTGGAAATAAACTGACGCATACGACCAGGTATACCTAATCTGAACAACTTTTGTAGAATACTATGTCTCCACGTGGAATCGTAAGCGTGCTTGATATCGAAGAATACAGCAACAGTGTGGTGTTTTCTAATGAAACCCTCGCGAATACCTGCATCGAGCGCAAGCAAATGGTCGACTGTGTCTCGTTTGTTCCCGAATCCGCATTAAATGTTAGTAAGAAGGTTGTTGCTTTCCAGAAACCACATAAGACGAGTGTTTACCATCCTTTCAAATAGCTTTCCGACACACGAGGTGAGTGAGATGGGGCGATAATCATCCGGGGAGTAACCATCTTTTCCTGGCTTCAGAATGGGGATGATTAAAGTCTCCCGCCACTGCTCCCGGAAATCATTTTCACTCCAAATTAGATTGAAAATACCAAAAAGCGGAATGAGGACGCAATCAGGAATATGTTTGAGTATTGGATTGCTGATCATATCAGGTCCTGGTGAGACAGATTTGCATTGTTGTTGCTGAGCATTCTTTAACTCACGGATGGTAAATGGTGCGTTATATGTTTCTGTGCTGTCATCTCCAACGTTTACAGGATTTGCCTCCTCCTGCCTCCGAAAGCGCTGAAACTCCGGGCTTTGCATGGCTGTGCTGCACCTAGTTCTTAAACTCAGATGCCATTTTATTTGCGATAATTTGCGGATCTGTGATTTTGATGTTATGTTCGACCAAAACTGGGGCGGGGGTGGACCTTCGCTTCCCTTGAATATTCTGAACTCGGGCCTACACCTGTGCAGATGGGGTGAAGCGATTTATTGTGCTTATATAGACCATCCACCACCTTCTTTTGGAATTCAAGACGACTCGCCGGGCGGACGCTCTAGCCTGTCTGAAGAGGATTAGGTTGTCGTTTGACGAGCGTTTCTTTAAGACCCGCAGAGCCCGTTTCCTTTTCAAAATAGCTTGTTTTCATTCGAGGTTCCACCACGGGACTGGAACATGTTTTGGTCTTTTAGACGTCATAGGGATATACATTTTCGCAACTGAGATAATCATATCATTAAAATTTTGAATTGCAACGGTTGCCGAGACCCCCTCTGAGGAGAGATCAGCCGCACCGCACGCAGCCTCAAAGCCTAACCAGTCTGCGCAGTGATAGCTCCATCGCAGCATGCAATTTGCAGGAGGGCGGGAACGAACTGGTTTGAGAAAGATAGGATAGTGGTCACTGCTGAAAGGTTCTTAGGTATACCTCACTCGACTACACTGAAGGAGAAGTATGGAGCGGTGAAGTATGTGCTGGAGAAAATTGGTTATGATCAGCATAAGTGGCTTATTTGTGTTGACCTGAAGATGGTGAACTTTTTGTTGGGGCAACAGTCTGGCTTCACCAATTACCCATGTTTTCTGTGAATGTGGGATAGTAGGGACCGTGCTAAGCATTACACGAAGAGGGACTGGCCTGTGCGGGAGTAATTGGTGTCATGCAAAGAAAGGAACGTCATCAACTGGTGGACAGAGACAGAATACTCTTCCCACCGCTGCATATCAAGCTCGGCTTAATCAAGCAGTTCACCAAGGCTCTGGAGAAAGATGGTGACCGCTTCACTTACTTGTGCCAGTTTTTTCCAGGATTGACCAAGGAGAAGTTGAAAGCTCGCATCTTTGATGGTCCTCAGATCCGTCAGCTCATCAGAGATCCAGAGTTCAAAAACTCAATGAACGAAGTGGAACAGGAAGCGTGGAAGACATTTGTTCTGGTTGTGAAGGACGTTCTTGGCAACATTAAGGCCAGAAACTTGTCAACAACATGCTGACTGCTTTCAGAAACCTGGGCTGCAACATGAGCATCAAGATGCACTGCCAATTTTCACATATGAACCGGTTTCCTGAGAATCTGGGTTCAATAAGTGACGAGCAGGGGGAGAGATTCCATCGGGACATGAAGGAGATGGAGACCAGGTATCAGGGTCGCTGGGGCACAGTCATGATGGCTGACTACTGTTGGAATCTGAAGAGAGACCTCCCTGCCGGTGAACATTCCAGGAGTTCGAAGAAACTGAAGTTCAAGCCCTGAAGTTTGAACAGTGGTAACGCAACAAGCAATTTATGTGTACTTACCTGTATCAATGCCCTCCATTCGGAAGACAGTAATCGATGTTTCTATCATGTAATCAATAAATGTTGTTGGCAAAACATTTTTTCTTAAAAACAAGGTTGTCGAAAATCCGCTGAAAATGCCACAAAAATGGAATTGGTTTTGTCACAAGATCTAATTTTTTCAAATCAACTAAGCAAAAACCTGACCTGATGGAGAGAAACGGATGTCATTTCCTGATTGAGCAGTGCCAGAATACCCTAATTCACTTGTAGAAATCTATCCAACATCTGGAAAGTAAAAAGTTGATGACCAGTGTTATTGGAGTTTTAGAGCACTGCGGCAACAGAGGCTATATGTGCTATACATGCGCGCTCTTTCTTTGATTGATTCCACAACATTATAAAACATTTTAAGGCTGGGTCATCTCAGGTCAGGTCACCAGTGAAGGTCAAGTGACATCACCTCCAAAAATGTTTAAGGTTACATAAGTAAGAAAAGGGCACATCTATGGGCTTGAAACTTATACCACATAACGGCCCCACCGAGTGCTAGAAAAAAATATCCCGAGATTTTTCATATCGATGACCTACAGTCAAGTACGGACCATGACCTCTCCATTGGAAATACACGGGAAAACAGAAATTGGGCTTTATTTGTGTAGATACAGCTGAGAATACCTTCATATTCTCCAAATCATAGTAGTGTGTGTTGGAGTTTAAGGGCGCTTCAGCTGCCAGGGCCATTTAGCGCGCCTGACTATACAATTTAATCAATCCTTAAAATCCAAGTCTTCAATGTTATCCTATGTGAGGATAGCTAAAAGCAGAGCTACTTCATTTATACATGCTTAGTTCTGTTGCGCTTGTGTTACTCGGTGAGGATTGTATACAATATCAAATCCGATCTCTGTCAAATATAATAAGACTATTGAGAACTCAACAGCTGGTCTGTCTCCTATCAAATTTGCAAGGGACATCGGCGGAAAGAATCGAGCACGCAGAGTTCTCAGTCCGTTACATCCTATGTCAGTTAGTACATGCTGTACAGTAAGCCTGCTTCGACAGTGGCTACACCGGCTTGGTTCTGTAGCAGAAAGAAATGTCCATGGGTTGCAAATGTGTGACCAATGCGAAGTCGTGCGAGGCAGACCTCCTCCTCCTACTCCGCCTGATACTCGACTCCATGGTTCTATGGTTGGCTTGAGTTGTTTTAAGGCGCAGGCCGACTCACTATCCCATTTGGTTTGCCACTCAGTTTTGAGGAGACTGTTAATCTGTGCCTTTACATCAGATGCTGGAACTCTAAATGCCCCAACTCGTGCAGTCTCAGACGCCGATCTGGCAGCTAAATCAGCTCTCTCGTTACCGGGTATTCCCACATGACTAGGGACCCATAAAAACTGTATCCTGGCCCCGGTAGAAGAAGCGGTATTCGAAGCCTCCGGATGGTGGGCACCAGCCAGGATTTTGGGGGATGACTAGACTTGAGTGCAGCTAGGGAACTAGCGGAGTCTGTAACGATTAAAAATTGTCCATCAGGATTTCGGAGAATGTGTCGTAAGACTTGGATAATAGCACATAGTTCAGTGGTAAAAACGGATACCGATGTCGGGAGGCTGAAACTTCGACTTACGTCCTCCCCACGAAAGCACAACCAGCACCTGAGATGCTTTTGGAGCCGTCGGTATAGAAGACAAAGTAACCTGTGTATGATGCAATCTTTTCAAGTGCGGATTGCGCAATATCGTTGGTTGGGTCGTAGACTTCCTAGTGCGGAAGCTCTTGGTCACATTTTATGGATACGTCGCGCCAGGGCTCAAATTTCTGTGGTCGTGTCTTTGCGACATTTCTTAACGATATTCCGGACCCGTCTAACCACCGCAACACTCGCATACACAATGCCGGGGAGGAACTCGGGCGGGTAGATGAGAACAGGTCTGTCACGGATGGATCAAATAACCATTTGTGTGTGGGGTGTTTTGGGTACGCTTCATTTTACTGGCGTACAACAATGTAAGTCGCTTGCGTCCGAGGTCCAGAGGGGGCTCATTTGCGTCTACGAGTAAACTCGCTCTACGAGATGTGCGAAATGCGCCTGTCGCCACTCGGATGCATGCATGATGTACCGCGTCCAGCGGCTGCTTGACGCTGGTCAGAGCTCCGTCATAAACAACACTAGCGTAGTCCAAAACAGATCTGATGAGGGCATGGTAAAGGCGTAAAAGCGAGCTTCTGTCAGCGCCATAAGAAGTACGTGACACCATTTTCAGGATGTTGATACGTTTTATACACTTGTTTCTAACACGCGAATCATAGTATCCTGGGCCTCTTTTCAGGTTCATGAAACAATTTTTCCCTGTTACCTCTGAGAAGTCATCTGGGGCTAATTAAGCAGTTTTCAGACTTGGGTCAATAACTTTGCAGGAAATGATAATACACATTTTATTTCGATACAATTACGTTTGGACTGCTATTGCAAGTCGATTGATATGCATATTGACCATTTTAGGTTAGGCAATGACCTTGACCTGATCTTAGGTAAGGTCATTTTTGTGTTTTGGCCTAGTAAAGTCATATCATACATCATTCGCTTCACCGTGCTGAGAATAAGCAAATGGTGCCTAAAAAGTGGCTCTAACTCAACTCGGTCAGATGCTAGAGCACAAAAATTCTCCTCTAACATGCCACCTTCTTTGACCAGTCATGACCTCAATATTGACCTGAGCCAAAACGTGACTAATGTAGTTTCTTCATGAATTTGTAAGAGCTATTCAACAGCTTAGCGTTTTTTAACTCTACTGTAACATGCCACCTTGTTTGACCTTTCATGACCTCAATATTGACCAGAGCCAAAAATGTTCAATGTATTTTCTTCGTGAATTTGTATGAGCTATCCAACAGCGTTCGCTTTTTTCGCTATCCCGCATAGGAGCCAAATTCTACGAGGGGATGTTTGAACACCCCCCACTAGGGCGAAGGTGGCTCAAAGGCCCACTGGGGCGAAGGTGGCTCAAAGGCCCACTGGGGCGGATGTTAAACACCTTTAGAAGTGAGGTCACTTGACCTGCACTGGTGACATCACCTGAGATGACTCAACCTTAAAATTTTGAAGAAAGTTGCGGAATTGATCAAGGATAAGGTGTGCCAAGTACGGCGGCACCTCGCACCGCCATTTTTTTGTGCCGCCGAAAAAAACCCAAGGGGAAGGGGTAGTCAAACACCCCCCCCACTGGGGTGAGTGTTAAGGCAATTATACAGCCTTAGATACCGGTTGTAATACCGTTTCGTGTTTCCGACGAAGGAGAAGAACTAGCGTATTTAAGAGTCTCTATTAGATTCTCTAAACGAGTACCTCAGAAGTGACCTATGTTAGATCATGTCAGAGGAGGGCATCAATATCACAGGCGTGCGCCCACGGATCCAGCGGGCGGCCGGTAGTGTGACGCTTGTAGTGGCAGGCATGGCTGCCGTGGAGGCTGGTGAGGTGTCCGTCACCGACACCCTCCTCCTGGGCCATCACTTTCACGGTACTAAATCAGAGGTTTCCGTCTCCAAGCCGCATTGGGGCGGAGAAAGTGGCGCTGTTTCTGTATCAGCAAGTCCTTTGCCGGAAGGTTAACCAGGGTTTACCGGTGGTTCTTCAAACCCGCGGGGTGAAGCTGATGATGGGGTTATAGGCACAGCGGAGGACATGCCACGAGGCCTGTGGTGCGGACCGGATACGTATTTGGGCTATGTGGATGTGGAACAACTTGGAACTTGGAAGGAACAACTCGTGAAGTTGTTGGAAAAAGTCAAGACGTAGGTCCGTTTGGCCTGTTTTCCCTCCACGCTTTGCAGGTGCGCTGTTGCACCAGCGGTGTAACACAACAGTTCACCGGGAGTACTACACACGCCCAGAGAGCACTATCCCACCCCCCAACATTGCAAAACTGCTCATGTCACAGAAAGAACTTTGGGAGAGAATGGGGACGGTGATCGAGCATATTTATAGATTGGAGAATAAAATTTTTCATCCTTCATTTATTCTGTATTACAACTCCATAACAATAGCACATGACCAAACAGAGGTGAGAAATGAGGACAGCAAAGAAATAAAAAATAAGGCGAAAATAAAGTAACAAGTAGGAAAAACATACAGACAATAATAGGAACATATCAAACTTAAAACCCAAGACTCAGACATGAAAGCGGTTAGAATAAGTTATGAGGCTAATGGAATAAAAAAACGAACACAAAACAGCATGAATAGAAGAAAAAAGAAGAAAGCAATGCAAACACTTGAAAAAAACCAAGGAGGACAAACAAGCAAACAATGCGCAAAATATATAGTTAACGCAGGGAGTTCATGGGTGAATACATCGGGAATGTTACCAGAATCACCAGCAGCACATCCAGGGGGAAGGCATTTGCCCGCCCCCAACGAAAACGCTCGGTGTAGAACCATTTTTTACCTCCCTAAAGCTCTCGACCTATTGCCCCCACTCCGTTTTAGTTTATAAGCAAGATTTTCGTGCTTCCACTGAACCAGTCAACTTTAAATAGAGCCAGTCAACTTCAGTGTAGACATTGGACCTTGGTCCTCTTGATATTGTAATTGCTTTTGAGTAAATGATCATCGCATAGAAAAAGCAAGCATCTCCTGGCCACATCATCCAGCAAGTGACCCTTTTTGTCTCCCACTCTGCTTTGCCCCCCTCCCCCACCTACCGGCATCACCAAGTGCTTAAGCTATGGAAAAAGTCTGTTAGATCGGTAGACACGAGGTGAGGCTATAAAGGCTATTTAATTTAATTTTTATTCAACATTTTCTCTCACACCTTTTTTAATTTAGTTATACCACATTGTACACTGCATCGTATGTGTGCATGGCCACTAGGGTGTCCCGCTTTGTAAAAAAGTTTATGTAGACGCGCGGGGACTTCTGAATCCCGTTTTGTATTCTATGAGCGTTATTTCAACCAATTTTTAGAATTCTTGACCGGTAAACTCTCTTCGCCTCGAGCGCTTGAAGTTTAAGCCAAGTTTAGTGTTACCGGTATTGCCACGTTGAAGTCTCCTGAAGGGGATTCCATGATATTTGTGGCATTGGTGGATATTTTTGCATAGATTCGGGCATTTCTAAATGCTAGCATGAGTCTTTTCTTCTTGAAATATAGTGAGCATAATTAAGTACCTTACGGACCTTAATTAATTCATCAGCTTTGAGATCATTGCCTTTACCCATCAGAGAATGCAGTTTAATGCACATAAATGTCAATGCTGAGACAATGGCCAAGACCCAACACATGCTCAAATTTGGTTCCGGTACAGTGGTGAGACTGGATCAACCAAAAACAAAGTATGCAGCTAAGTGTTTCAAAATGCAATATTTTCCATGACTTTTATACCTGACATGTGAACGAGCAGTTGAAAGGGTGAACATCTCTTGCAAAGTTGTTTTCCAATTTGTAGGCCGGCATCATAAGCATGACCTCTTTAGGTCTAGATACACGAATATTAAGGTCGAACTGTTAAGTTTCTTAGACGACGGAGAGTGATTAACGCCAACCAAGTTTCAGCACCAGTCTTAAGCACATGACATTTCCAGCATTCTCCCACTTGGCATATATATTCGGATTATTACCATGGTACTCTGTGCATCATGTTTTCTTCATAAATAATTTGTGCGGGAAAAACGATCAGTTTCACTTTGAAGTTACCGAGCAGCAAAGCCGCTGACGTGGCTGAAGCTATGCTCGAACAGCTGGCTGAATACAACGTAGATGTGACGCCAGTCACAAGTGTTGTCTGTGACACGACAGCGGCCAACTCAGGCTGGATATCAGGTGCCACGTGGAGGCTGGAGCGGGAAATCGGTCATGCTGTGCTAGGGCTGGAATGCCGCAGCCACGTATGCGAGCTTCATGTTTCTCATGCAGCAAAAACCATTTTTGGAGGAACAAAAGGTGCATCGAAGGCGCTGTACAATGAGCTCAAACAAAGGTGGTCACAGCTAGAAAAAGAAGGTCCGATCATTTGCTTTGGCTGATCCTGCAGCGTGGATTTCCTGAACAAGAGAGCAGAGAGCGTGCTCGGCTGGGCGACAGATCATATGACCATCAAGCATATATATATCATTTCTGAGAAATGACTACAAAGAATTGTGCTCACTGATCGTTACCTAGCTGTCGGGAGAGCTATCTAAAACTACCGAATGCGCAGGCCAGGAGCAGCAAGCGAAGCAAGGCTTCTGGCAGATGCGTTGTATGTCATCACAATGGATCAGTTGTCCTCTCAACTCCACCTCTCAGATGAAGATGCAGCCAAGATCAAAACCTTGGCGATTTTTGTCGTTTTTTTAATGTTCCCTTCTTTCTACGCTCCGGGTTTTCTGTCACTGCAGTGTGCATAGGCGTAGAAACGGGGGAGGGGGCAGGGGGGCCATGGCCCCCAATATTCTCGGTTGGGGGCCAGACCATAGAGCTGGCCCCCCCCAATATTTTGAGGTAGATTCTCATCCACAAATTTAACCATGTTGTGCTGAAAATGATTGCGGTGATATTTATCATTAAAAACGAACAATGAATAGCTCATTAGTGTCCCAGCATATAGAAAACTGTAATTGGACCCGTGCCCTTTACGCTCTAACTGCGCTTGACTCAGCCGATGAAAAGTGAAGTTCTAATCGCCCGCAAGTAGCACCTCCTCAGTGGAGGGTTCCGCCGGAATGGCTTCAGCTGTATTTTGAGCTCGCGCGGAAACGTCATCTCGCGTTGATCGGAGGCGCGCGAGAACCCGCAGTGATTTGCGAGAATGGAAATATCAGCCGACGATTTATTATTTTCCTGTACCAATTAACAGAGCGCTGGGGCAGGCGTGGTGCAAACGTTTGTTTTGTATCATCGTTCCCGTTGCTGGAGACAGCGACGAGAACAATTGACATCCGAAAGTTTTTCAGAAAGAAGGGCAGCGAGCAACGATGAGTGTTACCACAACGGAAAAAGTGGCGTTAGCTAGTTAATCTCGAAGTTCCTGCTCACAACAAAATTTCGTTCTAAAACCATTAGTTGTTTTATTTGGGCCAGTTGCTACCCTTCGTTCATGTCCCGAACATAACCCGGAAACTTGTGCAGGGGCGCAGCCAGAGCCTTAGTATGGGGGGCACAACACCATGGAGGGGCACTTTCGAGGAAAAGGGGCACTTTTGCTAGCTTAAAAAAACGTCGCCAGGGAAACGCTGAGGAGTGTCTCAGTCTCTCTGGTCGAATCCTACTGCCGGAGAAAACTAGGGCATCTCTGGGGTTTCATGGGCTGCTTCACATCAGGCACTCAATTTTCTTCCGAGCTGAGCGTCTGAACTGGTTCGGGGCCCTGAGTTGGCCTAAAGCCCCCAGAGCAGTTCTAGGGGCTCTTTAAGGGAATGATCCGCTTCGTTAAGTTCTATTAGGGAAAGTTTCGCGATTTTTTCACGATTTGGCCCGCCCAAACGGGTGGTTTGGCCCCCCCAAAGTTTCTTCTAGATCCGCCAATGCCTGAGAACCAATGAGGGGCACGTTCCCCTGCATCCCTTTGGCTGCGTCTCTGACCGAGGGGCACATTCAAACGAAACACAATTGTAAAAGTTAAAACAATAGTTAAAACCATCAAAGACATTGGGGCACTTCAGTAAGTGAACCTATACCATTCTAGGTAGACACCTAAATGGAAATATCTTTTTGGTGTGGCCTGTATTGAGGAAATGTCTTTTTATTCAGAAGAAAATTCACAACGAATGTACACAGTTACGTGACTAAGGGGCACTTCCGAGTTAAAGGTGCATCCATAAGGAAGGTGCACGTTTCAGCGGCCGAGGGGCACTTTCATTCAGAGGCAAATTCACAATGGAGGTACACAGTTAAGTGATTGAGGGGGGCCCTTCTGAGCTAAGGGCACATCCAAAAAGAAAGCCCACGTTTCAGCGGCCGTGGGGCACTTCTACCCGCAGAGGGCAACCGGGAACTAATGAGGGCACGTTCCCCTGTGCCCCTTGGCTGTGCCAGAGCCAATATTTCGCCACAAAACAAAGCTTTTTCAAAGCATGGTCCAAGTTTATGTCAGCGGCCCTGGCCCCATTGGCGGACGCAGGGGGGGCATTCCGGCCATGACCCCCCAAAGCGCTGGAGGGGGCCAAACTATCTTTTGCCCCCCCAAACGCCGGAGAATTTTTTGAAAAAGGGTTTACACTAGGTCTGTAGAGCATAAAATCTTCGCTTCCAATGGCAGTCTGACTTCAACATGGCAGTACCGATAACACCATATCTAGGCTTAACCTTCAAGCGCTCGGGGCAAAGAGAGTTTACCGGTCAAAAATTCTAAAACAAATGGTTGAAATAATGCTCACGGACTAAGAAACTGGATTCAGAAGTCCCCGCTTGCCTACCTAAACTTTTTTTGAAAAGCGGGACACCCTAATGGCCACCTACTCGCTGCACTGACCCGCCTGCACCTGCCCCTGGCCTGCTGAACCGTGGGGCATCGGCATCACCATTTGCGTTTTCTTACCTATCATGTTGTTTACCGCATATGCTCGTTTTTTTTAACCCACGTGCATTGTGTGCTTCTGTTTCTGAATATATGTATGGATGTAAGTTGCAAGTGAAGGTGCCAAAGCTATGGTCGAATACCAGGTTTGCACCGCACACACCATAGGCCATTTCACGATGTGGATCAAATCGGGACCAAATCGGGACTAAACTCTGCCTTTTTGAATCGATAACGTGAAGTACATAGTAGGATTGGACGCAACGGTAGGAAAATTCCTGGTTTGATGAGAAGGCTGCATTGATAATTATCAATTAGACTGGATTTAAAAAGACTGTGACCATACAAAAATAAAAAAATTATATCAGGCTATAAATATTGCAAGTTTCATGTTAAATAGTTAGTTTTACTTATAAACAGCGGTCCCATGCCTACTAGCAGCCTCAGTTGTTTTTAGTCTAGAGGTGTGACTTTTTTAGCGATAATGGAATGGCGCTTCCATTGAATAAAACAAATAATATCAAATTCTTTTAGTATACAGCAGTCTTGCCACCAAAAAGCGATGGATATAATTTTTAAAATATAAAATATTATTTTTCTACATAGAATACACTTCTTACCCATTTTTACCCAAGGTAATCATGTCACGCTGGCTTACCTTTTTGATTGGCATCTTTAAGTCCTTTTCTGACAGCTTATCATTTGCTGCCAGATGTAAATTAAAACGTCTTTATTAAAGTCTTCAAATATCTCCCATGCCTCTAGTCTGCAGAGTAATGTACTGTATGTTTGTATCATGAAGGACATTTTTATGTTTTCTTTTTATAATTGTCACAGCGATTTCTGCTTGCAGCTATTTAATGCGGATATCTGTCTCATTTTCTGTTTCATCGCAAAGAAAACCTCCAAAAACATCGCCAAGTACGGAGGGTTACAGGAGGAAGTTGTCGTCAACTTTCCAGTTATTTATTGCATCTCATCTGTGTATTATACTACTACTACAGTGTCTATAGTGCCTTCTTAACTAGTACTACAAACGTGTGGAATCCTCCATCTCTATTCTTCTTGATAAACAAAGAGAAATTTCGTGTTGTCGAAGGTGAGGAAAAAAGAGGAACTAGATCGGTCTGCTTATTTTTTATCACAAATATGTTTTTCTTTGTTACCAAGACAAAAATGGGATGCCTACATTGTCCTTCCATCATGCAGGTGTTGGTGGTTTCTTTGGTGCCACTGGTACATGTGATGCTATTCCTTAAGAAACTTTAGAGGCGGGCAAAAGTGCTGTTTTCTGCTTTTTCTCTCCCGCAGGAACTCTACTCTTGACCTCTGCTAGTGTGTGCTGTGCTAAATATACTGTACGGATGGAGCTCAAATATTTCTGCAGGTTCAACAGCACATTCCCTGCAGAATATATTTCGACACTGGATCAAATCTGCATGTAGTAACCTTCCCTGGACTGAGTATATGGTTTGCCTGAAATTATATTGTAATATGGCTGTTCCAATGACTTACTTTCCATGGGACAAATATGATTTGTATCAAGTGTTATTTTCTCAGGACTTAAGCACAGACTGTGCTATAGTGCTGGGCCAGTCTGCATAATGTGGCAGGTTTCGACGAGATCTCAGTAAGGTTGCCTCAGGGCAGACCTCCCAGTTTTTTTTGTCATTTTTCAGACTTGCCTCTCATTTTCCTCCTACCATGATCAGACTTTTGTTATGCCTTTTCTTTGCTCATAGAACATTTGGTCCTAGTAAATTATATCCTTCAAAATTGTTCTGCAACTGTTCAGTCATATTGCTCCTTCCATTCCTTTACCAGGTACCATCTCTTTCAGCCACATCATGTCATTGGACATTGGGGGTCATCGGGGCCGAGCATGGTCGGTTGAAGAAACCGACACACTACTGCGACTTTATGAGCACCTCCCGGCCAGCCTTCCCACTGCCGCCAAGATGAAGCTGCTGGTGCGGGAGCTGCAGAAGAAGGGAATTACCAAAGAGTAAGATCAAGTTTGCCAGTAATGTGTGAGCTTATATCTGAAGACTGCAGTTTGTTTCCAATTTGTTATCTTTTATTGTAACTAGAAGCTTCATGTTTTCTTTATTACATTAAATGTTTGAAATATTGTTGTCGCTATCCGGCATTGTGGCATATCGTTGCTGTTAAGCTAGCTTATATAATTACAGTAAAATACCTACATGATAAGATGTTTAATAGCCTGCCTCCTCCAATCCTGGATACAAAATGAAGCTGATCTATGAACTTTCAAAAGACCTACTTTCCTAAAATGCATGAGTATTACCTATATTCTGGTGGTTGTTTTTCACAGGCAGAATCAGATCAAACTAAAAATTAAGAACCTCAAGTCCTTTTACAAAACCAAATCCCAGCACCTGAACAGAACTGGAAGTGACCGTCCCGACCTTGGGCCCCATTGGTCCATCCTCGTAGAGATCTGGGAGACAACCCATGTGGCTGCCCTGCCCAGCACTGTGGGGGTCGATGTAGACCCCCACACTGGCATGCTAACAACGGCCAAAGGTATGTACTGTGCTTGTGGACAGCTTGGACTCTTCAACATCTGCAAGCCAAAAGTGTGTTTGGTTGAACGTATCCCTGGGCTCTGTTATCATGATGTTGGGAGCATGAGTAAAGCAGACAGGTAAATAAGCCTCACAGTCAAGGATTTTAGTGTATAAATATAGAGGAATAATGTAGAATCTGGATAAAAATAATAATGATAACATCTGTACAATAATAAGCAGTGAGTTCGGTTCAGCATAATGTGATCCTGTCTTTCTCCACGCCTCAGGAATATCACTCCAATTGGTCAGGGGCGTGTGAGACGTTGCCATCTGCAAGATTCTGCAGGAAAGAGCATTGTTCATGTGTTCATCTAGGGCTAGTTTGGAGTGTTTCAACTTCCATGCAGTCACAGCTGACATCTGAACCAAGTTCAGCGGCGACTACTTCAGGTGGCAACGGCCTGGCATCAATAATATATGTGCTGGTGGTGTTATTAATGGAAATATAAGATTACATATCTGGGATGTAATTGCATGTGGTATTATCCCAGACTCACGCTATGATTAAGGTATTTTCATGCCTGTCGTTAAGTTGTCTACGTGATGAGAATCGTAAACGAGTTGTGGCATTGCTGGGTGTGTACGATTCTGCCCTATCTTGCACCGGTGGTGCAACCCCGCCCTTGCCTGTCTCAGAATAATAATGATATATTCTTACCCCTTCCAATATGTTATATTGTTGAATTTGTAGGACCATCAAGTTTCAGGTAAGTTTTGCTTTGACAGTATTTTATTTGGGGTGGGAATGTCATGACACCAAAGGAGTATCCACAGCTCGTTCTAACATCCACATCGTTAACGTTTTCCCGACTTCTATCCTCCCGATGGGTCCATATGCACTGGTGGATTTCGCATTGCGTGATTATATATTCCATTTCTTTTCAGGAGCTCAAAGTCCACCTGGCGTCCACCTGCTTCGGCGCCGCAGTACACCACCGTCAACGCCGCCAGCTGCGGTGGCCGGCCCGTCGCGGCGCCGAAATACTCTGAGAACGCCGCCAGCTGCGGTGGCCGGCCCGTCGCGGCGCCGGGATACTCCAAGAACGCCGCCAGCTGCGGTGGCCGGCCCGTCGCGGCGCCGGGATACTCCAAGAACGCCGCCAGCTGCGGTGGCCGGCCCGTCGCGGCGCCGGGATACTCCAAGAACGCCGCCAGCTGCGGTGGCCGGCCCGTCGCGGCGCCGGGATACTCCAAGAACGCCGCCAGCTGCGGTGGCCGGCCCGTCGCGGCGCCGGGATACTCCAAGAACGCCGCCAGCTGCGGTGGCCGGCCCGTCGCGGCGCCGGGATACTCCGAGAACGCCGCCAGCTGCGGTGGCCGGCCCGTCGCGGCGCCGGGATACTCCAAGAACGCCGCCAGCTGCGGTGGCCAGCCCGTCGCGGCGTCTGGGTACTCCGCCGACCTCCAGCTCGAGCGCAGGATACCCGAGAAACGTCTTTCGTAAGTTTGTAAATTAAGCCCGAACCAGACACTGACTGCGGTACTGTAATATTTGTGATCGACATATATAACTAACCATTCAGGAATAGTTGGGGATTTTAAGCTGGAACAATCTCTTCAGCGGCTTTTCAGTGTGAGTAAGCATGTTCAGATAGCGGACAGCTTCTTTGACCTTGTTCTTTCTGCTCTCAGAATACACACGATACTCGAGCGCCTTCACCATCGCATCGCAGGGATTTTGTGGGAGGACACCATCGACGTTTTGGCACGTGTCGCTTCTCTGGAGGACATATCCTGTATGCTTGTCAGGAGGAGCGTATTCGTGAAAAAGTACAGAGCCTTCCGTGGGAAACTCGACGAGATTACGGCACTACCGTGGGTTCACAGCTCCGAATGCGCAATCCATTGGAGGCTAGTTGCCGGAGCACGGTTAGCAGCTCAGGACATATCCTGTGTGCTTGTCAAAGGAAGCGCAATCGTGTAAAAGGTACAGTATTCCATGGGAAACTCGACGAGATTACGGCACTACTGTGGGATCACTGCTACGAATGCGCAATCCATTGGAGGCTAGTTGCCGGAGCACGGTTAGCAGCTCAGGACATATCCTGTGTGCTTGTTAAAGGAAGCGCAATCGTGTAAAAGTATAGAACCTTCCGTGGGAAGCTCGACGAGATTACGGCACTACCGTAGGATCACTGCTCCGAATGCGCCATTCATTGGAGGTTAGTTGCCTGACCACGGTTAGCAGCTCAGGACATATCCTGTGTGCTTGTCAAAGGAAGCGCAGTTGTGTAAAACGTACAGAGTATTCCATGGAAAACTCGACGAGATTACGGCATTACCGGGGGACCACTGCTCCGAATGCACGGTTCATTGGACGCTAGCTGCCGGAGCACGGTTAGCAGCTCAGGACATATCCTGTGTGTTTGTCAAAGGAAGCGCAATCATGTAAAAAGTACAGAACCTTCCGTGGAAAACTCGACGAGATTACGGCACTACCGTGGGACAGAGATGGCCTACGCTACGGTACGTTACCGAATTACGCTACGATACGATTCGATTTGGCCCAAATGGGCCAAAACTACGCTACGGCATTACGCTACGTTATATTTCATCGACTACGAAATTACGGTATTTCAGCTACGGCTACGCTAAAAAATATTGTACAGCGATATTAACATTTTGTTCACCCATTGAAAGCAAATAGAAGCTGTTGTATGAAATAAAATATTTTTATTTTCTTGCAAACTGAATATCCTACACCAAAAGTGTCCCACGGGCACATTCAGACAAGACACAGCGCGTGGGCATTTTCCCGTTGCCGGTTTCACACGCTTTGTCATCAGTTGCATTTTGACAAATAAAGTTGTTTTGAAGTGACTGATCTGTGTGATCAATGGTCGGGAATTCTTGCCACCAGTTGAACAGACAACTTTATGAATCGAAATCAACCGACTTCTATTTTACACAGGCTCAATAATTTGTCCGCGATTTACACTTCCCACCAGGGGTGTGGATTTACGTCTCTTTGAGGGTGCCCGGCCACCACGAATGAAACGTTGAGTTAGTGTTGAAAATTCTTTTAAATTTAATTGCTTGTCATTTTCAGGATTTAATACTAGTTTTATTTGCTTTCACAGACTTGTTGGAGGACCAAGACAAAGATAATATATAAAGATAATCTATTTTTGTGTGATGGTTATTGGCACTCTTTTCGATTTGGGCATCCCAATGATTTTCTGAAATCCACGCCCCTGCTACTCACCAAAAATTCCTAATCTTAATTGACAGCAATTTTATGCATTTCCCGTAAAATTGTGTAAAATTCGTAATTTTAAAGAAATGGTTCAGTCGTTAATTTTCAAATATTATCAATTCTATTTCAAACTCTGAATTAAAGCGAATCGTTACCAAAAATCCTTAGTGCCGCGATCGAGAACACGATAATTTATATTCGTATATGACGTAATTTTTCGTAATACACTAAAAATGCGTTAAATTTGAGCGAAGTACGCTACGGAATTCGCCCAGTTACGCTACGTTTCATTTCCAGAGCTAAGGCTACGGAAAAATTTCGTAACGCAACGTAGGCCATCTCTGCCGTAGGATCACTGCTCCGAATGCGCCATTCATTGGAGGTTAGTTGCCTGACCACGGTTAGCAGCCCAGGACATATCCTGTGTGCTTGTCAAAGGAAACGCAATCGTGTAAAAGGTACAGAGTATTCCATGGGAAACTCGACGAGATTACGGCACTACCGTGGGATCACTGCTCCGAATGCGCGATTCATTGGAGGCTAGTTGCCGGAGCACGGTTAGCAGCTCAGGACATATCCTGTGTGCTTGTCAAAGGAAACACAATCGTGTAAAAGGTACAGAATATTCCATGAGAAACTCGACGAGATTACGGCACTACCGTGGGATCACTGCTCCGAATGCGTGATTCATTGGAGGCTAGTTGCCGGAGCACGGTTAGCAGCCCAGACAAATCCTGTGCCCTTGTCAAAGGGAGCGCAATCGTGTGAAAAGTACAGAGCCTTCCGTGGGGGAACTCGACGAGACTACGGTATTACCATGGGATCAAGCTAATCAAACATTCCCCTTATTTGGGGGGCAAAACAAACGATAAAAACAAACAAACGATCCGATGGTAAGACGAGTCAAGGAGTCAGAGATACCAGCAGTCCGTGCATTTCAGGGACGGCTACATCCGGGAGAGTAGATAACATGAAAGTTAGCCTTGTTTAGGAATAAAACAACATAGAAAATGTCAAAATGCGGAATTCTCCCAACAGATCCTCCAGTGAGGGAGCACCCGGCAGATATCGCGCCCTTTCAACCTCGTTGTCGCATCAATCCACTAACACGTATGTCATCGTGAGTCGCCCGTCGCAGCGCGGGCACGCCGGCGGGCCATCACCGCAGAGGAGGTACGAGTGTGTCGCTAGTGTGTGGCTTATACGCAGCCATGCGAGAACCACCTCCGCTCTCCTACACTGTGCACTGGCTGATGACCAAACCCTTAATTTGGGCTTCAGCACCCGCAGCTTACTGCCCTCAGGGTCGCTGTCCCATGAGCACTGCCATAAATCGCGGACGTATTTACGGACTTTCGGATAGAAATCCGAAAATGGGATGCCTAGGCCGGTTGGCACCCGACCCTGAGCCGCTACCTTATCACATCTATCGGAGCGCTCGTTGCCAGGTATTCCTACATGGCTTGGCACCCAGGCTATGATGAAAATTTTACCCTGGCAGTGTGCCCTATACATCCTACGTCTTATAAGCTCTAAAACATGTCATGATGTCGGGTGCGTTTCAAACACACTCAGTGATTGTATAGGTGTTAGTGAGTCTGAAAATATTACATGTCGGCGTGTTCTGCAAAATAAAACATGATCCATGCATCGAAACGAATCTACGATTCATTGGAGGCTAGTTTCAGGAGCACGGCTAGCAGCTAGCTTTTTCGGAGCACGGTTAGCTCAGCAGCTCCTGTGTGCTTGTAGAAGGGAGCGCAATAATCGTGAAAAGTACAGAACCTTCTGTGGGAAACTTGACGAGATTACGGCACTACCGTGGGATCACTGCTCCGAATGCACGATTCATTGGAGGCGTTCCTGCAAACATTCGTACTTGGACTCGACGACGGGCACCCAGTGCCACAAAAGGGCACTGAAGCTGAAACATCAGATCTCTTGAGAGAGAGAGAGTGAGAGAGGGCGGGAGTGGGTTGTTTTATAGTTTCAGCATAGTTCACACAAGTGTCGCAGTTAGTGTTGTGGTAGGTGTTGCAGATAAGTTTAGATAAGTTAAGAGTTAGAACAGTCCACCGCTATGGAACTCAATGCTAAGTCTCAGTGAAGTTAAGTCAGGTCACAGTTAAGCGTTAAGAGCAGGCTCCTAAGAGAACTGCTGCTCTAAGGTACCATGTTTTAGTTAATTGCGGTACGGACCACACGGCTAAAATAGCCGCTGCTTTAAATTGAGCGACTATGGGACGCCCAAGCTGGTGTGTGTGTGTGTGTGTGTGTGTGTGTGTGTGTGTGTGTGTGTGTGTGTGTGTGTGTGTGTGTGTGTGTGTGTGTGTGTGTGTGTGTGTGTGTGTGTGTGTGTGTGTGCGTGTGTGCGTGTGTGCGTGTGTGCGTGTGCGTGTGTGTGCGTGTGTGTGTGTGTGTGTGTGTGTGTGTGTGTGTGTGTGTGTGTGTGTGTGTGTGTGTGTGTGTGTGTGTGTGTGTGTGTGTGTGTGTGTGTGTGTGTGTGTTGGGGTTTAACCCATTAACGCCCAGCGGGTCATTTTTGTCCTCTGACTTTGACATGCTGCAGAATCGGTACCAGTGAAGTGATCTTCATGTTTATGATATGGATGTGTGTTTCAGAGCGTGAACAAGCTAGAAAAATGCATTTGTAAATTCTAGGTTTTTATGGGACGATTTTGGTGGAACTTATTTTGGCGAGGTTTTGGTCAGCGTGAGATAGCTCTGCAAATTTTGTTTCTCGCAATAACATATGGAAAGCTGAAAAGGGGTTTGCATGATTGACATTAAGCCAAGACCACTAGGAGTCAGATGGTGAAGAAGGAGTAAGATTTTCTTGAACGGCTTTGCCATGAGACATCGTCAAATATGAAGCGGACAAAAATGACCCGCTGGGTGTTGCGGAGCATCTGCGGGCCGCTGAAAATGAGGAAAAAGATGTGTCCTGTCCTCCCGTCTGGTGCGTTAGGTGCACAATGTTACCTAGAGGGAAGGGAGGCATTGTGGGTCCTGCGAATGCAGGGTTGCCAGTTTATATATTTTTTCATCGAATCTGAATATTTTTAGTGCAATGCCGATACGTTTGGAAACTTTGAAGTTCATGAAATGCTTCCTACCGTTTTCGGGGTCTGTCTTATTTTGGGAATGATTATCACATAATTTTAAGGGAAACATGCAAGATGGTTCCAGTATTTTGCAAAGGCGTTATTAAATACAATTTTCAGGGGTTTTGAAAACTTATCGAAATTTTAGCACTGACTAAAAAGCTAGCAGAGCCTTGTCTTTTCCCCTTGATGGATTGTGTGTAGTGGATAGAGAGAATAGGGAACAGTAGCGGATTGAGGACTTCATTGGGTGGTGGGGGGGGTTAGGGGTCTCGAGGGCTCCCCGCCTTGGCCTCGGAACAGCCCTCATTAATGCATTTAGGTACTATAGTCACACTAACATTTCGGTGGGGGGGGCTTGAGCCTTCCTAGCCCCCTTGTGTCCACTAATGATTGAAAGCCAATGACCAGCTGACAAAAATGAGTTGGAAATTATCGCGGCCGCCGCGCTGGTTTGTTTTGACGAGATGGTGCAGTGTCAAACGTTTGGAGCAATATAAAACGGGTGAAAGCTTGGGAAGTTCTAGAACTTCTGTCTAAAACGCAACTAGCACTATTTTTGCTTGGTTCTAGTCAAGTGAAACTACCATGAGTGAACATCCCGGGGGTTAGGAGGAGGGGTCAAGACCTGCCTGTATTTTTTTGTCTCCCACAGACTTTGTCTAGGGCTTGGATTGCAGTGCCATCGTTAAACCATCCAGAACCCCTCCTGGATCGAGAAATCTCCAGCCATGGAGACATAAAAATATCGAAAGCATAGTTGTTGGCAATGCCACAGATCAAATGTTTTGCAGGAAAAGAAGCAAAATAAGTTGTTTTAAGTGCGCAAGATAGCGGAGCGGATCAAGTGCATATCATAATCATACCATCACAAAATATATTAGTCATGAGGATGAGAAAGATGATGAGCTGACCAGCGTTACAATGACCAGTGGCGTGCCTGGAAATGTGGAGGTTCACATTTATGCAACTTTGAAGCGCGCTACTTGCTCCAACGAAAAGTTGGAAAGATGGAAATGGACCCGTTTGGAGATTTGGAGATTAATCAAGCTAATGTGCACCGCGTGGGGGAGCTAACGGATTGAGTTCTCAAAACTTTTCATCTGTATGCTGAATATTACGATTTCTCGTTGAAAGCTCAGTGAGCATCAGTCACAAAGTCTGGGAGGCGGAGAAGGAAGGGGGTAGAGACAAAAGAAATAGTTTCTCAAAACCTTTGATATTCACAAATATTCTTAAAATAATATGATGTTCACAATTTTAGTCTATCCCCGCAAATCACCAGTCTAGGTTAACCACGTTTGTATACTATTTGCAAATATGCTGTTAGTGTTGTCTTTAATTAAAGCTTAAGAGCATAGAACTGTCTAAACATTTTAATATGGCCATATGCAAGAGGAAATAAAAACACTTCACAGAACTGCAGTAAAAGCGATGCGCACTGGGCCGCTGAGTGCGGTGACAGCGCCGCCCGTGAGCCAGCCGCGCAGTGCCAGACGATGTCCTAAACGCCCAGCGGGTCATTTTTGTCCGGTGTCATATCTCAGAATCTAAAATTGGTATCGATTTAAAACTTTAGGAACATCTTATTGGGCATATTCTAAGCATAGGAAAACAGTTGTTTCGCCAATTTGAAAGCTGGAACTAGGTGCGGGCGTTAATGGGTTAAGGGCGCTTCAGCTGCTAGGGCCATTTAGCTCACCTAATATACACACACTATAATCTATTATTAAAAGCCACTCAAGTCTTCCGCGTTATCCTATAGGTAGATAGCTAACAGAAGGGCTACTTGATTCCTTCGTGTTTAATTCTATTGCGTTTGTGTCATTCGGTGAGGATTATATACAATATCAAATCCAATATCTGTCAAATACCGCATTACTATGGGGAACTCAATGGCTTGTCTCTTAACACACTCGCAAGGTCGCCCAAACTCAGAGGCATGAGTAAAATTATTACTGAATGAATTTGTTTGACTTTCACCGGAATGTATGCCGCATAATAGGCCCATTGACTGCCACATTTTGGTAACAGGATTTGTATATCGCTATTAATGTTCAGGGGTCGAGTAATCCGCGCTCAAAGCTCGGAGCCGGGTTGTAAGGTACCTTGGACCGGGGAGCGCTATATTCCCGGGCGACGAATGAGTACTTCGTTGAAATAAATATAAATTTTGTGCTCAAAAATCGATGCGTTTGTTCTTTAAAGGTTCATTTTGAGTATGTCTGATTTTTTGGTGCGCGGTGGTGCTGTTGAGATACTTCAATTTAGCACTTTCCGCCTCAGAAGAGCTATATCTAAGCTAAAAATATGGGTGCTGTTCACATTTTTCTAAGTTGATAAAAAACTAGCACGGTGCTAGTTTTTTGACAACTCCCTTTCGCTGCTAATTGGATTAGCATCCCGGAGCTGCTAAAAATTTAGCAGTTCAGGTTCTAAATCGATAAATTAGCACCAAAAACACTTAGCACCCAAAAATTGGCTTAAAGCTAGGAAAAAATCGGTGGTTTTGCAGTCTGATTAGCACGTTCCGGATGCTCAACATTTTATAGTGTACACTGTAAAAAATAGCACCTGTAGGTGCTGGATGGCACTTTTTTCAGTTAGCTCCCCCAGTGTGGCGTCCTACGCGCTTCTTCGGTGCGCAGAGGAAGGTGAGCCAGAGTTTCCTGAGGCAGCAGAAACCTTGCATAACCGAGTGTATGTTGACAATGCCCTCTGCTGTAACGAGACGGTCGAGGAAGCTAAACAGTTAGCAGATGATTTGCGGGAGTTGTGTAACATGGGCGCATTCAATATGACTAAATTCGTCAATAATAGTTCGGAATTCCTAAAACAAATTCCACCAGAACACGGGGTAAGTAGGTTAAGTCGTTGGAAGTCAAAAAGGATAGCCTTCCACCAGAGAGGGCTTTGGGTATGGAATGGTGCGTTGAGACCGACACGTTTGGGTTTAACCCGGAGATTAAAACCAAACCATTGACCCGTAGAGGAATCCTTAGTACTGAAAGTGGGATTTTTGACCCCCAAGGCATCGCCGGACCGGTAACCTTGGCGGGAAAGGGGCTGTTGCAGAAACTTTGCGCGAGTAAGTGCAGCTGGGATGACCCCATTCCCAGAGAGCTGGCGGAGGAGTGGGGGAGGTGGCTCGAGAGAGCTAAAACTCTCGGCTCAGTCAAACTCGACAGGTGCATCAGCGGGCCCCCGGGGCGAATAATGAGCACTCGGTTACATGTATTCGCGGACGCCAGCGAGACCGGTTACGCTGCGGTTGCGTACATTAGGAGAGAAATTCTTATTTCGGAAGGCAACACTGAAGTTTTTGTTAGGTTTCTGCAGGGCAAGTGTTTAGTTAGCCCCTTACGTGCGGTGACTGTCCCTCGCCTCGAGTTAGCAGCAGGGGTGGTCGCGGCCAAGCTGAAAATTATGCTTGCGCGAGAACTGGGCGTAACCTCTGCCGAGACGATCCTGTGAACCGACAGCATGGTCGTACTTTCTTGTATCAGAAATCGGACCTCCAGGTTTAAGACCTATGTGGCGAATCGGTTAGCTTACATTCAGGGTGGTTCTGATGTATCGGACTGGGGTCACGTGCCATCAGAGCATAATCCGCCAGATATCGGCTCCCGTGGTTGCCAACCTGGCGACCTGCACAAGTGCTTGGGCGGTCCCCAGTTTCTCAGAGAGGGAAAAATGTGTGGCCGAGTGAGCCTGTGACTCTCCCGGCTGTACCGGAGGATGAAGTTAAAAAACCAGTGCCGGTGGGGGCAGTTGTCGCCGCGCCAACTCAGAGTCACGCCACAGACGCGCTGATTGGGCGACATTCGAGTTTCTTCCGTCTAAAAAAGGCAGTTGCATGGTTTAGGCGGTTCTTTGATGTCTCTGAAGGATGGAAGCTACAATCGGGCCCTGAAAGCTAGGAAGACAGGTTTGAGGCTGAGGAGTTCCCAGTTTAGCACGCGTCTCACCGTTCCGGATATTGTGGAGGCTGAAAAGGCCATCGTAAGGTACACGCAGAGAGAGCACTTTCCCGACTGTGTAGGCGTTGCGGTGAACAGCGTTTTGAGTGTTAGGGAAAGGGGGCCTCTGGCCTGTCTGAGGCCGTGTATGAAGGAAGAGATAATGGTGGTAGGTGGTCGACTAAGACAAAGAAAGACTAAGTAAGATCCAGGTAGCATGTGTAAAAACAACGACGATGTCTCTTGGTCGAATCCACATTTGGGTTATAGTTAGCTTTCACATGTAATAAATGCACAGATATTCTAAGCCATTGCTTAGAGCCCCGCTTCTCCCGGCAGCCGGGCGGACGCCGGTGTCGGTATGGTGTGGCGTACTGGGGTGGGTGGAGGGTTATGCGCTATTGTAAGTGTGTTGCAGAAGTTGGAGTATCCATGTTCGTTACCATTTGTCGAAACACCAGTCTATCTGAAACGTTTTCAAACTAAACTAAACTTACTGGCTTAGCAAGTTCATGTCTTTGGCGAAAGATGCAATGTTGCTACACTGTATGGTTCCGGGATATGACTTCTATCAATCAAAATCTACCATTGGTCATTCACGTCTTTCATCTGCACGTGCCCCTTCTTTTTGGGTCTTAAACTAATACCGTAGTAAATGGTGTCGATAATTTCCCAAAATGTAAGAGGACTGCGTGATAGAGTAAAACGTAGAACGGTCTTCCGGCACTTCCATTCAATTTATCCAGACCATATCATAACTTTGCAACAGACACACTCGTGCTTAGAAGATGAAAATATTTGGAGAAAGGAATGGGGGTCCGATATTATATTCAGTAATGATACAGCGCATCAGGCTGGAACAGCAATATTATTATCACGGGAATATAGTGGTGCGGTGAAGGAAAAGATTACAGATAACGAAGGTAGAATAGTAGCCATCAAAATGATAGCAAGTGGAGGGACAATAAGTATTATAGGGGTGTATGCACCAGCTATTGATATTTAGTGTCACAAGATAATATTTCTAGAGAAGCTCAAGAGAAATAATGATACATATGGTTGATGAATTCTCAGTACTTGCAGGAGACTTCAATATACAAATTACGCCTCTAGATTCTGAAATAGATAAGTATAGGCGTACTTCGGCAAGCAAAAAAATCACTGGGTTGTTTGAAGAAAAAGTTAATCGTTATCGGAAGTGTCAAAGCATCCCGCAATACTGTCCCGGAGTTGTCACGTTTCACGACTTGTGGTGAGAGAAGCGCATCAGTTGCTTTCTCATGAGGAGAGGGATCACACGTTTTGGAAGGTGAGGGAGAAGTATTGGATAATAGGTGCGGGGCCCCTCATTCGGGAAATGGTGCGATCGTGCGTCATTTGCAGACGACTCAATGGCAGACCGCTGCAACAGTTGATGGGAGACCTACCAGAGGACCGGGTCAATTCCGGCACTAAAGCCTTTGCAGAGGTGAGTTTGAGATCTTTTTGGTTCATTTCTAGTCAAACAGGGCAGGACTGAGAGGAAGCGATACGGTCTGGTCTGTATCTGCTCATCTACCAGAGACGTGCATTTTGGAAGTACTTGCCTCTCTCGATACTGATTCTCTTATAAATGGGATTCGACGGACCGTGGCACGCAGGGGAAAAACAGATAAAATACGAACAGACCAGGGATCGAATATGCATGGCGCGAACAACGAGCTGAAGGCAGCGATGAATGATGTCAATCTAGAGTCAGTCCATAACACTCCTCTCAGGCAGGGGGTCATGTGGGAGTTCAACCCACCCACTGGATCGCATTTCGGGGGGAGTCATGAGAGGGCTATTCGCACCTCTCGAAAAATATGGTGCAGCATGCCGGTACAGAGATTAGACGATGAGAGCCTGTATACTCTGTTCTACGAGATCACATCGATCATGAATAGCCGATCTCTTTCGTTTGTGTCAACCCGAGAAGGAGAGTTGGAGCCGCTAACCCCCAATCACCTCCTTATCCTGAGCAGTTCAGGAGAGTCAGTCCCGGGCAGGTTCACGGAGCATGATGCGGTTTCAAGGCGGCGTTGGAGACAGGTGCAATTCCTGGCCCAGCAGTTCTGGATACGGTGGAGGGCGCAGTACCTCCATACCCTCCAAACACGTCAAAAATGGACAAAGGAACACAGGAATTTGGCCGTAAGGACGTGGTATTATTTCTGAGTAAAGACGCGCCGAGGGCGCAATGGCCTCTCGGCAGAGTGATAGAGGTGTATAGAAAAAGTGATGACTTTGTTCGTATGGTAGCGGTTAAGGTGCGGGATTCTGTGCTAGTTCGCCCAATTCATAAACTTGTGTTAGTCTCCCCGAGTTCGGATTTGGAGTAACAGAGGTGGGGAACATTAGTTCTACTTAATGTCTTGTGTCTGGGTCACTCGGCAGTGTCCCAAGTGTAAAAAGTAGTATTAACTTGTTTGTAATTTTGTATTATAGCTCTGTGGATGAGTGATGCTCGCTCCATCCGCAATTTATGGTTAATTTGGATTTAATATGTGGATTAATAGTAGCAGGCCTTCAGCCATTTCTTACTTCGGTGCTCGTCCGAGGCCAGAGGGCGCCGTGATGAGGCACGGTGCCTCCTTTGATGTGCAGGCTATCAGATGCGGGCTAAATTTGCAGACCGGTAGGTAACGCCGATGGTGCGGTCTGGATTACCGCCGGAGGTTTCAATGAATGGGTCGGCGTGGCTTGGGGGAAGGCCAATTCGGTTGTAGTAATGTATTTGGCTTAAGTGGTTTGCCTCGTAGTGGTCGTCGCCGGACGATCAGTAGTTGCTTGGCCGCTTGCTGGAGGGTAAGTTAACTGACGTCAATCTTCAGGAGACGCATGTGTGGGTAAGTTGTGGCGGTTGTACCCGGTTCCTGGGGAGTGTTCATATTTGAAGGGGCGATGATGTTGCTGTTGGGTTCTATTTCCGCGAGGTCAGTGTGCTGACCTGGTAAGTATTAGATTCAGTATGTCGCTGAGCTCCTGGCTTTGGAGCTTGACCGTTTCGGAACGGTCAATGGGTGAGTGTAGAAGGCGCTCAGCGCCCTTTTCCGGCCCGCCACCCAGGGGCGTGGCGGAGGGTGCCTGCGAAGAGCGTTAGGGTGCCAGGGGAAGCGCCCCCTGTGCATCGGCTGAGGCCGACGATGGTGTTAAGTATTACGGAAACAACTATTTGTCACTGGCGCCGTTAGTCCGACCCACGAGCTGGGCGAGCGGAGTATTGGTTTGGCGTTGGGTGTTGTGAGCTGCAGTTTGAGGGAAAACAGGTGAGCAGAGGAGATATCAAAGGGGGACGGGAGATCTGGAGCAGTTGTGGGATTTGGCAGCCAAAGTCCGGGCTGCAGTGGTAGCGGTGCAGGTGGCCTTGAGTCGTGAGGCGACATTTCGTAGCGTTGTGTGATTGCCCAGTTTGTGTGGGGCTTCTGTGCGAGTAGGTTCGGGGGCCATGCATCACTTAGTAGTTCTGTTTTTCGGTTTTCGATAAGTGGAATTTTCATTAGCCCACGGAACAAATTGTTGAGTGAAAATGACGACTGGCCAGATTACTTCATATTTGTAGAGCGCAGTTAGCTTCTTGATTATTAGTTAGATTGCAGGTGTTTGATGGATGAGTATGGAGCATCAGCGGTAGCCATTCTGGATTGAAAATTGTTTACATCAACAGCTTAATTTATTTCAGAGCAAAACTAAGTTGGAAAATGGGTAAAATGAATGAAATATACGTTAAGATTATGAAAACTGTGTCGATGATAGTCTTAGAGATCGTATTCCTGTATTTTTGGTACCTTATGGCAACAAATTTAGCTTTTGACGTGATTGTTTACTTTTTTATAGTGTCACCGCACCCGCGCCATTGTAGTTTTCCATTGTTTTAAAGGTACTCGGGCCGCCGTATGATGAGACGGCGGCTCGCTTGAGGCGGATATCAACAAGGGGTACCGGACATCACCCAGCACCGGAATTAAGCTGGTATGGCCAGGTTTTAACACCTAAACGTGATGGAAATTTTACTCGAGTTGTGGAAGTAGCAGATGTTGAAGCAGTTGACGTAGCATGTACTGAAGCCGGCGACGTAAAGGTGTTGAAGCGGATGATGTAAATTGGGGCAGAGGACAAGTGTGTAGTTGTGTGGACTTTGGGGTTGGGGGGTTAAGTGGGTTTTTAACGAGGGTATTTAACGAGGGTTTAGATCAGAGTCGGGGGCGATGAGTGCTGACGCGGGGACCCTCGGCAGAACGGTGTTTGCTGCAAGCATGGGGATGCTGCGAGGGCAGGTGGCGCGAGGAGGGCAGTAGAAATACAGCAGCACCAGTGACAGCTCGTTTTTCAACGATGATCCTGGGAAGGCAGCAGCTGGTCCGGAGCCGGACCAGCCATGGCCCCTACAGGGGGCGCGCTACACGGTTCTCCCCTATTAAGATGAGTCGCAATGGTAATATCTGTGTTTTATGAATGGTTGAATCCCCAAGAAACACAATTGCTTAAAATTCCGAAAAAGAGTGAGGTAGATATTAGAGCAGATTAGAGCATATAATACAAGAAAGTTATGAGGTTTGGTAGGTATTACCATGGGCGCCGAAAACGAGGGGGACGCGTCCTCTCTTGCTCCCGGGGTGGAAGGGGGAGCGTCCCCTCACATGTTTGGGATTGGACCTCGGGTTTTATGGATTTTTGTTCCTTTTTAACCGGGTGGACCGATTCAATTTTAGCAACTCCACTCGTATTTTCACCAGTAGTATCGTTCTCAGCTGCATATCATTCGCTCAAAATTCGCGTCGACACCCTCCTCCGGTCATCGCCAGTTTGGTTCCGTCCAGGGTCGGAGCCAACCCCAAGGTTTGGGGTGGGGGTAACGGAGCCCAAAATTGTGAAAAACATATGGTTGGGGA
Source organism: Lepas anatifera (assembly GCA_034440635.1). Taxonomy (NCBI): domain Eukaryota; kingdom Metazoa; phylum Arthropoda; class Thecostraca; family Lepadidae; genus Lepas; species Lepas anatifera. Next base: position 783,916 of record JAOTON010000888.1, read on the forward strand.
TTGGGGGCAAATGCCTTTTGCCCTCCGGGCAAATGCCTTTTCCCTCCCGGGCAAATGCCTTTTTGCCCCTCCCCCTCCCCTGGATCCGCTAGTGGTTCCGCCCCTCCCATCAAAATCCCGTGGCCCTGCCCCTGGGCGTTTCAAACAGGGTTGCCAGGTTTCTAGTATCAAAATATGCCAAATTTGGCATATTTGGTATATTTTTGGCCATGATATTGACTTAGTTTGTGAAATCTTGGTCACAATCTGTCAAAACAACATCGAAAACACGCCAAATGTACCATCTCTGTATACAGTCATAGCCTTTGTGTGTTCAGATACATGATTGACTTTTTATAACATTTTGAATATATAGTATCGTATGTAAAACAACGCCAAATTTGTGACACTTGGCTACAAATATGCCAAAGTGGCAGCCCTGATGTCAAATAGGCGTTTTTGCTTAGCATCCCTTCTTCAACTTTAATTTCAATAATCATGCTGAATTTTTCAATAATTTTCAAAGTCATAACCTAACATCATTGGAAATATTCGGTGGTAAGCACTTCAATAACTCTCGTTGCTAATGATTATTGAAGTAGTTATGGCGCTAACATTTTTCCTAGTCCTCGATAATCCGTTATCGTTTTTGGAAGTGACGTTAACGATGTCACCGTTTTTGGCACTTCGTGACTTCAATAGCGATAACTTTTTGTTATATCTTTATAAACTCACCTGGTAAAGGCAAATTCTACGCTAGTCAGATGCACTTTGACCCCCGCCCCGGTGGGTCTCCGATCCTGGGCCAGATCCAGCCAAAATGTTTGTGGGGAGGGGGCAGACAATGGTGCCCGGCAAAGGGGTGGCAACGGTTGGTTGGGGGAGGCAAATGCCTTTCCCCCTAGATCCGCTTTGTGATCTGATCCAACTTCGCTCTGGTGGTTTTTTTGAACCCCTTCCCAACTCGACTCTTATAAAATCTCTCTCTCTCTCTCTCTCTGTCTCTCTGTTTCTCTCAGTCTGTCTCTCCTTCTCCCTCCCTCCCTCCCTCTCTCTCTCTCTCTCTCTCTCTCTCTCTCTCTCTCTCTCTCTCTCTCTCTCTCTCTCTCTCTCTCTCTCTCTCTCTCTCTCTCTCTCTCTCTCTCTCTCTCTCTCTCTCTCTCTCTCTCTCTCTCTCTCTCTCTCTCTCTCTCTCTCTCTCTCTCTCTCTCTCTCTCTCTCTCTCTCTCTCTCTCTCTCTCTCTCTCTCTCTCTCTCTCTCTCTCTCTCTCTCTCTCTCTCTCTCTCTCTCTCTCTCTCTCTCTCTCTCTCTCTCTCTCTCTCTCTATATCTCTCTCTCTCTCTCTCTCTCTCTCTCTCTCTCTCTCTCTCTCTCTCTCTCTCTCTCTCTCTCTCTCTCTCTCTCTCTCTCTCTCTCTCTCTCTCTCTCTCTCTCTCTCTCTCTCTCTCTCTCTCTCTCTCTCTCTCTCTCTCTCTCTCTCTCTCTCTCTCTCTCTCTCTCTCTCTCTCTCTCTCTCTCCAGGCAACTACGAAGAGGCGGTCGAGATCCTCTGTGAGGCAATTGAGGGGTGACGGCTGTCCTCGTGGACTGAGAATACTAGCAGCCACCACCGGACGTCAACCTTCGTCATCCGCTCTGAGCAGGGCTTCACAATGATCGTAGACGGATGCGTCATGGCAGAGATGTCGAAAGACATTTATGATGTACTTGATGCGATACTTGCGTGGGGAGCGGCGTTCCCCGTACTCTATCAACGTCTTCCTACAGCCAGGCAGGGATGTGGCAAGGTTGCAGTGGCAATAGCTACTACAGTAGTAAACGCCCGCAGTGGCATACCACCCCGGAAAAAACTTCAAAAACCGTTCTCACGGTTCACCACTGCATGAACGGATGAAGGCAGAGGACGGGGAACAAGCTAAGAGTTGCTGTGGTGAGCTTATCGGATGTGATGGAAAAGTAGTGCTTGAATTGGCGCGCTTGATTTTACCTTGGGTACGGTGGATTACATCTAACGGTTTATCCGGTGCATTCGGAACTTAAAAAGGATAGCATGAACTTACATATGAATACATGAGTTACTTATAAAGTACATTACTTATGAATACATTTGTTCCTTCCCCTGTAATATTGTCTCGCGCTGCGTTAGACAAATATGCAGCGCGCGTTGTGTTATGGCATAGGTGCAGGCTGATAAATACAGCTCCCACATTGTTCGAGTAATCAATATTTTCTTGCAACGGCAGTGCTAACCAATTTATACATAGATGATTATTAGATTATTAGATGATACATAGATTATTTTCCACCCAAACCACAGAGACCACTCAAGGCGTTGCTCCCCTGCCAGCCCCAACGGATAGCCAGCCCATGGACCATGAAGACAATATGGCTATGCCCCCTCCGCCGCCACCGCACTAGGGCCCCCGGGGCGAGTAAATGAACTTGTAGAAAGCATGAACAAAAGAGCCAGTGCCACAGGCCAGAACAAAGACAACAAAAATATAGCAAACACAGTAAATACATTGAACTTGAACATAGACACACAAAAACAGAACGGTTTCATGCTTCCCCAACCCCCTCCCAAAGTGCCACCTGGCTTTCGGGCCCAGGATCGCAATACAATACATGCATAGGTATTAGACCGGTGCAAAAAAAATAAAAAAGATAAAAAACTTTGCTCCTCATGGCTGTTTTTGTTTTTGCCTAGTCAGTAATAAATCCATAAAAAGTCAGGTCAATAGATTTATGGCAAGTGCCCGCGCCTTGATCTTCCCATTTTTCATTAGTGACCCAATTGCCTTGCAAGGTAGGGTCAGGTTATTTTCACTATTTGACCTACCAAGGCCATATTATATATCACTCGATTTGCAATGATGAGAGGAATCCAATGAGCCCAAAAGATTTTCCCTAAGTCTTCTCTCAGGGAATCTATGGGGGAAAACTAAACTGCTCCACTATTAGCCTATGGGAAAGTTCTTGACCTCTCGTGACTCAATATTGGCCTAACCTAAAAATGCTGGTTATAAATCTTTCTAGTCCTAACAGGACAAATAGGTTGTAGGAACATTTTTAGGTCAGGTCAATATTAAGATAATATATTGTTCCAAAGTAAAATGTTTTTCCATAGACTAATAGTGGAGCAGTTTAGTTTTCCTCTATAGATTCTCTCAGAGAAGACTTAGGGAAAATGTTTTGGGCTCATAAGATTCCTCTCATCATTGCAAACCGAGTGATATATAATATGGCCTTGCTAGGTCAAATAGTGAAAATAACATGACCTTCCCTTGCAAGGCAATGGGGCCACTAATGGCAAATGGGAAGATCACGGCGCGGGCACTTGCCATAGGTCTATTGACCTGAGTTTTTATGGATTTATTAGTCACACGGCAAGGAACAAAAACAGCTATGAGGAGCAACGTTTTTATTTTTTGGACCGGTCTAATAGGTATCGAACAGAATTACACGATAGTCAGCTTACCCGCGGCGGAACTATGTCTTATCATCCTATTATCGGTGACCTGAGGTGACCTGAACGTTTTGAACGTCTGGTGCGTTTGAAATTTCATCCGAATAATGCATGGTATCCGGATATTAAAATACAGTTTCTCCACATTTTCGTTTTCGGATACTGAAATCCGGATTCCAATATCCACCGTGTATCCGGATATCTAAATATCCGGATACGCGGCGCATACTGGAATGATGTACGAATTTATCCGGATAATGGCCAATATCCGGATAGTTAAATACCTTTTCTCCTTATTTTAGTATCCGGATACTGAAATATTGATTCCACTATCCGCTGTGCATCATAATCCCCGGGTATTACAGAATCCGGATAATGAACGGTATCCGGATATCAGAATCCATTTTTTTATTCTGGAGGTCCGTTACCTACTTCAACTATCCGTCTCCGCATTCCAACATGAGGATAGCAAAATGAACCGTTTATTATCCGGATAAAATTCGCACATCATTCCACTATACAAAACGTATACCCATGTTTTACAGTGTATGGTGATTCGCCCCAGAACGTGTTTGTAGGTTGAAATTTAATGCACCAATTTACACTACCCAACAATTTTTTATTCCGCATTGAGCCTCTGAAATTTGAACAAATGGGAAGCCAATGACGATGAAAGGGCTACCGGCTACACCTTGAAAGTCCATGGAAAGCATTTTAAAGCTGCATGTGAACCCTTCCAGTGGTTTCGTGGCGGTTCAATGTGTCAGGGGCGTTAGTGTCATGGTGACTGCTGATTGGTTTTGACTGTTGATCACCGGATAATGCTGTTTACTAGGGCGGAGCGTCTAAACATATTTTTCTTTCAAAAGGCTCAATTCAAACTCAAGTAGGTAATATTTGGACTGGTCATTGGTCCCTAAACTTTGGAAATTAGACTAATTTAAACTAAATTAAACAGCCCATGAGTATCGTAGTCCTTGTGATACCCTGATACCTCTGCTCGGGGTATCAATAAGTACTACATTACATCAAAATTAAAACTAAATTAGATTGAACTGAGTGCAATCAAACTCACACAAGATTTGGGGATAGGGTACAATCTGAGCTGCTGCAGGGTTGTCATAGGGCATGTATAGGTCATAGGGCCGAGTTGTATGGGGCAGTTATATTTTGGTCGTAATTAAAAATGCAGCTTCTGTCTGTCTGGATCTCAATTAAAATGAATTCTTCTAAACAACTTTAACCCTATTTCCGGCAGGGGGGCAATATTGCCCCCTTCGGTTTTTCAAAAATATCTCCGAAACGGCTTGCGATAGAACTTTGAAACTTCCTGACTTTTCCTAAAACTAGTACAGGCAGGTTTTCTGAGTTTTCAAGATTATATATTTACCAGGGGCGGGGCTTGGCTGGGTTTTTGGGGAGGTTCTTCCACAAACCAAGTATTATCGTATGCGGTGGGTTCTTTGTAAAGGAAGCCGTCTCTGCTGATCCTGATGCCAGTTTTATGGTTTTATTATATCATTTGTTATGTGAGGTGATAGTGCATTCACATTGTCACTATTTGTATTCATCAGGGGCGGTTATAGCAGTTCAAAATGGGGAAATGTTATCAGAAGGGCTAAACGTTAGTAAGTGGAAGACTGCTTACAGCCGTGCAGGGCGAATACAATTGGGTATATGAAAATTCAAAAGTTTACCCAATTTTAGATTACCAGAGGCGTGTCCAGTCACTATAATGTAGTGTAAATCACAAATATAAAGCATACGTTTGTTCACTTAGGCTTTGTGCGAGACAAGCATGCTCTGTATGTATTCAGTTTCAGGAACGACTAAGGAAATATTTCGCCCATAGGCAGATCACGGAGACAACAGTATACGGAACGTGTTACCAATGGCGGAAAAGTGTCAGTATTTGAGGGGGTAATATTACATTTTCAAATATATATATTCCCAGCCAGTATCACCGCGCGACTCAATATCGTCGTATATTGAAATGTGTTTCCATCACCCCCCCCCCCACGACGAGTCCTTGTCCGCCTTGTTACCCCCTTCCCAGAGCTGCCATGGGAGGGTAAAAATTATCGAAATAATTTCAACTAGTCGAGGGACTAATATACTCATGCATACCACTCGCATATTGTTGGTATGTATTTTACCCCACTATTTTCCTTACTGCATCCGCCCTGATGGTTTTTGTGTTTTCATTTATTTATGTTTCAAGATGCCAAGCAGTATATGACGGCTTCTAATCCGCGTAACAAAACTTTTACGTTGTATATATTTCCCTCTAGTCCTGGTCCTGGAACTGCCATTGAATTTAATTTTGCATAACTCGAGTATATGACAATTTTGAGTTAATTATTTGTAAATCTGAACTAGTTTTGTGAAAATCGTACAACAGAGACAAGGGTTATGGAAAATCTAAAAATAAAAAATTGTATATTTTGCACGACCTTCCCTTAAAAATCAAAATTTTGAAATTTTCTTTTTCAAAATAAATTTTAGCGTCAGGGGAATCTATAGCACTTTGAATTTTCAAAACCGGCCGGATAGATTACGAGATCTTAAGGGGGGCCGATATTGCCCCTTGCCGGAAATAGGGGTAACCGGGAGCCTGACGGAAATAGGGTTAATATACAAGTATATATCCAGAGGTAGAATTGTAGTGCAGCATCAGGCTTCATCAATGTGGGCTTAATCAGGTGGCCTGCAGTTGCGAGCTTGACTAGCAAGAACACAGTGTGTACATTGTTGAATTAGTAGAAACAAAAAAAAAGACAAAAATAGCAATCAGATCAAGCTACAAACATGATAAAACGGAACAGTATATAGGTTGGTGAGACAGATTGGTAAAACAGGTGCTGCAATGGGCTTCTTTTATTACGTTTTAGTTTTAAAAAAGTTCAATTTACATGCCTACGTTTCGCTCTTCCGCCTTCAGAAGGCCACCGGCATTAACGAGAAAATATATGTCGCCTTACGATCTCTCCCGACGATGATGACATCATCATACCGCTTGCCTTCGTCTGACTTAGATCGGACCAAGGCAAGCGACTTCTCCACCTTCTTGAAGAAACTCCAGAGCACCCAACATGCGTGGACTTCCAAAAGCACACAAGGCCGGAATACCGATGGACCGATTACCTCAGGGATTGGCAGCGCCCCGCACCAACTTGCGAAGACATTGGCAAAACCCTCCCCCAATTCCTCGGTAAGATAAACTCATCCCATTTGAAGAACTCGAGGGACCATTTGAACAGGATCTCAGATATAGATATGAACAACAAAAAGCTGGTAGCTTTGATGTTAGGCTCTATTTACTAACGTTCTGATCCAACGGGCTATGGATGCTGCATCCAGAGTTTTAGAGACTGTGGCGTCGGCGGCCAAAGCTGATTTAGCCGGAGGCGTTTTGTGTTTAAATATTGGATGCGCCGCGCCAGAATTGTGTACCTAATTGTTGTTTTCTGCCTAGCGTTAGTGATGGGCTTGGTGGGGTTGTGGTAGTAATACTTTGGGGGAAATTACGTTATAATTTCCCTGTCTTATTATTGGCGTTTGGCCTTCCTTTTTTCGTAAATTATCGTTGCATTAAGGTGACTTTCTGAATGTTATTGTAAGTGATAAACAGCGGTATGTATTCGGTTATTATCAATCGCTGTTTATCTTTTTCGTACTTGTTTTGACCCAGCTCTTCTGTCTTGCCGTTTCCGGGCACGTGCCGCGCACTCCGATTGTTTTCCTGCTGTGACCCGCCGTCCAATACAACTGTTCAAGTTACAGCTCTTGTGGTGTGAGACGGCGGAGGAGACGCAGCAGAGACAGTGCCCGATGTTACGTTACCCGTCCCAAGAGCGGACTTCATTAAGCTTGTACGATTGTGCATCGAGTTCGGGGCTCTAGAATTTGAGGGAATGGTGTTTAAACAACTGGATGGTTTGGCAATCGCTTCTCCTTTGAGCCCCGTACTGGCTTTCCTGTTTCTGAAAACACTCGATGCTGACAGTTTTAGAAACATTGTAGGATCCCAAACTATATACGGCTTCGATATGCAGACGATATTCTAGCTATAGTTGATAAGAACACAGATGTCGATTGGATCCTGTCTGATCTCAACAGAGTGCATCCTTCGATACAGTTTACAGTCGAAGTGGAACAGGACGGGAAACTACCCTTCCTTGATACGCTAATCTGGAATGGAGGCAGTGGCACACCATCGTTCTCCGCATACAGAAAGCCAACTAACAAAAATGACTTCATTCACTTCGCATCTGGACACAATTTTAAGGTAAAAACAGGAGTGATATTGGGGTTCTACTTACGTGCGTTCAAAATTTTCTCCGAGCAGTTTTTTGCAGATGAACTTGAATATATAAAACACAACTTCAGGAACCATGGCTACCCGTTAGGACTTCTAATTCAACTACAGCAGAAGGCCAGGAATATCAGGAATAGGTCACCCGAAACAAGTAGTCAAAATAGTACCAAGAAGATTTCTTGTATCAGTTCCAGCCTCACAGGGTACTGATAACATTGCTTTCTCTAGTCGGAAAAACTATGACGATCTCTTCACCATCAGGAACTTTAATTAAACATTTAGTTAAGAACAAACAGAGAATCAAGACTAAAAAGAAACAAGAAAAGTGTCTTGTACAAAGTTCCATGTGGCGGCAGCAGCAAAAGTTACATTGGGGAAACCTTCCGGGGAACAAAAACAAGGGTACAAGAGCATAAAGCGGACCTCAGATATCACAGAACAACTAATGCCATTGTTAAGTCTACCGTCCTCAGGGAAAGGGGGAGGGCTTTCCCGGACGCCCCGGAGCCATAAATCGTGATTGCGAATGTCGTTACGGCCGTGATTTGCCATGTGACAACTTAAGTTTAGTGGACCCTCGAGCTGTGGCTATGGCTACAAACCCAAGAGACTGTCCTAGCTAAGCTACGGATTCTAAAGGAGCGTCAGGTCTTAGAACAGGAGCAACTTCGCATTAGAGCCAGACAGTAGCAGTTGGACTTAGAATCTCAGCTTGTTGATAGGGTCACTTTGACGAAAACGCTGTAGAGTCTCTAAGGATTAAACCAGAGGGTGGGCGTATGTCAGAGGGAGTGTAGCAGCGACAGTAGTGTCAGACCAGATTCAGAGGGCGCTTCTTCCGCCTACTCAAGTACCCACCTTCAGCGGAGACATTCAGCAGTACAGGTTATTCCTGAGAGCGTTTGATGCACGAGTGGCTAGTAAGACGCCTGATCTAACCGAGAATTTGTTTTATCTAGAACAGCTAACGAGTGGACCAGCAAATCAGTTAGTTCGTTCATGTCTTCACCGTCGTTCTGAAGGGTATGCTGAAGATAGACGCTTGTTAGAGAGACGCTGTGGGAATCCCCACCGGTTGGTGGACAGTTACGTCGAGCAGCTCAGATTCTCGCCAAGGATCCAACCCAATGACACAGATGGCTTGGATAAGTTTGCTTTGTTCCTCACTAAGGTGAAGAACTCCACGACAGGCGTCCCTATGAGGGAGTTCAGTCACCCTAGGACCCTGCGGGAGATTGTCGGGAAACTCCCAGTTTGCCTGCAGAATAGTTGGCTGCGGGAGGCTGACAGGCTGTCTGAGGAGGGAGGTAGAGTAAGCTGTCCAGAGGTAGTCAGTTTCATAACCAAGGAGGTCAGGATCAAAACGAATCCACTGTTTGTGGGCGAAGAGTGATAGACGTGTACCAACAGAGGCCGACGGAAAATGGGGCGTGTCAGATACCGTGTTAACGCGGTGCAGCTAGCTAGCCCAAGACCAGGAGGCCCGCGCCACTGTATGCTCTGCAGGGGCAGTCACTCTCTGGACCAGTGTGGGGAGCTGAGGTGGAGGCCTCTGCCTGAGAGGAAGGCCTTTGTTCTAAACAATCGCCTTTTTTTGGCTGTTTGTCACCTGGGCATTTTGCAGCAGCATGTGGGAAGCGGTTGAGGTGCCGTGTGTGTGTAGGGGTCAGCATCCAAATTCCTCCATCGTGTTCACTCCACCCCTCCATGTGCTCGAGGCGTGACGCATGCGTCACGGCCAGGGTCAGCGCCAGTGGCCGCTCCGCCCAGAGTGTCCGACCTGCCACCTGGTGGCGGTTCAGAGCAAAAGCCCGCAGCAGCGGGGAGGGCGCAGTCAGCGCCAGTGCTTAGTGCAGGGATGGGCGTGAGGAGCAAGCCGGGTAAGACCTGGATGGCTGTTGTGCCAGTCAGATTCAGAAAAGCAAGCGGGGTAGAATTTCCCACGAACTGTTTCTTACACCAGGGCTCGTCTGGATCATTCCTGACTCAGACTCTTGTTGACCGCTTGGGGCTGAAGTGTGATAGTGTCACCATATATACTTGTCAAACAGAAATAGAAGTAGCACATTCATTTCAAAATTTCATTTTAAAAACGAATAGGTTCTCACCATAAAAGGGACAACAACAGTTCGCTCCAAAAGCCCAGGCGCAGCATCGAAAATAATCAATAACGACTAGAAAAATGAACGGTGACCCTCCCCGGCGGCGCGTGGCCGAGTGAAGAGCGATGAAATTGATCGATATTGATTGATTTAAGTAGGCTTATGAGCAAATGTTTTCCTTTGCGTGCTTGACTGTACAATAAGAGAAAGGCATCCAGAGTTAAGCTGCGGCTTTTGAGTAGATCTCTGATGTTATTTCGCTGCAACTATGTCGTAAATAAATGCATCTATCTATCTATTTATCTGTTGATACAGAGACGTCACAGGTGCAAGACGTTCAAACATCTCTTGTTGAGGGCCTGCAGGTGGGGGCGCTAGGCGGCAGCCAGTTTCATTCTCTGCCGCCAGTGTTTACCCTCGGCTCACTGCCTGTGAGTCTCGATGACCGATGCAGTCAGGTGGATTTGAGGAGGTGGGACCACCTCAAGGACTTAGACATTCCGGAATTGAACGAACCAGTCCAGATGATTATAGGATGTAACGTTCCTCAGCTGCTAGTGGCCAGTGAAATTAGGGCACCGCCCTCAGGTCATGGTTTGGATGGTGTGCAAACCAAGCTGCGAGGACGCAGGAGGTGACATGGACCCCAGCGTACTTGTTAACTTTCTGAGGGTCCAGGAGAATCGGTCAGTGAAGGACTGTCCTTGTGATCTGTATGCGAACCTGTGTGAACAGAACTTCAGGGGACAGTATGATGATACAGAGGGTTACTCAGTAGTAGACAAGGAGTGAATCGCAGAGGTGGAGAGCTCCATCCGGAAGGACGAGAAGGGACATTTTCGGATGGAGATCCCGAAACATGAGTTTGACGAGCTGCCTGACAGCTATCCTGTGGCTGAAAGGCGACTGAATTCCCTACGGAAACGCTTCCACAGGGACCCGGAGTTTTTCAGTCCTACAAAGCCGTCGTTAAGTCCCTCGGTGAGGATGGGTATGCAGTCCCGGTTGAACCAGGGGAGGGTGAAGGGCCAGTCTGGTATCTGAGCCACCATGCAGTGGTGGAAGAGGGGAAGAATAGGCTCCGCGTTGTGATATGATTCGGGTTTCAGGGCACGTCAGCTGCTAAGGCTTTATGTGCCCATCGTTATCTAATTAAATAATTTCCAGTGCGCTGCTGGGTGTGTTAGGACCAAGGGTGTGTAATAATGATAATAATAATTAAAGGAGTGTAATGATAATGCGAAGGAGTGTAATGAAAGTGTAGGCTCTGCGTCGTGTTCGATTGTGCACTAAAGAGTGCAGGCACGAGTCTCAACGATGTTCTGAAGCGGGGTCCGGTTCTCACTAACCCGCTCCAAGCAGTTCTCTGTCGGTTCTGAGAAGGAAACGTCGCCTTCACCTGTGATGTGCAGGCTATGTTTCATAGGATCTAACTGACCGAGTCTGACTCTCACCTCATGTGGTTTTTGTGGTTTGAGAATGACGATCCAGCAGGTAGAATCCAGGCTTGGAGGATAGGAAAAATAACTCAGGACTTTCCCAGGAAAAGACGCACTTGTGCGCAAGGTCATGGTTAAGACAGGCAACTCAACATACTTGAGACCAATCCATAAGATGGTGATAATCCATTCAGAAACAAATTTAGAGTGGTCAGATCTAGCTGGACGGTAACACAAATGGTGGAGAAATATTAGATTTAAGCCTAGTTTTACGTGTTTTAAGTGGTAGATTAAGTGCAGGCTGGCAGCAGCGTTTTCAGCGCAGTAGGGACTGTTCCCGATGCGGGGCACCGGGGATGCGGCGCCGGCTGCGCTGCTGAGGCCGCAGCCTGAACACTGAACCCAGCCAGTGGCGATTCGTCAGGACTGACCGAAACCCGGCCGACATCGCTTTCCGCGGTGCCAGGGCCGGCGAGCTCGTTGACAACATGTTGTGGTGGCACGGACCTACCTTCTTGACGGACGACTAAGAGCTGCCAGAGCAGCAAGACTGGAAAGGCATCGTCGATAACGACACGGAAGTTAAGAAGGCGTCCTCCTTCTCGACAGAGACGCGGGAAAACCACCCAGGGCTCCTGGAACGGCTAGGACGTTTCTGCAGCTAGTTCGGAGCAAAGCGTGCAGTGGCTGCATGTCTGCTGTACATAAGAAAACTACGACAACTCGTCCAGAAAAGAAAGGGAACAGAGTGTGAACAGCCAACAAGAAGCCGAGTCGGCTTAAAAGACATTCAGGACGCTGAGATCGTGATTTTGAGATCGGTCCAGAAAGAAGATGACTTCAGAACTATGCAGACAGGAACAGCACTTAGTGCTTTGGATCCGCTGAAGACAGATGATGACCTTTGGCGGGTTTGAGGTCGGATCCGAAAAGGAAGTTTCTCCGTCAACGAGACCCACCCAGTGATTTTGCCGAGCAAAAGTCACGTGACTGACCTGATAATTGACTACTATCATCACAAGTGCGGCCATGGCGGTCGCGGTCTGACATTGGGCCGGATTCGCACATCAGGCTACTGGATAGTCGGAGCAAGACGCGCAGTATCTCGTTACCTTCTGCAGTGTGTCACCTGTAGGAAGCTGCGGGGGAAGACCCAGGGCTAGAAGATGGCGGATCTTCCGACTGACAGACTAATGGAAGCCGAGCCCTTCACATATTCGGCCGCCGACTGCTTCGGCCCATACTACGTAAAAGAACGGCGCAGATCAGTGAAAAGACGGGGCCTTATATTTGTGTGTCTGTGTAGCCACGCCATTCACATCGAGACCGTCAATTCGCTCTCAGCTGACGCCTTCCCAAACGCTTTTTAGGCGTTTTGTCGCTCGAAGAGGTCCGGTGAAGTTTATGCGCTCGGACCGCGGCAGCAACTTTATTGGAGGAAAAAGCACGCTGGAGAATGCGATTACCGAAATGGACCAAGACAAGCTCAGAGATGGACTGCTGAAGAACGACTGTGAGCTGGTGAATTTTGAGATGAATGTGCCCATGGCCAGCCATATGAGAGGCATATGGGAGCGGCAAATTCGATCTGTGCGTGCTGCTCTGGATGGCTTACTTCAGACACACTGCCAGAATGCTGGACTCGATGACGAACTTTTGAGAACGTTTCTCACAGAGGCAGAGGCCATCGTGAACAGCCGGCCGCTGACTTACTTTAACATGAGTAACTCCGAATCCTCTGACCCACAACCGCTTAGCCCAATGCAGTTACTAACACTCAAATGTAGCGTAGCGTTGCCTCATCCTGGTGCCTTTCAACGAGAGGACATCTACAGTCGTCGGCGGTGGCGTCGGATCCAGTTCCTAGGCGACCAGTTCTGGCGTCGTTGGCGGGCGGACATCCTACCGACTCTACCAGAGCGGCGAAAGTGGACGAGGCAGGAGCCTAACATCAGCGAGAACGACATCGTCCTCATCATCGACAGTGAGGCGGCGCGTTGCCAGTGGCCGCTGGGACGCGTGGTGAAGATTCACCCATCCGCAGATGGACTCGTGCGAAAGGTGACGCTCAGGTCCAGAGGCGCTCTATACGATCGCCCCATTCACAAACTGGTGCGTATCATCAGCAGTAAAGACTAAGCTCGCTGAAGTACATGCGCGCTAGTTTGAAGTAACAGCGGGTTCAGTTTTAGGAAGCCATACAGGTGTCTGGGATAGACTCAGTTGCTGTGCAGCAGAACATTAATTGGTTCCAGCGCGCGAAAGTGTTAGAGGGAGCCATTCGGACTCAGCATCGGTGTTTTCGGCGCGCGGTAGCGTTATAGGGAGCCATCTAGACTCCGCATTGATGGTTTTCCTGACCTGCGTGCGTTTGCACTTAAACCGAAGATTTTTTTGTTTTGTTGCGTGTAAAGTGAGCACTTAGCCACAGCTCCACAGTGAAACGTTGAAGGTGCGTTCGAGTGTTGTCTCGCGCGCAAGCTTTTGGTGCTATCGTTTTAGCTTGAAAACGAGTTGGAATAGGAGCTTAAATCGTATTGCGTCCGAACAAGTGATGTGTTCCGCTGTTGTAGAAAGTGTTTTGTTAGCAATTTGCGTTGTGGGAGCTCTGAGGCATAGTGATGTGGTAAATTTTGAGATAAATTTAAGGGAGCCATGTTACTGCGTATGATTTGTAGAGGACCGGCCCTCTAAATCCACAAAGTTGAAGTGTTTTGTTTATCTGGTAATTACGGAGCGGCGTGCCAACATGGTGCCAGATTCGTGGTATTGGAAGAATGACCACGATGTTTCGTTCTTTTACATGCCGAACCGCGTGGGGCAACAGGCCCGCGATGGACTAAAGCTTGAAAAGTTTATATGAGGGCTTATGCCATGAAGTAAAGAACAGTCACGACTCCGAACAGAGTATGTATAACGGGTAACTGATTGACATGTGTCCGCTCCACAGATTGCCGATACTGGGATTGTGTTTGTTTAACATTGTGCATAATTGTGATGTGTTGCAAGCTCAAATAAGCTCTTGAATTAAATTGATGCACCCTGTTATAAAGAAAATGCGTGCAAAGATTATGTTTCTTGATTTAAAGTAAAATGCACGCAATTAAGTAACAGACATTGTTCCTAACAGTTTCTTAACCCTCGCTTTGGGTTCGTTTTTGGTTTTGTGTCCTTATGACTCTTATATTTTGTTACATATGAAATTTCTCATCATGTGTATTGCTTTTCAGGTTTTTACGTCCTGTTCACCTAATATATGGCACTTGTAGTTTATTTCCTTTTTTCTTATTCTTTCACAAGGTTGTATGTTAGGTATCGGCTGGCACATCTGCTGGACGGAAAACTTCCACATCTGCCTGATCACCGCGTGCAGCAGGGCGGATGGACGGCCCCGGCGAAGCGCGGCGCGGCTGCAACGGAGGCTGGCTGGGCGGTGGCTGCCGAAATACAATGCCAACATTGTCAAGCCAGCGACAAGGTGTTGTTCCAACACACCAGACGCGTTCCCATGAAACCAGTGGCCCTGCCGAGCGGACCCTGAGAGAAACTGGGTATCGACATCTTGGGGCCCATCAACTCCGCTCCGCCCAACTGTCGGTACGCGCTGACGATGATCGACTACCACTCCAAGTGGCAGAGATAGCTCTGCTACCAAGTGTGTCAACTGAGGACGTCATTCACTTCCTCTCCGTTATCTGGGCTCGCGAAGGGTACGTAACCAATTTGGTCTGCGACAACTGCCCTCAGTTAACGAACCAAGCCCTTCAAGACTACCTCACCCAGGGAGACATCAGACGCCATCGCGCCGCTGCGTATTGGCCTCAGGGAAACGCAGCGGTCGAGCGGTTTAATCGCACCTTCAGGTCATAGATCCCCTGCTGGAGCCGTGGCAAGGGTCTCAACCCAACCAAGCACATCCACTTCCAGATGACACACAATATCGCGCCACCCCACACTGCACTACGGGGAAGGCACCTGCAGAGCTGCTGCACGGGATACGAATGAGGCTGGAGCTCCCTACCGTATCCAGTGCCCAGCCAGACCGCGACCTCCACCAACGCGTCTAGAAGAGACAAGAACGGAACCGCAAGTGGTACAACAAACACTTCTCAACCCGAGAGCCAGAAATCGATGTCAGCGACTTCGTGCGAGGCCGGAGGCTCGGCATGGTCCCCAAGGGACAATCGCGCTACTCAGCGCCAACCCAGGAGACCGATTAAGTCGGCCCGTCCACGTTCCTTCTGACGGACGGACCGACGGCTCGAAGCGTAACGTGGCCCACCTGGTCAGGTGTCGCTCCCTGCCAACAGGAGGGGAGGGAAAAGGCGCCGACACGACAGACCCGCGTCGACGTCGACCCGCACGAGGGACACCGACCCCAACTTACCTGAACTTGAGCCAACTGCGCACCACCTGAAGCACCATCGCCCGCTCCAGCGCTGCCGCAAGATGATGGTGACACGAGCACTCCAGCGGCAAAGGACAGCGCACGACCCGGCGAGACACCAGCTTCCTGTAAGCGTACGGAGGACGCCTGCGCGCTGCCACTCTCCCGGTACAGCCGTCAGCACCGTCGCCCGGTGAGACCGGATTTATAGACCTGAATCTCTTTGAAGTGAGGGGGAATATAGTGTCCTAAAGATCTAGAGGACAAAGTCTCTGACTTTAGAGTGTTGTGTTTCGACCCTGTCGTACAGTGTGTTGCCAAAGACTGGGGAAACGCATTTTGCTGGGTTAGAGGATTTACCACGCACATGTTGAAAAGACAATACAGTATGTGCTTTCAAAGAATGTTTTATATATTGCAAAGGTGGCCCGATATATGTGGGAAAAGATCTCGAGCAGGAATCGACTGTCTTCTTCTACAGGGTCTCTGAGCAGCTCGCCGGGCTGCAGCATCAGCCCCTTCATTCAGTCGGATGCCGACATGGCTCGGCACCCAACAGAGAGTTTTATCCTCACCCTGTCCGGGGAGTCGAGCTGGGTGGACAACAACCTTTCAAACGAGTTCGTCACTTGGATTAAAAGCACTCAAAGCCTGGGCACTACTAAGACTGTCGGTGAATATTTCATTTCTGGTGTCGTCACTGACTTCTATGAAACAGAGAACTTTGTCCAATGCGGAGGTTCGGAAGTAAAGACAGAAGAACACGATGAGTGAAAAAATTCTAGTCAAAGGGGCATGTACGTGACCACGCCTCATGGTCCCCATTGCACACTGCACATTTCGTGATGTCAGCCTCGCAAGCAGCTGACCCATGGCCCACCGACGAACACTTCCCACAGTGCTCCTGTCCTTTACACGACTTAGCAACGTGACCGTACCTCTGGCATCAGTAACATCGTGAAGGGTCCGGCACGAACTTACGAACCCGCACGGAGAGCCAACCAACCCGAATATCTCTGGGGAGTTCCTTGCTTTCGAAAGTAAGGACGAAAGTATTCGTTGGCACGAGTTTTCCATTCAATCTCTTGCTCATTCTTCGTACCTTCGTTACACCCTGCTCCTACAGACTGATCAGAACATCCTCCTCCGTCAAGTCTACCAGTTCCCGACAAGTAACAACGCCCACAGCGCTGTTCTTTGTCGGATGAGGAGCAGCAGACTGGTACACAGATCACTGCCTTTCCCTCGCCTAATTAGGAAAGGCTTTTGGCAGACAAAAGGTCACGTGTTTCTCCCTCCGATGACATGGTCACTTCTAATTGTGTGCCTGAGTGACGATAGACGTGGGTTGCAGTTCCAAACTTTGTCAGGGCCAGGGAGACTTGGAATGGGTTAACCTTGTCACCCTCCCCCAGAGTGAGGACCAGAACTCGGAGTGTTCTTGACCCCCATAGGGGTTGAAGAAAAAGCCTGGTGTGGTCTAGTTAGCGCGGGGGATCCATCATCCGTGGAGACCATCACACCGGTGGTTTCAGAGAATGTGGTCGGGGTGGTCAAGTTAGAAGCAGGGATCGGAGTCCGTAGGGTCTTTCCAGTGGAACTAGATGCTTGAGAGGACGCCATGAGAAAAGTATTTACCTTCGGCACCCCGGGTTACCAGCTGTCAATAGCTGGGCCCGGGGGCTGGTACACTGCCTACGGGGGCAGGTTGCGCCCGTCTCAGAGGGGCGAGAGATACTCACACAACCCTTCCGATCAGAACGCACCCACCCCGTTGACGCCATCAGCCCAGTGGGCCGGCACGGCCATGAGTCGAGATGAAGCAAAACGCGGCAGCCCTTACGCAGCGGAGACTGCGGTCCACCAGGCGCGCACAACAGGCCGGAGTCTCAAATCGACGATTTCCGAAACCCCAGCCCACGTCGCGCCCGGCAAGAACTGCCACAGTCCCCACCGTTAATTTTATATTAGCGGTGTTAATTTGTTATATTTTACATGTTAATTTAGCAGTAGTATGTTTTACGCCTGTAACTAGCCTCTTCAAAAGGATACATCCGGAATCGACGCTTTTTCATCAGCTGACCCTGCACTGTTTTGATGTCACGTGACTGCCACTCCCTGACCAGTCCCCACTAGTGTCCCCCCCCGCCCACCTCCTGTGCGAAGTAGGAGACATGATGCTATTGAAAGTGAAGGTAAAATATAAGGGCCGTTTCCCCGCAGAAAAAGTTTCATACCCGGCTTCGGTGTATGAACATGGAAGGGACGAAACATCCCTCGGGCTTATAGCAGAATTTGAATACACCAGTTAGTTCATCGCATGCAGTTAGTTCTTCTCGCGGTGCATACATTAGGGGCTGCTAGCGTGTTTAACAATTACGGTGACTGTTTCGCGGATTTAGCGTGAAATGTGGCCGGCGGCCATATTATGAGCGCCTTTCAGAACACGTTGTTGGCACGGAGGCAGTGGAGCCGCGGGCGGCCGCGTGTTTGGTGTTGCCGTCGTTGCTACCATGCCAGAAAATACAGGAAAACGAATTACCCAGTCTTCAGAGGGAGCGAGAGGGGGACGAGACGAGGGAGACAACAAAGCGACGATTGGTGGCCGATTTCTCTCGAACCATACATAGATTCACTCAACCTGACGCCCTCTGTCACGTATCGACACCATAATGAACAAAATTGGCAACAACAAGTATGTGTGCGTCGTCGACCTTTCCAACGCTTACTTTTAGGTGGAGTTAGATTCCTCTGAATGGCTGTACAGCGCTTTCGAAGCTGGAGGAAGACCTACCACTTCAAGAGTATTCCGATGGGGATCACCAACGGTCTCGCCGCATTCCAAACCGGTCATGAATGATATCAGCTATAAATACAGCCTCTGGGGCACATGTGCATACCTGGATGATCTCAAAACACTAAACAGAAGCAGGATGATCATCTGGAAAGATTCTGGAGCGCTGTCAACACCGTTGGACTCACGTTCAAGAGACAGACATGTAAGATCAAGATGACTAACTATCATCGGTTATCACGTGTCACACGGGCAGCTGTGCCCCAATCCAGAACATCTCAGTCCACTTCTAGAGCTGGGGCATTTCAGGACAAATCGACAAGTCGATAACACCCTCACGTCGCAGATTTAGATATATTTTTCGTCAGGGGGCTTTTGATGGAGCTGATCACGATTTTTATGTTCATTTTCCTCCCTGACTTACGGTTTGAAAATTAAAGCCTTAGGCATCTTGACCATTCGTGCTAACATGCCTATTTTAAAGGCTGAATTTCACCTGTATGATTTAAGAAATGCTATAGAACTGTATCTAGATGTTTTAAGGACGAATAATGAATTCTAGCTCTTGAAAAAAATTATCAAAAAAATTAAATTTTGAATATAGTATACATTGTGGAAATTTTCGAAATCTATAAAAACTTTGAATCTATGTTTTTGGGGACTTTGTGAGACTCATATTGCTCTTTATACTTAACTCTCTAAGATTCAGAAGAAAAAATAATGGAGATTTTAACAGAAAATGAGTCCTGAGCTCCCCAATGTCCCGATCCCCAGTTTCGTGAGGTTTGTGCGCGAGCATGGTGCTAGCATGGCTAACATAATATAACAAAAGGAAACTCGTTACCATTGGAATCCTCTCGTCAAGCCCAATAGAGTGATGTACTACAATACCTTATTCAGTCAAATCTTTAAAAAATTGGCTGGTTTGACAGATTAAACTCAACATCGGACATATTGCATATCATTTGAATCGCAAAGACCAGACAAGTAGGATGACATAACAACGATAGCTTTATCATTCGAATGGTATGACTTAGAGCTATATGAGACTGCAAGGACATTGAAGCATCCCAATTTTAATCATTAGTACAACGCAGCGTCCAATGTTTGAGACCCTCACCCGCCCCTACCGTTACCGCACGAGCGGCGCGTGACGATCGGAGCGGCGCCACACCGACACCCAACACCGCGCGTCAGACTGCCGTCATTTGAGGAGGGGGATACGGAGAAAGATAGGACACGGCTTCGTTTTGAAAAGCAGAGGCGTCAGATTAAGAAAGAGATGATCTCTGCGAATACTCAGAAGCAGCCCAGACCAGTGTGTCTCATGTAGTCATACGCGGAACACGTGCAAGCTGTTCGTGGGGCTTGTGAGCCATACTATGAAGCAGCCCAAGAACCCATGTTGTGCCGATCCCCTGAAGACATAGGACAAGATGGGTAAAAAGCCTCAGGAACGCATCAAAACCCCTGGTGGAGCGCGCTCAAGACCCGAGGGTAACAGTTGACACACTTCTGTGTGCGTCACGCCGTCTCAAAATAACAAAAAATCCCGAAAGCCTATCTGAAGTTCAAACCACGAAAGCATCACAGGAATGCACAGTACCCAGCACAGACAGCTCCTCTGAGCGCAGTGAATTGAGTGTCGGAAGATTGGAACCTGAACACGACGAGAAATTTGCTGAAGAGGATGCCCGAGTTGCTGTGCAGTGTCTGGATCAAACGCCTATTCGCCGAAGTAAGTATTTCTCCGTATATTGTCCGTACATTTCGGGTCATTTAATGCGTTTTTCTCTCATCTCGCAGCTTGACACTCAGATTCAAATCACAATGGAATCAAATTATATTAAGCTGTCCCTTGGCGCAACTACAGATACCCGTCCAACGGCAAAAAATGCGTAAAATCACAAAGAAGGTAGTTCATACTTAACTGTAGAGTGTTCCTTCATGTTTTAGCTACGAAATAAGACAAAAATCCAAGTATAAAACGCACTTCCACGACATTAATCAAAACGTAAATAATAACTACCGCACCGGCAGTCCCGCACGCTCCGAAGAAGAATTTAAAAGGAAATTGCGCGATGTTAGTTGTGAAAAATATGGGTAGGATTGAAAAAACCAAGAAATTAACTAGTTTGAACCACAGTTTGCTAATAAATTTATTTTTAAGAAAAATAAAACATGACAATACATTTTGAACGGCTATAAAGTTTATAAAATAGATTGAGAATATTTTGGCGGCAAATAGCAGAAAGTGCTGCCATTTTGTATTTGCGGTGATTCCGTTTGTTCGTTTCAGTCGTTTCAGTGTCTCTAATAATCGTGGTTGGTTTGTGGTTGAAAGCGGAAATGGAGGAGGTCAAAATAGACGACGTGGGTAGTTATGATGAATTATCGGTGGTGGCACAGAGAGTGGAGTGATCGATTTCTGGAATATCTTTTAGGGCAAACGGACTAATGCGTAAGCACGGAAAATGCTGCAACGTAAGAATGCGTCGCTACAACGACAAGAGTTCATCGTGCGGATCGCGGTGGCGGTGTATCCGATGCCGCAAAACAAAAAGCGTCATGCTAGGAAGCTTCTTTGAAAAAGTAAGCTGGAGCCATTCACCATCCTCAAACTTGCCTTCCTGTACGTAGAGACTGAGGCCAGGCCTGGCATGTACCCTTCCCTGGTGAGAGGCATCTGATCAGATCCACTCTGAACAGAAAGGTCGGGGGGCCAGGAAAGCTTATCGTGGTGGATGAAACTGTTCTATCCAAAAGGAAGTATAACCGAGGACACCCTATCGCACGGGAGCAGTTCTGGATCCTGGGGATATATGACGTGGAAAGCAAAACGGGAATTTTGGAATTTTTGAAGAATAGGACCGCGCCTGAAATGACCTAAAAAATCATAAAACATGTAGAATATGATAGCACGGTTCACACCGATGAGCACCGGTCTTATAGATCTCTCGCAGCACTTGGATTCGATCATAAGACCGTTAATCACAGCCGCGAATTTGTCAACCCTGAAGGTGTACATACGAACCACATCGAGGCGTATTTCTCTAGAGTGAAGAAGTTCCTGTCACGAAAATGCGTGCGAGACCCTAAATTTTTGGCATCTTATTTGGACGAATTCATGTGGCGGGAACGTCATGGAAACAACTGGCAAGACTTTCTCGCGGCTGTCCGCAGACAGTATCGTTAGGTAAGTACAGCCCAATCTGACCTAACCTAACCTAACCTAACCTAACCTAACCTGACCTGACCTGACCTGACCTGACCTAACCTAACCTAACCTAACCTAACCTAACCTAACCTAACCTAACCTAACCTAACCTAACCTAACCTAACCTAACCTAACCTAACCTAACCTAACCTAACCTAACCTAACCTAACCTAACCTAACCTGACCTGACCTAACCTAACCTAACCTAACCTAACCTAACCTAACCTAACCTAACCTAACCTAGCCTAGCCTAGCCTAGCCTAGCCTAGCCTAGCCTAGCCTAGCCTAGCCTAGCCTAGCCTAGCCTAGCCTAGCCTAACCTGACCTGACCTGACCTGACCTGACCTGACCTGACCTGACCTGACCTGACCTGACCTGACCTGACCTAACCTAACCTAACCTAACCATGTTTTAGCGAGCCGGCCGGCGGCGCACCAGTTAGTTAGTTAAGGGCTTTTTATAAGGCGTTCTGTGCAAAGCACCTTTGCCCGCCTCTAAAGTAAAACAGCGGCGCACCAAACCGAGATTTGGTACGCTTTCACAACGGTGCTTTACCCTGGTACAAAAGTACCAATTATTTAGTCAGTTGATAATCAGTCAGCTGATGGTTTTCATAAGCTGACTGACGATCAGCTGCCATTTGCCTTTCGTCAATTCCGATGTTTTGTTTATTTACGGTGGTGGACGGCGCGCCATTACGACGTTGGGGTAGAGTAAGTGTTGAAAATCGTGGTTTAAGTGGGAGTGGCGCTACGGGACCTCACTGAATGGAAAGATGGTGTCTTGCTGATTCCGAAAATGTATCACTTCTATAGAAAATCTTTCGGGAAAGTGGACGTCTTATTTAAGATTAGCCTGTCCCTTCCTGCTTACAGTGGCATCGGATAAGGGGGAACAAGGGGGGGGCAGTTGCCCCCCCAAAAAAAATTATCAGAGGGACCCCTGGAAAACAATTTAGTTTGGTTCTTTTCTGAATGTTCATGACCGACCTGACTGGGCTCTCAACATTTTCGCAGTTTTTAGGGGGACCCTTTGCTTTCGAGGGGGCCCCATCGCCAGGGGGCCCCTGGAAAAATTCTTGCCCCCATCCAAAAATAACATCCGCCGCCACTGCCTGCTTAAGTTTATGTTATAAATATATGTTTTTGGTATCATGTCCTATCAAAATTTTGCTTTATAATTCTGTTACGTTAACCTAGTTCGTCAATGTTAAACCAATATATCCGAATATAGCAACAAATTTGTATTGCAGAGGGCCTTTCGGATGAACAGAAACGTAGAATTTATTCTACCAAACTGAAAAGGGCGACGCACACGTTGAAGAGCCCACGCCAGGTTAGCACTCAGCAATACATTTTTGAAAATATGAAAAATTTACTATTTTTTAAACGGAAAACCATTCATATAATTTAGTTAGATATATTGCACTATGGTGTGGCACACAAGTAGATGTAATTGAATTGCTTTAATCAAAATTGTATGTTTCTTTCCTCCGCCAGTGTGACATTTTCTATTCGTCACGAATCCCTTAAAAATCAAAGATGCGCAAACAATGGTGCTGTAAATTTACTAAATTATTTGTTTTCTTAACTATTTACTTATTTTGTATTATCACTACACGATGTATTATTAACGTCTTAAGTGTTTATCCATCAATAAACTGGGGTTTGTTGTGTACTTCATGGTGTATGTTGATGACCTCCGGGCTTGTTCTGTTCTTGTGGTATGGTGGTGACCCATGAATAATCCTAGCTGAGCCGAGATCGAACCTAAGGGATGAAACTATATGCTTCGGGCATACGACATCGCAAGCAGTTGACTAGAGAATCCAGAGATGGAAGAAGCATGAAACTACCGTTAATCTAGCTCTAGATTAACGGTAGTTTCATGGGACTTAAGAACAATTAACCTCTAGGTTAATTTTTCTCACGTTTTATTGCAATGTTTTATAGTCCAAAATTTTTATTCACAAAACAATGCTTAGCAAGTTCACCAAGCATGGGTTCCATTTGTTTTTCAGATACGAAAATCTGATGCGTGAGCTGAAGGACGAGTTCCAAAGAACTACGGATTATAGAAGACCTCTTATGATTCTCACTGCTTCTCCATTCACTCTGGAGAAGACTCGGGAATTCTTTGACACTACAACACGGCATGGAAGGCACGGAAGCTGAAGGAAACCGATGGAATTTTGCCGGAAGTAAACAAGCCATCTAAGGGTCGAAAACTCTTGGGAGGAGAAATTGCTAAAGTAGTGGCGTTTTACGAATCCGACATGGTGAGAAGGATGTGCCCTGGACAAAAGGACTGTGTCACAATTAGGGATACCGATGGTATGAGAAGACAAGTGAAAAAATACTTCTTTTGAGCAATTTAAGGGAAATATACCGTTGGTTTAAAGATGATAAGACCAATCCGCAGATCGGTTTTTCTACATTTGCCACATTGCCACCGAAACACTGCGTGCTGTCAGGTAGCGCCGGCACCCATGCAGTGTGTGTATGTACCTATCACCACAACCCCAAGTTGTTGATAGCTGCGCTAGGATTTACAGACTTGACAGTCGATGATCTATTGGATTATGCCGTATGTGATGTGTATAGCCGTGACTGCATGATGGGAGCGTGTGGCGACTGCCCTAGTGAGACGGGTGTGGATAATTTCTTACGGCTGATTAGTGATAATGTAGAAGAGGATGACAATGATTTGGATGATGAAGTAAGGTATCAGAAATGGGTGAGCGGCTATCGTTGCATGCTGATAGAAATAATTGCTAGTCGTGGTGAGTGTATTTCTACATTAAGCAGACAGGTGGCTGAACTCACAGTACATCATTTTCGAACCAAAGCTCAGAGTGCTTACTTCTCTCGTCAGAAAGAAAATATGGAAGATGACCACGTAGTAGTTCAGGGGGACTTTGCCGAGAACTTTTCATACACAGTACAGGATGCGGCCCAGGGGTTCCACTGGGAATCTTCCCAGTGTACAGAGCATCCATTTGTAGCCTACTGGCGGGACGGAGATGAACTGTGCCATCAGAGCTTCTGTTGTATCTCGGATGAATGGTTCATGCGTTTTTAAGACGCCTTGTACCAGAGATCATGAGTCGGGTCCCAAACCTAAGGAAAATGGTATATTTTACTGACGGATGCTCCGCTCAGTACAAAAACAAGTATAATTTTGTAAATCTGCGCTCTCATGAAAAAGACTTCGACGGGTTAAGTGCGAATGGAATTTTTTCGCAACTTCACGTGGTAAGGGAGCATGTGATGGTATCGGGGGAACGGTTAAGCGCGCGACTCGCCTAGAGAGCCTGAGGAGGCCTGTATCAGGACAAATCCTGACTGCAGAATCCGTATTGGACTACTTAAATGGTAAATTTGCCACTGTCATCCACATGATGTATGTGCCAAAACTAGAAGTACTTAAAGTGTCTACTAAGCTCAGAAAACGCTTTGATAAGGCGATCACTATACAAGGAGCATTACAGTTTCATAAGTTTGTACCGATAAATTCACATACCATTCTTGTGCATGAGCTCTCGACCGATAAAGGACAAAAGGTTAGAGTGTCGCATTGAAACTGTGAAGGTCAACGGCACCACGTGATGTAACCGATGTTCTGATCCGCGGGTCGAGTCTTCAGCAAAGCGGCCTGTGTCTCATCTTACATGTTCGAAAAACGGTTGTCTGCGTGTAGTTTGTGTGGGTCTTCGTTTGTGATGTGTGCTTTCTAAGATACACTAAGTGGGGACATATTAAACTTTTTTAGAGCATGGGTGGAGAAAGAGAACTGCTTAAAACAAACTCAAGACAACAGCAACAGCAGAACTTGTTACAAATTGCAGCAAATGCACTAGAGTGTCGAAACTGTCTCGAATGTTTCCGGTAACGCATTGTTTTTTCGGAATGGCTCACATTTTTCTGTTAGCAATAGTAGCCTCCACACCACCTCAAGTTCATTCGCCGTGCCACCGAAGCGCAGTCTTGCTCGGTTCTCCCCTCCCCGTTACACCACTACCAACCGGACGCGTCTGTGTGGCGTGCCCACTGCAGGCTGAGTGGCCGGCGACGGTCTTGGGCCTGGTCTGCGGTGCTCGGTACTGGGTTCGCTGTGTAGTCTCCATTCTTTTTATTTGCGTTTTGTATAGTTTAAGCAATGCTCTTTCAGGTGAAGGTGTTTTCCTATTTCCGGAGGGGGAAATACCCCCCCCACATAGAGAAAAAACACAAAACAAAAAAAAAAAAAAAAAAAAAAAAAAAAAAAAAAAAAAAAAAAAAAAAAAAAAAAGGGGGGGAAAAAAAAAAAAAAAAAAAAAAAAAAAAAAAAAAAAAAAAAAAAAAAAAAAAAAAAAAAAAAAAAAAAAAAAAAAAAAAAAAAAAAAAAAAAAAAAAAAAAAAAAAAAAAAAAAAAAAAAAAAAAAAAAAAAAAAAAAAAAAAAAAAAAAAAAAAAAAAAAAAACAAACAAAAAAAAAAAAACCACCCCCCCCACCCCCCCAAAAAAAAAAAAAAAAAAAAAAAAAAACAAAACCCCCCCCCCCCACCCCCCCCCCCCCCCCCCCCCCCCCCCCCCCCAAAACAAAAAAAAAAAAAAAAAAAAAAAAAAAAAAAAAAAAAAAAAAAAAAAAAAAAAAAAAAAAAAAAAAAAAACAAAAAAAAAAAAAAAAAAAAAAAAAAAAAAAAAAAAAAAAAAAAAAAAAAAAAAAAAAAAAAAAAAAAAAAAAAAAAAAAAAAAAAAAAAAAAAAAAAAAAAAAAAAAAAAAAAAAAAAAAAAAAAAAAAAAAAAAAAAAAAAAAAAAAAAAAAAAAAAAAAAAAAAAAAAAAAAAAAAAAAAAAAAAAAAAAAAAAAAAAAAAAAAAAAAAAAAAAAAAAAAAAAAAAAAAAAAAAAAAAAAAAAAAAAAAAAAAAAAAAAAAAAAAAAAAAAAAAAAAAAAAAAAAAAAAATTAAAAAAAAAAAAAAAAAAAAAAAAAAAAAAAAAAAAAAATTAAAGCCAATGAAATAATAGGAAGTATGTATGCTCGCTTTTGCAAAAGTTTGAAATACAAATTTATACATGTTCGTGGCAATTAATAAAATGTAACCCACATATTCCAATTCTTCAGACTTTTGTGATTATTTTGATATAAAATTTTGTAGGATTACCCTTAACCCCCCCACGTCGGGCCACCTTCACCGGTCATCATCCCCTCTAACTCCGAAATATGGGCGTTAGCACAAATCTGAAGTGCAATAGAAAGCTCGCGTAATTCAGTAAAAATTACTTCATTTTTAGTGCTAGGTCAATGTTTCCTCGGTCAAATTAGGTCAATGCTATTTTCACTCAAATATGAATGATTAAGAAACTGGTCATAACTCTTATGTCATTAGAGCTATTGAGGCCTGGTAAAGTTCATTTGATAGAATTGCCAGTACTTTTTCCGTTATGTGAACGTAAAGACCTCCCGCCAGTGTTTGACTCAAGGTCACCTCGTGACCTAATATAACCTGGGGTCACAGTAGTGACCTTGGTATATCAAATAAGCAGTGACAAGACAAAACGTGGTTTTTTTTACGTTAGCTTAATTAGGTCAAAGTTATTGTCAAATACTGTTTTTGACTCTGGTGATTGATGACCTTGAAAAGTCAAAGGGTAAATATGACCCTGGATCCGTAAGGTTCAAAACGGTGTTCTAGCAGTCTGATATTTGAATCATTTTTGTTTTATATCATGAAACAGTTTTCCCATGCTTTTCCAATAGAGGTCGCCTCGTGACCTGACCTAGCACAAATGAAAATCGGATATAACTTTAGACCCTGGAGGGGTCATATGAATTTCAATCGATCGACTTTGAAATGTAGCTCTTAGAGCTCTAAATTAGTGAGGTACCTTGTTATGTTGGTGACCTGACCTTGGTACCCGTAAAAATTTGATGATGAAAATATGAGGAGAAGCCTCAACCGGGTGCTGCGCCTTTTTTCTCTATCCGAAAAACCTTGGTCAATCTAGGTGGCCCAAAACTCAGGTAAAATATCAGATGCACGCGTCGGATACTGGATTTCCGGAGGCTATAACTCCTGAACCATTATGCGGACGAGACTAGAAATACAACAGTCGTTTTCAGCACCCCTGAGAACCCTACTTCTAAAATTTTCATGAAAATTTGAGATATGAGGGTGTTATTTCAGCCCATAGATTTGTCGATTTGTCGTGGAATGCCCCAGCTGCTAGTTGCCCAGGCCGCCAAACCGGGCTTTTTCATCATCATCGTTGGTGTTTAAGGGCGCGCCGACAACAATGGCCATGTGGCGCCCATAACACTAGACAAGATATATACAATATAGTTTCGGCATCTCACAGGGCTAAAAGTGTGTCAAGGGTAAAATGTAAATACACCGCATATGCTTCGACAAGTCAACGAGTGAAAACGCAGGTGATCACGCTCTAAGATGGTGAGTAAACGACATTAAATGAGACACTCTTTAAAAAAGCAGCAATAGCCGCAAAGTCCACGGCTGGATGCTCTCCAAGCAGTGATTGCAGTGAAGGCGACCCGTGAAAGTATCGCTGTCTTTCAACCTCAAAATCTCGACAATCCACGAGAACATGGCGCACAGACAGGCGCTCCCCACAGCGAGCACACTCCGGCGGAACATCTCTACAAAGTAAAAATGAATGTGTTGCGTGGGTGTGGCCAATGCGGAGCCTAGAGAGGATCACCTCCTCCCTCCTTGAACTCGAAGAACCTGAAAAGCGCTTACCGATCAGCGGTTTCAGGGCCCGAAGCTTCTGGCCTTTTGGGTCCGTATCCCACCTGTCCAGCCATAATTTAGTCGCGTGTTTTCGAATGTGTGGGAACCAATCAGAGCACGGGATCCGACAGCCCGATGGTACGGTGCCCTGTGCTGCCTGCTTTGCAGCGAGATCGGCGCGCTCGTTTCCAACGATACCTGAATGACTGGGGACCCAGACTAGTATAACTTGTTTTTTCTTGACATGCGTTCGGTGAAGTCTGTGTCTGATTTCATCTAAATAAAATGATGATGACGATTTAGTTCCGAAACACTCGAGGCCCTGTAGCGAAGATAGAGAGTCGGTGAATATAACACATCGGAGCTGTCTCGATAAAATAATGGCGTCCAGGCAGCGTAGAATGGCGTATAACTCCGCAGTGAAAACCGAAGCAGCGGACGGTAGAGTGAAACACCTTGCAACATCATCACTTACAAAGGCACATTCGAGACCATCCTGACCCTTCTGACCCTTGGATCCATCCGTATAAAAGAGCCTGTGGTTTGGATAAGAAGTCTGACAGTGCTCCAGAAAAACCTGTTGTGAGGCTACCGGAGTCAAATATCTGGTTTTTGAGACCAGGCTAGTGTCTACCGTTGGCTCAGCTACCATCCAAGGTTCGATGGACGGGGCCTGAAAAAGTTCCACCTGTTCCAAGTTAACTTGGGCGTCATCAAGCGAACTAGCTATCCTGTAATCTGCATGCCGGGCATATTGAGGAGAGTGTTCAATTTGACACCGTTGTTCATGTGAGAACAGCCTTCGGAAGGTTGGGTGATTTGGGAACTGGAAAAGCTTTAGGGCATACTGCATGCCATGCATTCTGCGCCTTAGATCCAAAGGTATCTCACTTGCCTCCACGAGCATACTGGAGGTGGGAGATGTGCAAAAAGCACCGATTATTATCCTGATGGCGTGATAATGAACTGTGTCCAGCATGCGTTTAGAGCTTTCCGTGGCGGCATCATATGCTATGGAACCATATTATATTTTAGATCGGACCAAAGATCTATACAACATAAGGAGGGTTTTCTGGTCCGCGCCATACTTGCGTTTGGTCAGAACTTTAAAGATATTTAGGGCTTTGAAACATCTATCCCTTAGATCCTTGAAATGTGGTACGTATGTTAATTTCCTATCAATGATTACACCGATAAAGCGGGTTTGTTCTACTACAGCTATGGCTTGTTTATACATTGTTAGGACAGGGTCAGCGCAATCATTTCGTTTACGACAAAAATGTATACATTTTGTTTTTTGCATTGAGAACTTCAAACCATTCTATCCGCTCCATCGCTCCAACTTATCCAGAGCAATCTGCAACTGCCTCACGGCCGATGGTGTGGATGATGTCGTGACCCAAATAGTAAAATCATCGACAAAGAGGGCTGTGTTTATATTCGGAGGGATACCATCTGCTATGTCGTTGATAGCGATTGCGAACAGCGCAACAGAGAGGACGCTGCCTTGCAGTGTTCCATTTTCTTGCGTGTATTCATCAGATTCTGATGTGCCAACGCGGTATCGAAAACGTCTGTTCTTACGAAAATAGGACAGAAACCATCCCAGGTGACCTCGCACACCTAGATCGAAGACCTTCTGCAGGATACCGTGCCTCCAGGTGAGATCGAATGCTCGCTCAATGTAAAAAAAGACGGCAATTGTGTGCTGCTTTCTGCTGAAGCCTTTCCGGATAGACAAGTCTAAGGCTAAGAGGTGGTCAATGGTGCTTCGACCCCTCCGGAATCCGCATTGAATGTTCGGCAGTAGATTATTGGTCTCCAAAAAGACATGAGGCGGAGCTTAACCATCTTCTCCAGCAAACCGGGCTCTTTGCTTACTATGCCAGGCAGATGCCTAAATACTCCGAGCATCCAGCCTCTCGTGGGGACGAGAACTATCTCTCTGCTAGCAGACACATGCAATGCGATCACGGACCTGAAAGGGGGGCCGGGTGGCCCGGTGGCTAGTGGCAAGCAGAGCATCACTGCGACGTTCGTGGATGCCGTTCATGACCTACCATTCACAGTCGATACCGATGCAAGCAACGATGACATCTGCAACTCTGACCCAGGATGGAAGCATCCTGCGTTCTTCTCTCGGTCGCTCTATGACTCTGAAAAGAAACAAAACATTGTGCAGAAGGAATTATATGCAAGCATCGAGTATGTGCGCAAATGGAAACACTTCCTCACCGATCAACACTTATCAATCACCAAAGACCAACGAAGTGTCGCGTTTATGTTCGACATCAAATCAGTCAGCAAAGTAAAAAAACGAAAAATCATCCGCTGGAGAGTTGGAGAGGCCGCCGTCACAGAGGGGAGAGGGACTCACACAACCCCCCCCTCCCTGCCCCGACGACGGTTCCCACTTGCACCTTGCATAGACGACCCCGGGCGGGGCGCAGACACCTCACCCTCCTCGGGTGAAGTCGGGACTTCACCCGAGGAGGGAGAGCCAGCCAAACCCCACCAAAGGCCAAAAGACTTTTACCATGCTGCTTGTCGATGCCTCCAAGAGTTCCTCGCCCTTGCGGAAATCCAGACCAAAGAACAGTGTTGCCAAAAGGAAGCGAACAAACCCAGCGCAATCCCCTGGCTCAGCTGCCAGGACTCCTTCATCCCGGGGTACGGGTGGGTGCGCAGCTCACCTTCAGCCTCCCACCAGTGCACAGTGATGCAGCGGGCCTAAAAAAAACGGGACGACAATGCCAAAAATGACTTTCTAGAATTAATATCAAATGTATGCGATACGTTTGAGAATTGTTTCGAACCCGGAAAACCATAATTATTTTCTTCCTCTAGCGTACCACATTGGTTTCACAGGAGCTGAAACTTGCAACTTATTCTGCCTCTCTTAAAACGGGTATCTGGCCAGAAATAATAGCTTGTCTAAACGTTATACAGGGGCTCCCCTGCCTCCAAAAAACGTTACTTAGCTTGGGATTTTTGATCTCTGGTCAAATACGTCGCTGCTTTAATATTAATAAATCATAATGTTTCGGAACTAAAACTTATAACATACATCATATTTCCTTAGACTGGCGAAAAAGGCAGAGTCAGGATCAGCTAGAAAATCACACCATGTATTTTGGGAAGTGTCTTCTTTACATCGCTGGAATCCGTAGGCCGGCAACCGACGGCCGAAAAAAGTTATGACAGTTTTAGTGAGCTTATGTTCTACCCGTAGTCGGCGGGTAGTTGTGGCAATGACGCGCGCGGTATCTACAAATCGCCGGGTATTATCTCCTTTCTCCAGTCAAATGACACATCTAAATGGGGGGGAAGGGGATAAAAAATAATAAAATATGCGTAACGTTATTGATGGGCGGCCTCTAATTGAAAGAGGCAATAAAGTTGAGAAGCAGGAGGGTAAATTGAGACAACGAAAGCGGGTATTAGTGTCAATTCAGTAGGTATTAGGATTAGTTCAATACTTATTAGGTCATAGTGAGATCAGGCCCTAAATAAGGAAATACAGTTTTTAGCTTTGGCTCACATTCTTCCCCTTCGTAAAATGTTATTTTAAACCGATTTTCCGTTAATTTTTGGCCTCCGCCCCCTGTTTAAACTGACTGTCATGTATGTACATACGGCCGGTTCCCCAGTGATTGGTAGGTATTAGTGTCAGTTCGTTTAAGAAATATCTTTAAAACGATTGCTCTTTCATAAACGTTTCGACTCTAGCACTGCATTTTTATGAGCTCTTTAAACATGGGACCCTGCAAACTGGATGAGACGTAAATTTGTAAAATTATGGACAAAAAACTGTTTTCACCGATCCCGATGATTTTCTGTGTCTTTTCTCAATAACTTCAAAATTTTGGACATTATGAAGTATTTCGCACGTCAGTTCATGCATCCAATTAAAACGCAGCAGGTGAGGCAACAACGGTGTCTGTAAACACCATCACTTGATATATATTTTGCAAAAACGACCGCAGCCAAATATCTACCAATCAGTATCGAACCGGCTGTGGATACTACCTATCTTGGATTTTGAAGAAAGTCGCTTGTCGCACATTTTGTTGCGTTTGCCGGCTGTTAAAGCTTAACAGTGGTTATCTTCTGATGACGTTTAATACCCGACGCTACCCTAAATGTGTTCCCAATGCTAATAAATACGAGGTGAGCATGCATTTTTCACTTCCAATGTTTTCCGGCTAACAACTGGGAAAATCCAATCATCAAATCAAATTATCAATCATATCAATTGTTTCCCTTATAATTACCTTTATTCAGCTTACCACATGGCCAAATTTGCGACTACGTAATTATTTGATAAAGCTACAGCCACTGTCAGAACCGTTAAAAACCCAGGATAGCCTCTGCATAAAGTAGCGCACCCAATGGGTCCCAAGGGCTGCTCTGGTGCCTTCGTTATGGACCTGACCTCAAAATGGATGTCCGCCCTAGCTTTTTCTTTACAAGAGCTTTCGAATGGTGTATAGAAACTCGATCTAACTCCTCTAGAAGCTGAGGCATTCCCGGCTTTT
This sequence comes from Lepas anatifera, assembly GCA_034440635.1. Classification (NCBI taxonomy): domain Eukaryota; kingdom Metazoa; phylum Arthropoda; class Thecostraca; family Lepadidae; genus Lepas; species Lepas anatifera. Next base: position 816,887 of record JAOTON010000888.1, read on the forward strand.
GCCAACCTTGTTTTGAGAACCAACATTGCTTTACATCGGTTTAGAAATGACATCATAACTCGGTGACCTGACCTGATCTTGGATTGAAATTTCGTCAAGATGTATCAAATTGATATTAGTTCGCACTTGCCACGCGGCATTGCGCTAAACCGAGCACTTTTTCTCCCATCGCGAAACAATTAACTTCGTTAAAAAAATTAAGAGGGGGGTAGAATCCCTGGCCAAATGAGGGTTAAGAGGAAAAAACGAAATTTGGTGTGCTTGTTTGAGCCACCTGATGAAGAGCTTCAAATTGCACCCAATATCATTGTTCTATCATTATTATTTCTTGAGCTATGAATTTCGTCCCGTTTTTCAGGCCTCCTGCATCACTGTGCAGTGAGAGGGTTAAGTACTTCCATGAGTTGACTGAATTGTCCTTAAAGATATCCAAACCAGTTGTGTTTTGGTAACTTCAATGAGATTTCGGTCATATTTTTCGGTTATAGTCGCGTTCTCCTCCGTCAATGTTTGAGTGACATTTTTCCAGAACCAAAGGTACCCAAAAGTTTATATGAACAAGATATAGTAAGACGTTAAAAGTTAAAGACATATTAAAGACATTACAAAAGTATGACCCAATACAAAGTAAGCAGAACCTACAAAGTGTCCTTTGTGTCCGGGAGTGTCCCTCAAAGGTGGTGTGCCCCTATACCAAAATTCTGGCTGCGCCCCTGGCTACAAATCTCATCATGACTAATGGTGATATACACGACCATGCAGGACCTGGTGGAGGCTGCGTGTAGAGCTTTTGAGCAATGTGAGGCATTCTTATTTTTTACTAGAAAAACATATGACTTAAAGATATGTTGGGAGCAGGGCTGCCCGGTTTTTTTCAGCGGAACAAGGGCAAATCGAGTTAGAAGAAAAAGGGCCAAAAAGGCGTCAAATTCTATTTTTCACTACCATGGCCAAATAAATACCACAAAAGCCAGATTTGAGGCTAAAACAACCCCTAACGCTACCAACACACCCACAGAAACCGACAGAGCACTTTTGAATCACCGTTTAAAAATAATTGTATACAGATATTGACTTGAACACTTCGTAGCACGGCTTCCACTTCCTCATTTAAAAATGCATGTGTCTACTAACACTCAATTCAAGCTATCACTACAATCACTCTTCAGAGGCACAGCAGTTCAATCTGTCGTCAACCAAGCGCGAATGACGCATCGAAACCAATTCATATCACACTCCAAAAAAAAAACGATTCACCAGACGTCACATGCCCTCACCCGGAAGTTTCCCGAAGCGTGGGGAAAACATGGTTTCGCACGAGCTTATTCTGCATTTTCATAGTAGACCAGTTGCTATCAGCGACAGAGATCCACGGCTCATCAGTCATCCCATCTCCACAGTCGACCGGGCACGATTGATTGGGGGAACCTCCTCTTTATTTATGGCTAGCGTAAAAGTATAAATGTATAATTTTGAGGTAAGCGGTTGTTGTCATGGCGTGAGGTGACTTCATTTTTGCAATGATGGTCAGGACGGCAAAACATAAATGTTCCATACATCATTATTTTGTATAGCGGATGCGGTTTTCCACACACTTGCTGTCAATATTTAAACGACCTGGTCGCTCTCACGGAAGTATTATGAGCGTTAACTGAATGCTTCCCAATCCTTGCAGGCTTGCGCCTGTGTTTCCCCACTAGCTGTTGGTATCCTTATAAAAGGAATGTTCTTTGTGCCCGCTGCTGGAGTCGAGCAGACGTAGCCATGGCGCTCAGACCTCAGGGTGTGCCTGGCTTTGTTGGCGCTGAGTCCTGGGCCGCTGCACGGACACCGCCGCACAGGTATGTAGAATAGAACGTAACAATGCTGCTTATCCTGTGTTCATTTTTGTACTCTGCATAGATGCTTACGTGTGTCACTGCATTTTGAATCGCAATCAGGTGCATGGTTTTGGTGAGTTCAAGTGTTTACTCTTTATTCAGGTATATTGAAATTTGCATTTTTACCCTGTATTAAGCACATCGAAAACAAATATCGCACATATGGGTACAGTTTATTTCCGAGAATTTTGCACATTCTCAGCTTTTATTTGTGATTTATTGTACCTTGCTTAACCTGTTAAATAATACAATCACATCAATTTTGATATTTGCCTCAGATAACTGGATGTGCCTAATTTTGGGATTGGGAAAAGTGATATTGGTTATCGATGTATAATTTTACTTTAAATGCCATACTGTGGAGTCTATTTTCGTAGGATCTCGTTTGGTCCTCCTCCACAAGAAGATATTGGGGGTCGGAGCTTTCGTACTGTATTACAGTGCTTCGTCAGCGATGATCGTTCGGAATATAAGGGGGATAAAAAGACACCTGAGAAAACACAGTACAAAAGTAGAGCTCAGAAAAACATGCGACATCAATCATCTACACGTGACAGCAATAAACCATTGACTTCCTAGAACGACCTAAGAAATTATAAATACATTAAAAGGTAAAGTTTTAAAAACTTATCTTTAACATGGAAACGCTAGAGTACTAGGTTTAGCAAGAGAGGGAGGGGCTTAAGAGAGCTACAATAAAACACGCAATACTCGCAATACTCACTTATTAACTATATAAAAGAGGGCGGAAGCTATAAAAGGGGATATAGAACAGGAGTGGAGAGGAGGTGAGTGGAGGGGATACAATTTTACAATAAAAACACGCAATATTCACTTATTTATGGTAAGAAAATTCAAAAGCTATAAAATACCTACTATCGATTCCATATAATGCAAACTTTCGCTTATTTATGATACGAATAAGCAAACACTAAAATACATATTTTCTAATCAAATATAAAAGACAGTATTATGCAAACATTGTCAAAATCTAAATCAGTAAATACTGCGATACATGATGTAAAAATGCAATGAAAACATTAAAAAAACGAGCAGAGTTTGGCGACGTCCACGAGTTTGGATGTAGGCCGATTCCATAAGCAAACGCATCTGGTGGTGGGGTGCGTGGTTCAGTATCTTGACTTCCGAGAAGGCTGGAGTGCACTGCGAGTGCACTGCCGGTGCTACTGAAGGCTGACGCCTTCAGTTTGGAGGGCACTTGTCCTCTCCAGCTGTTGCGGTGCTCTTGAATCCGTGACTGTACTTTTCGATCAGTTTCACCGATGTAAATGACGCTCTCACCTCCTACCTTGCATGAACACTCGATAAGGTATTATCACGTTGCTTTTCTTGGTACTTGCATGAACACTCGATAAGTATATCACGTTGCTTTTCTTGGTAGGAGGTGAGAGCGTCATTCACATCGGTGAAATTGATCGAGAAGTACAGTCACGGATTCAAGAGCACCGCAACAGCTGAAGAGGACAAGTGCCCTCCAAACTGAAGGCGTCAGCCTTCAGTAGCACCGGCAGTGCACTCGCAGCCTTCTCGGAAGTCAAGATACTGAACCACGCACCCCACCACCAGATGCGTTTGCTTATGGAATCGGCCTACATCCAAACTCGTGGACGTCGCCAAACTCTGCTCGTTTTTTTAATGTTTTCATTGCATTTTTACATCATGTATCGTAGTATTTACTGATTTAGATTTTGACAATGTTTGCATAATACTGTCTTTTATATTTGATTAGATAATATGTATTTTAGTGTTTGCTTATTCGTATCATAAATAAGCGAAAGTTTGCATTATATGGAATCGATAGTAGGTATTTTATAGCTTTTGAATTTTCTTACCATAAATAAGTGAATATTGCGTGTTTTTATTGTAAAATTGTATCCCCCCTCCCCTCTCCTCTCCACTCCTGTTCTATATCCCCCCTTTTATAGTTTCCCCCCTTTTATGTAATTAATAAGTGAGTATTGCGAGCATTGCGTGTTTTATTGTAGCTCTCTTAAACCCCCTCCTCTCTTGTTAAACTTAGTACTCTAGCGTTTCCATGTTAAGTATGCGTTTTTAAAACTTTTACCTTTTAATGTATTGATAATTTCTTAGGTCGTTCTAGGAAATCAATGGTTTATTGCTGTCACGTGTAGATTATTGATGTCGCATGTTTCTCTGAGCTCTACTTTTGTACTGTGTGTTCTATTGTGTCTGTTTATCCCCCTTATATTCCGAACAATCATCGCTGACGAAGCGCTGTAACACAGTACGAAAGCTCCGACCCCCAATATCTTCTTGTGTAGGAAGTCCGAACGAGACCCTACGTATAATTTTATGAGTAATTGTATCATTTGCATGTGTCGGTAAAACAGACCGGGGCGATAAATACCAGAATGCGTGCTGCCATGTGAACTTTCCGGAGATACCTGTTCAGATATTTCATGGCGAAATGCATTCACACTTCTAGGTCAGAAAACTTGGAGGTGAAAATAGGTATATGTTTCCTTTTTCTAGATTTTCTTAGTGATTTCAGTCCTCAAGGGATGACCACTATCTATATATTCGTATTATTGTTTATATCCTGAACAGTAAAATTTATTTTGTTTTTAAGCTGAACAGGTGAGTTCTGGCAGAATCGTCCTCTATATAACTACCCATTAGTAGTCTTTGAAGCGTAACATACACGATTGGCTTCTATTCCCATATTTCATGAACGATATCATAATTTTGTTCACTCCTTTCTAGAACTGTTTTCTTTTAGTGATATGATAAGTTAGGCAGCAAACACAATTCCAAACGCGTTTGAGGTTATAACTGGGCGCATGATGCAGACATAAGCCCGATATTCAGGTGCAAACACAAACTGTCGTAACCACATTCATTTATATTAACTCGTTTCTTACATACATACATACTTACCGAAGGTCATCACTGTTGGTGCAATGCTGGTAATGGTCAACGCATTTTGAATTCGTTCTTTGAGACTTTCCATTTTCACCTTGCGCGTGACATGTGCAACTTTCCTTGTAAAGATAATCATGTTGGGTAGATTTTTGGGGTTTCTGTTTTGGCGCCGCAATTAAATGAATCGATAATGGTGCGCCTCATGTTTTTATCCTTTTTTAACTTAAATGCCAACTTGACTCGGTTTTTGAATTAGGTAACAGATTATATTTGAAGCATGAAATATCATCGTGATGATATATTGTAAAGATAATCGTGTTAGGTAGGTTTTGGGAGGTTTCTGTTTTGGCGCCGCAATCAAATGAATCCACAATGGTGCGCTCCATGTTTTTTTCCATTTTTTGGACTTAAAATGCTAATTTGACTGTTTTTTTTAATTCGGTAACAGATGATATTTGTATATCAGCCGCTCGTCATGAACAGGTAAAGCCTTATGTTATATGGTAAACAAAAGATGCATACCGTACGTTTTCAGTGCCTAACTTCTCGCCCTTTGCTTCCAAGGAGATGCCTTATCAATTGAGCCGAGTCTGGTTGATTTGGTCGGCGCCGCCCTGCAGCAAGGAAACGGTCAAGGATGTGGCCCGGCAGGCTGTCCTGGAGACGTCTTAGCTTCTAACCAAGTCGGCTTTCAAGGATGCGGCCCAGGAGGCTGTCAAGAAGACACTATTATTATTGACCTTGGAGGCAGCTCTGGAGGTGGTCAGACCAATAGTGGAGGCGGCCTTGGAGGTGGTCAGAACTGTGGTTCTGGAGGGTGTGGAGGAAGTGTTGTAACTTTTGACCAGGGAGGCGGCCTTGGAGGTGGTCAGAACTGTGGCCCAGGGGGCTGTCAAGCAGACACTATTTTTATTGACGACCAAGGAGGCAGTCAAGGAGGCAGCTTTGGAGGTGGTCAGAATTGTGGCTCTGGAGGGTGTGGAGGAGGAGGTGTAATTATTGGTCAAGGAGGCAGTCAAGGAGGTGGCCTGGGAGGCGGCAGTTTCTCCTGTGGTCAGTACGGAGTGTGTGTCGCCGGCCAACAGTGTATTCCGTGCAACAACGACTACTGCTGCGCGAGTAGTACCCTGTCAGAAATCATTACCACGACCGTCTTGGATGGCGGCGTAACTCAAAAATTATGGCACGACTTCTTTTGTGGTTGGTGGTGTAACCCAAGGCCTGGGAAGCACCTCTCTAGTAAGCGGTGGTCAAGGTGAGATTTTCGCGGGCATCGGCACTGCCGGCAGCGGCAACTCGGACGTGCCGGTGATCTCTAGCGACTATTTGCCGCCTAGATAACTCAAATGTTCAACTCATTTCCGCCAGCAATGTGCTCTGATGTTTGGAAGTATCAGTTACGAAGGTGCTCCATATGTTTGCTTCGTGCACAGATAGGAAAAGACATATGTTTTTTTGTTTCTGTTTTGTTTTGAAGTGCAAAAGTTTAAAAGGTGTAACGCACATGCGCGGCCCATCTTCTACTGCGTTTCCATACAAGGCTTGCGCTGTACCCGAGGACTATGTGTTTATTGGAATGGGTAGTTCTGGGACTGAGAGAAAATATGGTTGCGTCATGTCCTTTCTCCGCCGGCGCTCCCAATAACCGCTGTGGATGTACCATTTTTGTGCACTGAAACTACTAAAACTCCAGCTTCTGATGTCGCTGGGTGTCACTTGTTGAAATCGTGAATTTGCTGGAAATAAAGCGTTAATAAATCGTGACGCAAAACTCGGAAGGCGATATTGGGAGAAGGAGAATGGAAGAGAAACTGTTGTCAAACTCCTTCGCCTCCCCTAACATTCATCGGTTGGATGTAATGAGACGGGAAAGTACACTGCATGCGCAGAAGCAATATACAACTGAATCACTCAGGGTTTCCAAAACGATCGAAACCGGAATTCCTCATTTTCAATGCTTGTGTTCGCCTATACGCTGTATCAGGTATGAACCCCCTTTCAATTATTGGTATGACTTATTATAATTGTTAATTTTCAACCATGCCTCTCCAGACCTACGTCGACGATTGGATGGAAATCTGGTTTGTGCCCTGAAAGATTGATATACATTTCTCTGCTTGCAACTTACAATTAAGTTAAAATCTAGATGCTTCGGTCTTATACATCAAGATCATCGGTGTCCTCCAAAACTCTTCTTATTGGTGTCGGGGATGGGGGAAGCCTGGAATGCCAGTAGCGTAGCTCATGCCATTTGACCATAGTGTACGCATTTATAATTATATCTTGACAGAATCAGCTAGTTTCGATATGAAATATAGGAGCTCAATGTAGAGAATACAAGGTGTCGCTTATCTACCTGCAGTTTGCAGCGTACAACCATTGATTATTTAGGGAAGCATACGAGGTAATCCTATTAGAAGTATTTTATGCCATTGCGGATTCATGATTTCCACTGTTCGAGAGTGCTTCAGTCAGGGACCGCTATTTTGTTCCAGAGTGTGTGCCAATTTTGGAGTGGAGTGACCTGTCAAGGGGCGCCGAATTTTATAATAATGGCGCCAATGCTTGTTTTTTAAGGGGAAATGGGGCGCTACGTGCCAATGGGCGCCAGGTTTGTCGATTGGGGGCACGTGCCCCCCCTAGGTTTGCACATTTTACTGGCACCCCTAGGTATGCAAAATAGTCCACCAGATGCTCATTATTTTGGTTTGATGATACTCAGAACTGGTTTTGGTTTCCTCGAGACCCGAAAGCTGGCCATGCGCAGCGGGGTGAACATAGCTCCTGTATCGTACCAATACGCAGTGATGCGGGAGGCCAGAAGAAAGCGGGATGGAACCTCCTAGCTCAAAAACTTATTACGATGGAACGATGGCTTTTGCTTCAAATGAAGGTTTTCTATCGGGTGGCTTAATCAAGCATGCGCAATGCTGGTTTTTTATATTGGGTTTACGACAAATGACCGTTTAGTGATGTCAGTAAAATGTCATAATTGTATATTGGTGATAACCACTTTTCATTAAGACCTTATGACTATACAATGATGATTTTAACTTTAATTGAAAGCTGGTGTTCAAATTATTTGAATAAAACACAAAATACACATTTTCGATGACAGATTTCGGCAGATTATAATATAGTGATGTCATAAAAATTTCACTACACGTTGGTAATGACATAGGCGGATCCAGGGGGGCAAAGAGAGGCAGGTGCCCTTTCCCGACCGACTATCGGCGTCCCCTAAATAGTCACGGCGCTTCTCTGAAGGGTCGATAGTGCCCCCCTGAAATTTGTCGCCTCCCACCTCCCTCCGCCAATGCGAAAATCGGGGCCCAGCGATAGGTTTTGGTGCCCACCTGAACATTGATTTTTAATTAACTAGAAAGCTTTTCGTCGAATGGTTCAAACAAACACAAAATATACTTGTGCTTTCAATTCAGGTTTCTGTCAAATCATGCTTTGGTCACGCATGAAAACGCCACAATTCTGTTTTGTTGACGGTCCTTTTCAGTTCCATCACGGAGACTACCTATTGAGGGTATTTTATGGCTCTGATGTTCAGTACAATTGACAAACATGACTACAAAGCCGGTAAATCTGACCAAAAGCATTAATATGAGCAAAACTTGCGATTTTATACGGAACGTGTTTGATTTGGAGCAAATCGACAACCGCAGCTAATGCCCAGTTCCGTGCTATTACTTACACACATGTGTAAAATTGCTAGTTTGTATCCTCTACTCTTAAATGGTGAATTCATCAGGTTGACATCCAATGACTGAAAACAAATTATCACGTTTCCAGTCCTCCGCTAATTACCAGTAGGACTAAAACCGTCATAACTTGTTTTCGGTCGCCGAATGCCGACCTGAAAATTCCATCATTTTAATATTATAGAAGATACTTCCTCAACTATCCGCTATAATTTTCAAGTCAACTCTGATGGAACATTTTTGGCGGCATGAGGACACGTGATTTGTGTGGGAATTTTATTTTCAAAACATATCGTTATTAAAATGATCTCATTATGGTGTCGGGACCAGCTAGAGCCGTATTTCTGTGACCAGAATGTCACAGAAACCTGAAAAGGTAAAAATTATATACATTTACTATTTATGTCTAGGGGTTAGCATTTGTGATTCTCGTTTTGAGTCATGCCGTCATTTTTGTAAGATTCCGGTATGCAGTGAGATGGAAATAGATTCATGTTTCAGCGGCCGTGAAATCGACGTGACACGGCAGGTGAAGGAAATAAGCAAGGTTTCCCGTGTTTCAGTGAATTCTTAAACGTATCATATCCATTTGTCATTTCTAAGAAGTCACTTTTTAGGGCTTAATCCTGTTGTTTATGCCCACTGCATCACTGTACAATAGGCCGTTTCAAATTTCAAAAAGTTTTCAGCATTCGTTGGGGCAGCATTTTTTCCCATGATTTGGTTTATTTCTTGTCGACTGACCACAATTTCGCCCCAGTTTGTTCAGAAATAAGGTTGCCTATATTCACTTCAAAATTTCATGTTTTCGGGTTCCCCATTGGTGTTATGGGCAGTACCGGCGTTGCAGTCGCCGATGCCATGGGCCCTGATTCTCAGGTTGTTATTTCATTCCATCGCAAATTTTCGATAGGGCTGTATGATGTGTATCACATTGCCTATTTTACGGACGTTGTGGGAAGTATTCCCATATAGGAAAGGGAGGAGAATGGTCCCTGAAGTACGCTCTTTGATAAATATGTTGGCGGATCGAAAGAGTGTCTGACATATGTTTCAGCAAATTAACATGGTGCAATATTCACTGGGAAAGGGAGTCGAGAATGCAAAAATCTCCTGTTCGAGAAACTGGAATACCTCCTCAGTCCTCACATACGCGTCGGAAAGGGAGGGGGCAGGGGGGCCTGCCCCCCCCCCACTTTTTGGCCAAAACTCCCTGATCTCAGTCAAAATGAGAGAAAGCCGAACATTCTTATATCCAGCCGCTGCGGAAGGCAACGAGGAGCCCAAATTCGAACAGTTTTTGGTCCTGATGTTGAAAGTTTTTGTCAGCATCAGGTTGAAGTTTGGCTCCCCCACTTTTTGCAGGTGGCGACACTTATGAGTCCTCACATCATTTAGTTTTAAGGCAATACATATACGATCCAATTATATTTTTAGGCGAATCGTCTCCCTCACAAGTCACTAGCGAAGTGAAAGCAGAGACGATAGAAGTTAGCGCTCTTCGGCGTGCTTTCACTTCGCTGACTCCCTGCCTAGTTGTTCATCTTGACTATATTCCAGGAACATATTTGCACTACATTTTAACAGAAACCACACCTATACCTCACGTGAGTTATCGCACATGCATGTCACGTCTTGATTTCAGGCGCCATCACATAGCACGCTTTCCTACTATAGTGTGCTCATTGCTGCCTTTTCTAAACTCCGTCAGGCGCGCCCTGCAATGCTCTTCTGCTTGCAGCACCGACTGAAAGTGACTATCATCTTTTAAATTTCCAAAACATTGTGTTAATAATACCAAGGTTTCTTCCCATACTTCATAAGTGACTTTTATCGATCAGACAAGCCCCTCGTGAAGCCTCAAGTCCTTGTGAGAGGCTCAACATTTTGGATGTGCCGACAACCATGCATGGCCAGCGGATGTGAGGTCAAAAAGAAGCCACGAAGACTCGTCCACCATGTCAGCCCGCTGGCTTGTTTCGTCGAGGACAATATCAGTAAGGGAGTGGTCCGTACTAGTTTCTCACTAATCATAACCTTTTGCTCTTCAGAAACATCGTCGCTGAATAAAATGAACACGACGACTGGTAGCTCTAGATACCACCAGTGTCGTCGCAACACCTTGATAGCAGCTTCTCCTTACGGTCTACGTGCTTGTATGTGACCAGCGTTTGGTATTGTTGGAGGTCATTTGCTGGTGCATCTGCTGTGACAGGCGTTTGAAGGCTGAGCTCGGCGACCCCTCTGGTCACCGAGCTCAGCCTGATAGCTTTTGGTGTTGTACGTCCCCGAGGCATACGGTTCATGAATGTTCATGGTTCATGTCCACGGTTCATTCCATCAAGCCCGCTGAATGCCGCGGGTCGGTTTCAAATTCAAATTCAAATTATTCGAAGTGTCATAAGCCTCTGAACTTTAGTTCCAATGGTAACCTCATTTGCTTTGCAAAATTTGATGTGCCCAACTTGTCACTGGAAGTTTAAAAAATACTATGTTGATTACAAAGAATAATGTTGCGTTACATCTACACGCAGCCTCGTGTCTATTAGGCTTGTAAGGGTTTCACTGACGTACCCATTGCTAATACTGTGCATGTAGTGTCAATCACCTGTTCCCTTTAAGGATAGTGTGCTGTGACATTGGTACAGTTGGCGCTGGTTCAGAATCATGGCAATGCCGATTCCATGGTCAGACTCTATTTTTTGTTCCGGTTCTGTACTGCATCAAAATGTACCTGTTCGCCGACAAGATACGAGTAGGCTATGAAAAATATCTAACACACAAGCTTTGCTGCATAGCTCTCTTCATCGTGCTTGTGTAGGCCAGAGCGCCTGTCGCAGCAGATGCACCAGCAAATGGCCTCTAAATATACCGGACGCTGTTCACGTGCAATCGCACGTAGGCCGTGAGGTAGAGGAAGCTACCATCAAGGTGCTGCAACGACACTTGTGGCATCTAAAGCTACCAGTCGTCGTGTTCATTTTATTCAGCGACGATGTTTCTGAAGAGCAGAAGGTTATGATTAATGAGAACCTAGTACGGGCCACTCCCCTACTGATATTGTCCTCGACGAAACAAGCCAGCGGGCTGACGTGGTGGACGAGTCTTCGTGGCTTCTTTTTGACCTCACATCCGCTGGCCATGCATGGTTGTCGGCACATCCAAAATATTGAGCCTCTCACAAGGACTTGCGGCTTCACGAAGGGCTTGTCTGATCAATCAAAGTCACTTATAATAATAATTGTTGGGGTTTAACGACGCACCAACTGCCAGGGTCATACGGCGTCTCCAACTCTCACCCTGTTGGAAGGGATTTTGGGGATCAGATCGACTTATTCAGAGGCTCCGCTGGGACTTGAACCCGGGACCGGTGGCTTATAAGACAAGGGTGCTATCCACTAAGCCACCTCGTCCCCAAAGTCACTTATGAAGTATGGAGAAGAAACATTGGTATTATTAAAACAATGTTTTGGAAATGTAAAAGATGATAGTCACTTTCAGTCGCTGCTGCAAGCAGAAGAGCATCGCAGGGCGTGCCTGACGGAGTTTAGAAAAGGCAGCGATGAGCACCCTATAGTAGGAAAGCGTACTATGTGATGGCGCCTGAAATCAAGACGTGACATGCATGTGAGATACTCACGTGAGGTGTAAGTGTGGTTTCTGTTAAAATGTAGTGCAAATATGTTCCTGGAATATAGTCAAAATGAGCAATAGGCAGGGAGTCAGCGAAGTGAAAGCACGCCGAAAAGCGCTTACTTGTATCGCCTCTGCTTTCACTTCGCTTGTGACTTGTGAGGCAGACGAATCGCCTGCAAATATAATTGGATCGTATATGTATTGCCTTAAAACTAAATGATGTGAGGACTGAGGAGGTATTCCCGTTTCTCGCACAGGAGATTTTTGCATTCTCTACTTCCTTTCCCAGTGAATATTGCACCATGTTAATTTACTGAAACATATGTCAGACACTCTATCGATCCGCCAACATATTTATCAAAGAGCGTACTTCAGGGACCATTCCCCTCTCTTTCCTACATGGGAATACTTCCCACAACGTTCGTAAAATAGGCAATGTACTACACATCATACAGCCCTATCGAAAATTTGCGCTGGAATAAAATGACAACCTCAGAATCAGGGCCCATGGCATCGGCGACTGCACCGCTGGTACTGCCCATAACACCAATGGCGAACCCGAAAACATGAAATTTTGAAGCGAATATAGGCAACCTTATTTCTGAACAAACTGGGGCGAAATTGTGGCCAATCGACTAGAAATAAACCAAACAACGGGCAAAAATGCTGACCTAATGAATTCTGATTTTTTTTTGAAGTTTGAAACAGCCTACTGTACAATACTCTAAAATACACCCTGAAGCTTATAAGCTATCAAATATGTCTAACAAAAAGACTATCGATTTTATAGGCGCACTAAATTATTGCGCTTTATAGAGTATGAATGAAGCTTCACGTGGAACACAGTACCAAGTCACAGTCAATCGCGAAAAAGCATTGATGATTCTCCCTTCACAGCACCTCGAAGCCGCCGACTCCACCGGCACCGCCAGCCTGGATTCTCCGTTTAGATCTCGTGTGTTTAATATGGTGCAAACCTTTTAACTTCCGCTACCAGTAGCATTTGTTGTTCAGTGTCTTCTTTTTCTGAGCTGGTCTTCCCTGGTAGGAATCTTGCTGTACTTTGTTATGGTGCCGTAGCACCTCCCCACCAGGGCGTTGGTCTCTCAGACATTCCGCACAAACTCCTCTGTTTCCTTGTACTGCTGGTCCTCGCCCCACAATTCGGAATCCCTCTCCAGCCACTTGTGATCTACTTAAAAGATTGTGAAGAGCATGGATGTGTTGGAGCCACACAGGTCAGTCATTTCGGTCCTGAAGGTGAGGTCCATGGAGCTGGGCTTCTCGAGGGAGTACTGCAGAGGGGGTTGTGAACGAAGATGCTGGTTGTATCGGTGGTGTACCAGCCGTGCCTGCCCAACACTTGCCCCGAGCACTACTCTCTCCAAAATCCCAGCTTCAAAGAGCTCACCTCCAAGACCGAACTAACCGACCTGTGTGACCCCATATCCTTCATGCTTTTCGCCATCCTGGGAGTCGACCACAAGTGACTGGCGAGGGATTTTAAACAGTGGGGCGAGGACCATCAGTACAAGGAAGCTGGGGGGTTCGTGCGGAATGTCAGAGTGGCCAGCTGCATGGCCGAAAAAATAATTGTTGGGGTTTAACGACGCACCAACTGTTAAGGTCATACGGCGTCGCCAACTCTCACCCTGTTGGAAGGGATTTTGGGGATCAGATCGACTTATTCAGAGGCTCCGCCGGGACTTGAACCCGGGACCGGTGGCTTAGAAGATAAGGGTGCTATCCATTAAGCCACCTTATCCCCGCATGGCCGAGAGGTGCTCCTGCGCCATCACAAGGTGCAGCAAGATTCTTGCCATTGAAGACAGGGTCAGAAGAAGAAGAAACTGCTGCAGTGGCGTCGGCGGCTCGGAGGTATTGTGAAGGGAGAGTCATCAATGCTCCTTGTGAAGGACTGTGACTTGATGCTGTGTGACACGAGAAGCTTCTTATTGCATTTGTACTCAATGAACCATAATAAATGAGGCGTGTGTATGTAAACGCTAATATTTTTGCTAGACATATTTGATAGGTTTCATGGTTTAGTTTGGGATAGTAGTGCAAAATAGGGGATATATTCACGCTCGCTGCGCATAGTCAGTTTTTGAGCCTCAAAGAAAACAAAACCAGTTCTGGTTAGCATTTAGGCCAAATAATGGGAATCTGGTGGACTATTTTGCAAACCAGGGAGTGCAAGTAAAATGGGCAGCCATCTGCCCCCTTCTCTTTCGTTGCTTTCGCCCTTGTATTATCACATGCTTGCTGTCTCTTCTTGAATTCACTGTGAAGTTCTAGCTTCGAAACTAATTTACGACCCGGTAGAGCAGATCCAGGAACCCTGATCTAGTTAGATGGCACAAACCGTTAAACTTGGCACATTCTGGTGGGATCTGTAAATTGTGAGCATTCAACCGACGTGGGGAAATGGGGAGACATCCCGAGTCTGCTCTGTCGTCGGCCCAATCCGACGCCTTCCTTCGTCCGCGTTCCCTGAACTCCTCATCTAGCCTGCCCCTACATTTGCTGTGCCCTCGTTTTCCCTTTTAGCTCGTCTCGTGCACCCTGCCTCCGCCACCTCCTTCCCTTATGTATGCGTTTATGTAACATCATGGCCTCTTTAAGTATAAATTTTGGCTGTTATTGAATTAAGGCGAAGGAAAGAACGCAGATAAATGCACTTTCGCACACATTTTCCAGCAACATCAGATAGTTTTACCATGATTTCTTTATTGAACCCGGATGACGTTTGGGCATCGGCTCGAGGACACCTCAAGATTTATGCGGAGCTACCTGAGATAGTCCTTTTAAAGCATGGGTAGTGTTGTAGGTAAAACGCCTTCGCCCTGAATCGCTTATAATACTAGAAATGAATATATTTATGTTGTTCCTCGTCCCTCTTCTGAGGTGCTCACTTCGAGGCACTGTTTGCAGGGCCATCACAGCCGGCTCACCTACATCAATGGCGTGTCTCAGTAGGCACAACGAGATAGGCACATGCATACCCATCTCGCGAGCAGGGATCGATCCGAGCGAACGAATATCATCACGGCCGTGATCTCGCCTCGGATAACCTGTCACAATCCGCACTCAGAAGTTGACCAGGTTTTGAATTTTGTGCATGCACTGAGCGTTACAGAGCAGTGACGCTCAGTGCATGGCGGCTCTGCCGTATAAACCTAAACAAACAGTGTGGGGCTCCGGTCAAACGAAGTGTTTACAACAAGTTTGATGATCTACTCAGAAAGTCTGGCGAGTATGGTGGAGTCGTTTTAGGATTCCGGTGCATCTACCAGCCAGTAAATCAGAGTGGGGTTCAAGGGTCTTAACCACGCGTATACATGCAATTGGGCCATCTACCTCAAGGTGAGGGAGAGGTCACGTCCCCTGAAAGTAGAGGTTGGGTCCAGAAAGGAAGGCATCTTGGCTTTCTACAGGGGTGTTACCAATGACCCACAGCCAAGTGCCACAAGTCAGACGGGAATCCATGGGTGGGGCAGGATGGGGGGGAAGCCAGCAAAAGAAAGGGTTTGGCTCCCTCTAGCTCTAATTAGATCAGAACTCAAGCTCCGCTCAGGGCCCCATTTCATAAAAGTTGTAGAAATACGGCGTGTTTTACACCACATTCACCTGCAAAGTTACGCCGTACTCAGAATCACGTTTCACAAAGAGCGGTGACATTCACGCGAAAGCGGCGTAGGTATCAAATGCAGCGTGAATTACGCCCAATTCCAGAATGGAATTACCCCTTTCAAATATGGAATATAACTGCTTTATTAACATTAAGAGGGCATTTATATTTTTCAATAAATAAGTTGAATGAAAATTATCGTACTTATTTGCTCTTATTAGATTTTTAAATTTATAATGCACTTTTACAAATACTGCGGAGGAAGATGCGCTAACAGCTGACGCAATAAAAGTACGACGTATTTGTTTTTGGCAGTACCCCATTTTTTAGGTAGTTACTGTCAAGAATACCCTAAAATGGCTATTGTATTGTTATGCGAGTGTAGGTAGTTCAGTGGAATTCGAGGTGAATTGTGTTTACTAATCATGAGTGAACTGTGAAAGGTCTGTGAAGAACCTTATAATTTCGTGAAACTGGGAAAGGAATAGTGAGTAAACATCTTTGAAGAATAACTAGATCAAGATGCCGGTACTTAGGTACCTAGGTATATTATCATTTTCGCCAGAGGACTCAGAGATACTTGGATTTTGTTGGTGACAGGCACCTTAAATTGAATTTTTACCCTCCATAGACTCCATATAACACTTTGTCAGTGTCAGCCTATGTAGGGTTCTGTCCTCACTAGACTGTAAAATAACAGTAATGGTAGAAAGTCAAAGTAAAAATCAATGTCAGCTTTCCTGTGTATTTGCATCACTAGCTATCATCATTTTTGGCATACCAAATGGCCATAGAACTCTACATATCAGCTCAATTTGGCATGTGCAACTTGCACTTCATACCTGTGCAAGGAAGAACTTGCACACCTTTTTTAAGTTGATTTTATATTCATGACTATTTTTGTCCTTCACTACACTACCTAATTTTGCCTCAGATTCAAAATTTCATAAGAAATTATGTATTTTTCATGTTTTACTTCATTGTTTGATAAGTGTTACGCTGCTATATCTTGCATAGCTTTTCAGGAGTGTTTTACATATTCAACGTACATGTTGTCTGCTATATGAAACAATATTGACAATATTCTAGGCTGTATTCCAGTACAGCGTAGTTTAGAGCAGCTTAACTTTGCAAGTAGTTGTATTTTTACGCTGCATTTTTGTGAAACAAGATTGTGGTGTATTATTCACTTTCTACGCTGCATTATGCTACTTCTACGCTATAAGCATAAGTTGCGCATTTTATGAAATGGGGCCCAGGTCTCACCAACCTTATCACGTCCCAAGCTCTTGTATAGGTGAATGGAGGGTACTTCCCCTTCCGCTTGGAGGAAGGGGGCTGCGTATCGAGTCGAGGTGTGGAACCGCAGGGCCCTGCCCTAGTAGCTGCCAATGAACCAAGGAGTGTCATGGCTCAAGGGCCTAGGCCAAATAAAAAGTAATGTCAGCTCCATCAGTGGGGATGAAACTGATGTCAATGTGGAGGTAAATGAGTCATCCAGATATTAGTCAGGTACTATCAACTCTGTAGAACAGACAGAGGCTGAGACAATTCCTAAAAAACGTGAAGGTAACTTAAACAACTTCCAAATTTTCCGATGTGACTCACCTTAATGAGAAATTTGGTCAGGTTTTCCATTTAGGACATTCCACGACAGATTGACCGGTCGATTACACCCTCTTATCGCAGCTTTCGATGTAATTTTCGTCAGGGGGTTAATGATGGAGCTGATGACGATTTTCATATTCATTTTTCTCCCTGACTTACGCTTTGAAAATTATAGTCTTGGGCATTTTCACCATACGCACTTCATGCCCATTTTAAAAGCGAGATTTCTTCTGCATGCTTCTACAAATACTATGAAAATTTGTCGAAGTCTCTTAAGGAAGAATAACAAATTATTGCTCGGGATAAGTATGTATTACTTAGAAAAGTACGTTTTGAATTTGTTTTACTTATTTTATTGATAAAACTATTACTCTATAATTTTGAGAACTTTTTATCCATATTAGTTTTTATTCCTTTCTTTATAAGCTTCAACGATAAAAAGAGTGGATTCCTTAACAAAAAGCGAGTCCTGTGCTCCCAAACGTCCTAATTCCCACTTTCCTCAAGTACGTGCACCAGCACGGGCCACTGTCGCTGCGACTATCAGACGTCTCTGGTCACGAAAGGCTGCAATCAATGCACAGTGGTGCAGGAGGCCTGAAAACGGGACGAAATTCATAGCTCAATAACTAATAATGATAGAACAATGTTTTTGGGTTCACTTTGAAACTCGCCATCAGGCGGCTCAAACAAGCACACCAAATGTTGTTTTTCCTCTTAACCCTCCTTTTACGAGGGGGTCGATTCTACTCCCACCTTAATTTTTTGCGATGGGAGAAAAAACGGTTCGGTTTAGCGCAATGCCGCGTGGCAAGTGCAAACTAGAATAAATGTAATACATCTTGACGGAATTTTAATCCAAGGTTAGGACTGGTTACCGAGTTATGATGTCATTTCTAAACCGATGTAAGGCAGTGTTGGTTCTCAAAACAAGGTTGACAAAAGCCGGGAGTAACTCGGCTTCTAGAGGAGTTAGATCGAGTTCCTATACACCATACGAAAGCTCTTGAACATTAAAATCTAGAGCGGACATTTATTTCGAAGTCGGTCCATAACGAAGGCACCAGGGCACCCCTTGGCATCCATTGGGTGCGCTACCTTATCCAGAGGCTATCGAGGATTTATAATGCTTCTTACAGTGACTGTAGCTTTATGAAATATTTACATAGTCGCAAATCTGACCATGCGATAAGCTGAATAAAGGTTATAGTAAGGCAAACAATTCATATGATTGATAATTTGATTTAATGATTGGATTTTCCCAGTTGTTATCCGGCAAAAATTGAGAGTGAAAAATGCATTCTCATCTCTTATTTATTAGCATTGCACATTTTTGGGAGCGTCGGGTATTAAAATATCATCAGAAGATAACCTCTGTTAAACCTTAACAGCCGGCAAACGCAACAAAATGTGCGAAAAGCGACTTTCTTCAAAATCCAAGAGAGGTAGTATGTACAGCCGGTTCGATACTGATTGGTAGGTATTAGGCTGCGGTCGTTTTTGCAAAAATATCTCTCAAGTGATGGTCCTTGCCAACACTATTTTTGCGTCACCTGCTGCGTTTTAACTGGATGCATGAACTGACGTGCGAAATACTACAAAAGGTCCAAAATTCGGAAGTAATTGAGAAAAGACACAGAAAATCATCGGGATCGGCGAACAAAGTTTTTTGTCCATAATTGTTCAAACTGACATCTCAACCAGTTTGCAGGGTCCAAAATTTAAAGAGCTTGTCAAAATACATTGCTAAAGACGAAACGTCTATAAGAAGAGTAATCGTTTTTAAGATATTTCTTAAACGAACTGACACTAATGCGTACCAATCACTCTGGAACCGGCTATACGTACATGCCAGTGAGTTTTAACAGGGGTTGGAGGCCAAAGATTAGCGGAAAATCGGTTTAAAATAACATTTTACATAGGGGAAGAAAATGAGCCGAAGTTAGAATATCAATTTTCTTATTCATGGTCTTATCTCGCCGTGCCCTAATAACTATTGAACAACATGCTTTCGTTGTCTCACTTTACCCTCCTCCTTCTCAACTTTATTGCCTCCATCAATAACGTTGCGCATATTTTGTTATTTTTTACCCCCTTCCCCCGTTTAAATGTGTCATTTGATTGGAGAAATGAAATAATACGCGTCGATGGGTGGATGCCACGCGCGTCATTGCCACAACCGCCCGCCGAGTACGGGTAGAACATGCGCTCACTAAAACTCTCATAACTTTTTTCGGCCGTCGGTTGCCAGCCTACGGATTCCGCCAATGTAAAGAAGACACTTCCCAGAATATATGGTATGATTTTCTAGCTGATCCTGACTGTGCCTTTTTTGCCAGCCTAAGGAAATATGATGTATGTTATAAATTTTAGTTCCAGAACATATGTTTATTAAAACAAACTCACTGCATTCTTCGGAGCAGCTAGAACCGTATTTTTGTAACCAGAAGGTTGCAAACATCCCAAGCTTTACGGTAGTATACGTTTTTTATGGATGGTGAGGTGTGAGCACCCGTTATCGTTTGAGATCACGCTACTATTTCTGGCCAGATACCCGTATTTAGCGAGGCAGAATACGTTTCAAGTTTCAGCTCCTGTGAAACCAATGTGGTACGCTAGAGGAAGAAAATTATGGTTTTCCGGGTTCCAAACAATTATCAAACGGATCGCATACATTTGATATAAATTATAAAAGTCATTTTTGGCATTTTTGTTCCATTTTAGGCCCGCTGCCAGACTTGTTGATGACTCAACAAATTTTGAGTCGACTCAACTCTGACTCACGGCTTAAAGGCTGGCTCTGATTCTGACTCGACTCGCTGTGTTGAAAATGGTGAGCCGATTCGATTCAACTGAAATTCAGAAGTGAGTCGACTCAACTCCGGTTTAAATAAACATTGAGTCGGAGTCGACTCCGACTCAGAATGGTGGTGAAGTATGTACACACAAAATGCACATTTCCTTTAATAGTACACAAATTCCAATACATTTATTCATGACATTAACTATTTAGTAACTGCACATTTCTTTCAATAAAATGTCAATTATAATTCATTAATCCATGACATAAATTATGTCTGCATAGGAATGAAGATAGGTGCTAAATGTGAAGATATGAGTGGGATGAAGAGCCTGAAGGCTTTTCATTTTGAAGGTATGTCCTTCATGAGGAAACTCATAATTGAGGCAATAAGCGAGGTTTCAAACACAAAAAACAGGACTCAATATTTTCACCTTTGACATTTTGGGTGGCAACTGGCAAGTCCTGCCCCAGTGCATTCTGAACAATCCTGTGACAAATTAGGCTTAGAAATACATACTAAGTCGCGTCGAACCGAACCCGTGCACCACCTCAATCAAAAACAAAACAATGGACGCTCGCGTTGTCCTCCCGATAAAGCGTTGGTTAATACCACAGGTGGCGCACTGAAGACCTTACGCGTACCTAACTCCGATAAGACAAAAGGTGACGATCAGGACAGTTAAATAAAGATAAATAGCAGTTTAACAGTCACGTGACGTAAAAACCTGGGAAAATCTGCATACCCTGCCCTCAGGCTACAAAGCAAAGCTTATATATTGTTGCGCACAATGATGGTTTTGTTACTGGCGTGGCGCACGTGGGGTGCAGGGGGTGCAGTGTTATGTTGTGTGCAGGCAGTGGGCGCTTAATAGGTGAATGATAATCAACATAATTTAAAGAGTGGTGGTTTGTGAGAGACTTGATGTGTAGGGAATGCCAGAGATAGGACTGAGTTTTACTTTCCGTATATAGAGAACAGTAGGTACAGTGTTGTGTCGTAGGTGCTTATATTATCTACCAGGGGATGTCCTCAAACCATGACGAATCAAGCAAGTACTTTTAAAAAAGCAGCTAATTGAAGCTTTTAGTTTTCGTTTTCACCCATTTCAAGGTTTATGTGCCAAACAAGATATTTGTTACCCTGTATCTGGCGCTTATATTACTTAGTTTTTATAGTGTTTTCAGTTAACCAAAGGAAGAAAGTAGAAAATGAAGGTGTGGCTTCCTAAGAGTGAATTATTGGATGATTATTGGCTTAGGACTTTTATGGTGTGCACCTTCAAAGTCAAAAAGTATAAATGTGTGCCAAATCGTATTTGTCTGTATGATTTTGCATGCTATTGCTATTATTAAATGGAAAATACTAGAAAGTGTGTGTGCTTTTGAGACTGTATTTTTGTTAATGACTGATCCCGGGATGGATGTAGTTTTGATATCAATAATAATAAGTTCCCTAATATTAGCAAATTACAACATGAAATCCTTCAAAACTATTTGCAAACATTTTTAAAATATTAGCCATGATGTCGCATATGTTAAGAGTGCTGAGTCGACTCAACTCCCGACTCACAGCTTAGAGCCTGACTCTGATTCTGACTCGACTCAACTGGTCGAGCAGTTGAGTCGAATCAGACTCAACCCAAATCTGAAAGTGAGTCGACTCCACTCTGACTCAATGTCATTTTGAGTCGACTCAGAGTCGACTCCGACCCTGAGTTGCGACTCAAAAATTCTGCCCGCTGCATCACTGTGCAATGGTGGGGTTGATGTGGCATGAGGGTTACGATGCATTTAAAACAAAACGTAACCACTGTCCCATTCCTTAACACGCGCCCCGCTGGGGTCCCTGGCATGACGCGCCCCGCTAGGGGTTTCCCCCCTTCCCCCTCCGTATCTCGTTCTCCACGAAATCTAAAGGAAAATTACGGGCGGCGTTCGAAAGTTCTTGACAAGACGAATAAATTTTATAGGAATAATTTTTATGTCATACCAATATTAAGGTCAGCATAGGTCAAAGAAGGTTCCATAGGCTTACAACAGAGCAGTGTACATTTCTCTCTCTAAATCTTGCCTCAGAGGAGCTAAAGCAAATATTTATGCATCATTGGATTCCTCTCATCGCGGTGAATCGAGTGATGTATAATATGACCTTGCTAGGCCAAATAGTAAAAATGACCTGACCTCGACCTAGGTCAGGGTCACAGAGTAACCTGGTGTGGCCATGTTGCATATCAATCGACTCTCCGTGACAATACAAGTACAATGCAAGCAAAATGGAAAATTATCTCAATTCAGTGAGATGTTATTGGCAAAACAATCACTCTATGCTCCCGTGACCTGATATGGCCTTTGAGAGGTCAGACGCTAAAAACTCAACTTAATGGTCAAGATCGTGGTAAGAATAGACGGTTTGAGGATTTTCAGCTTTATCTATCCAGTGTTTACTGAAAACGAGCCCATTCTATTTTTCACCATAGACTTATAATGGGGTGACCAAAAAATTGACCCCACCTTACATCAACAATATCGAAATTCTGAGATAGCAGATTTGTAGACCCTAATGACCTTATCATATTGTGGAAGTTTCAAACTGATCGGTTCGCTGATGTTCCCTGGGTGCTGCTTCGAACTCGTGATTTTAGGTTTTGAGGTCGAGTCACTTGACCTTGATTAGCTCCTTGACCTGACATGACCTTAACTCAAAAATTTGGTCAGATCTGTAGAATTGATCAGGGATAAGGTACTTTAAGTTTCGTTGTTCTGCGTCTCTTCGTTTTTTTAGCTATCTGGCGAAAACCAGGAGGGGGCGAATTTCGCCGCCCCCCCCACCAGCGGGCGCGTGTTAAAGGGAATGGACCACTTTGTCGAAATTCTACAAAGAACAATTTAAGAACAATAGAGGTCTGAAAGTCAGAAAACTAAATTTTTCCCCACTTCCATAGGCCAAAAACAAATATCTCCACTTTTCTAACAATAAATGAAGTCATCAAAATGAAAGTGTTAATAATCGGTGAAATCCCAAATTTTGACCATAGACTCGCTGTAAAAGCCGATTCACAGCTTTTCCGCATGACGGGGGAGCGCGTACCCGCCTCCCTCCCCCCACTCATCAAAGCGAAGGTGGCTCAGACCCCGTCAATGCGCGTGTTTATAATCGTCCTGTAAAAGGGGTGAAGTTGCCGTTTCTCAACAGTGTTGAAAGAACCGTGCATCGTGCCGCCTTCTGGTTTAGGGGAGCGTCATGAAGGGTAGCAGGTCGATGTCTGAAGTTTTACATAGCGTTGTGTAACGGCTTATACCTGAATGCTGCGCTTCGGTTTTAGACGATATCGTGCGCTCTGGCCTTTGCTGTGGAGGTGTAATGAGGTTTAGCCGATGGCTCCTCATTCTTTGAAGGATTACAGTCGAGTTTATACTGGTCTGTTGGAGTCAAAAATGCTCTCAGTGTGCACTGGCAGAGTGCATAAGTTGTTATCATGTTGGTCGGACTGAAGCTCTGTCTGGCTTTGGCCTTGCTGGCTGGTGCACATCAGTTCGCGGGTACGTAAAGAAATGGCTCGAATAATTCATGTTTTTCATTTTTCCTCTGTGTTTATATTTTGAAGCATTATATTGTCTTCTGCAGCCAGTGTTATAGTTGTTAGTAGTAATTTCTTGGCATCGGTTTTTCGGTGGTGTATTCGGGTAATAGGAGATATTCTTGATATTCTTCAGTGACCTCTCCCTACTTCCTGGGTTAGTATGTAGAGGCCTCTAAGGGCTTGCAAACTACCCTGAAAAGCAAGGAGTGCAGCAGGGCCCTAGTTGAACCAGATTTTTCGTTTTCACATGTAATCGCAAAATTTCAGATCTGGTTCACTTCAGGTCAAGTGTCCCAGGTCAGAACAAATACCCTAAAACATGCCCTTTGCTGTGATGACTTTTAATTATGTTTATATTGTGGCTACTGCATTAGAAATGCGTATCGAAATCTTGGGAAGTCTCAGAAATGTGCATGCATGGTACGTCATGAATTGTATATACCCACGGATGCTCAATCCTTTCGCAGATACGTTTGAATTTTCCAGAGAATTCAGATAGCCTCGGATCTAGATGTGGATTTCCCCCATCGTTGCCAATTTAGTTGAATGTTTCAGTTGTGGATATGTTTGGATTGGTAATCATGGTGCGCTGACGGACTGACCGGGGTAAGTGGGGGAACACCGAAAATTCACTCGCTTGGATCTAAATGTTCTTATCAATGGCGCACCGTGGCAGGTTTCGGCATGCTAATGTAACATTGTGTCTTTAATCAAGTCAGTTGGGTCGCTGCGCCAAATGTATGAGTGAGTGAGTGAGTGAGTGAGTGAGTGAGTGAGTGAGTGAGTGAGTGAGCTATATATATATATAGCTGTTGCTGATAAACCTGATATATGATATATATATATATATATATATATATATATATATATATATTATTTGAATATTTCGGCAAGACATCTTCTGATCTGCAAAAGCTGTTGAATTCAACCGCAAATCTAGCCCTTGGGCCCTTATATCTAACCCTTATAAAGTAAAGGAATCTTGAATCTAGCCTTTAAGAGTTTTTCTCTGTTTCTTATTTTTCTCTAATCACTTTTCTTGTTCCCTCTGTTAGTTGGTAGATTAGTTCAGAAAATTGCACTGAAATGGGTTATATTTGAATAGAGCTTTCGAATACATTATTCATTCGTCAGTAATAAAGATAAATAAGTTGCCTGTCACACTCCCTTCCCGTTTTATGCAGACAGTTGTCGTTTGAAATTCACGAGAAACAAAACATGCAATTACATCGGAGATACCTTTCAATTGTAGAAACCGCAAAACACTTCCTATGTCAAACAAAATCACTAACACGCTTAACACACTACAACGATGCATAATGCAAATGCACCGTTTGACTGTTTTATTGCTGTTTTATTGCTTGACTTCAGCTGTAATTGGGTTTCCACATACCTGTTGCTGATAAACCTGAATAAATGAAATGACTCGAAACTTAGTAAAGCTCGAGGCATGATGTTAACATCTTATTTTGTTTGTTGAGGCCGGGCTGCTTCTCCTTGATTATGAGGGCTTCGTAGATAGGTAGTTTCCGCCGGTCGGTTGTTTGTCTTATGGTGCGGGTATTGTCGACCAAGTCCTTCCGGGTTATGTCGCGATGGTGATGTTACTTGTAGTGGTCTTTGGGGGCTCCCATCTGCAGGTGCATGGTGAGCCTGTGTGATAATGATAATGTTGTGAGGCCAACTTAGGTACCAGCTCCTCGAAGCTTGCAATCTTCGAACGGGCAGTCAAACTGGTACACTACGTTGGTCTTCTTCAATTCAGACGTTTTCTTGGTCATGTTGTTTTTTTCATAATGAGTCGGCTGATCTTGGGAGTTTGATAGATGTTAAATTTCAATCTCGTAAAGGCTCGATTTGCGGTTGAATTCAGCAGTTTTTTTGCATATATATATATATATATATATATATATATATATATATATATATATATATATATATATTTAATTACATCAGAGGTATTGTAGTTGTTGCCGCAGATCAAGCACTTATAGCGCAAAGTGTTACGGTAGCGATTTGCTTCCAACATATTAGTGACATATTTACTAAACGTATCTTGTGGACATGGGTATAGAATGAATGACACCATAATTAGGTAAATGTTTGACATATATTATTGTTATAGATCTGGAATTTGTCATACTTTATCAACTATCTATTATCTTAAAAATCCTAAATAGTACATAGCTACAGTGCATCCCTCTCGTAAACGTACATACATACCTTGTGTAAAGGTATCTTGGATCGATCTGGTGACAACATGTTTTATATGTAATCTTAAAAATGAATAATAAAATACTTTCGAAATGTAGATGATAGTGACTTTTACCTGCGTGTGAATTTTGGTGAGCTTTTAAACTTCGCTGACCCGTGCTGTAGTCCCCGGGCACGTTTTCTGCAGAAGTCTTTGTGATCCCCATAATACGCTGCGGGCGTGGTGAAAGTTTGCGATGCCATAAGACCTCAGCGGTCGGTATGTCGTAAAGCCCGAAAGCTGCTTTTGAGCTTTTAAAACTTGACTCTGTCCGAAATGAAAGTAACTATAAATGAAATACAAAAACTACTAGAGAATCTCACGAAGGCAACTAATACTTTCCTGCAAATGTCTGCAGAAACACTTTGCCCAAATAATAAGAATATATATATATATATATATATATATATATATATATATATATATATGTCTATATACATTAGGCCATGTCGTGATCACCACTTTTTCACAGGATCTTTGATTACCGGCAGTTTTCTAATGTATTGATGGCCGCTGATCACGATTTTTTAGTCGAAAATATCGAAAGCTGAAAAGATTTGCCCGCGCAAGCTGTTTGAAATTCTGTCGGTTTGCCAAAATTTCGATGTTTTCATATCTCATGTACAATAAAATGCAACTAAGGTATTAAACGTGCTCCAAAACTTTAAAACCATTGATTCTGATACCCGGGGGCAAAGTGCCAAAAGCTGTCCGGCGTGTTGTAAAGGTTGTTACACAGAAATGAAATCCCTGAATATTCAGGATCATGACCTTGGGTGGACAACCGATACAGCGCCTACTCGTTGTCCGCAGGAAGTGCATTTGTCAAAGGATGCACGCGCAAAATCGGCCCTTGCCTCTTGGACTTAAACGGCTTATAACTAAGCTAAAAAGACCGTTGGTTGCAAAAAACATAATCTAATTTTCAAGCTCGAAATACATGGCTTCTACACATGTCGGTTTTTGTATTCTGGTTTGGTCCTATCACGTCATTTTTGGCACGTGCAGCTCCGCGAAAGGGGTATACGTCAACACCCCTTCTGGCTCAAAACCTGTATCTCTGTAAGGGTTAAACGAACAGCCGTGAAACTTTGCACACATGTCGCTTAACATGTTCAGTATAATTGCTCCAAAAATTGTTTAGACACCTAGAAGAGTTATTGAGATATGACGTCATGTTTGAGTACGTGCAAATGCACTGTTTTCACGCCAATTGGGGATCTTTGTCCGGAATGTTAGCTTTTTGCTTCATTGCTGGTAACAACTGATTGCATAACCAAATAGTTTCAAATGGTATCTTCCTGATTGAACTCAACCATTGTTGTTAATATTATATAGGAAATTGCGCAATGGGTGTTCTGCCCAATACTCCAGCACGTGCAACATCGCCCGAGGGACATCGTTACACCCCTTTCAGTTAAACTCAAGTGGATTAAACTCAGTTCAGTTAACAAACACTAAATTTTGCAGATGTAATGCTGCACATGTTTGATAAATTAACACAAAGTTTTGTGAGACTATAATGACTATTGCAAAAGTCGTGGCCATTCACGAAACGCATGTATATGATTGGTCCTATGCAAAATGTAGCGCACTGCAATATCCTTATTGGCAGTGATGCTTAGGAGTAATTTTGTCCGCCTGCAGTTATTATGTGCCGCATTGCAGCTCCCGTCTGAAAACTGAAGAGATATGCTTTGCGCCTAAGCATATGTTCCCTGGTATGAACGGTAGCGCAGGGTACCCCCGTGTTTGCCCGGTCTCTTCCATTGTAGCACCAAACCCTAGGAGTTGAGATAAAAAATCATTACCCACATTTGATCTTAATAGCCCACGTGCAAAGATATATTACATGCAAATGCCAGATCATGCTTGCTTCTGTCGCTAACTAAGGTGAACTTTGAACTTGTTTTTCCAAAAAAGATTAACAAAAGAAATAGCGCGGGAAGCTTGCAAATGGCAAATCACTAACAAACACGAGAAAGACACCAACGGACAATGCCGACATTGACCATCTCGTCAGTTAGGAAGTGGGACGTTAGGCCTAGAAATGTTGAAATGTATTATTTTCTAGGTCATCTCCAATGGGGTTGTTAATAAAGCACCGCAAAAAAGTGAATCCACATGCACAGGATTGATGTATTGTATACAAGTCTTACACGTGTAGCTCGAGGTTAGAATTGATTTGAAGCGATGGAATGGTGTGTTTGCTGGTAGACTTTGGGTCCTGAAAGATATCACATTGCGGGACCTGATTAAAAAATCATAATGTATTATATTTTAGCTGCGTTTTTTGTAGAAAGAGTCTTGGAAGGAAGACGCATAGCCTTAACAAATAATTTTTATGTTCTAGCAGCTCTAATGAGCGCAAAAATGCGACAAAAATGTCACTATTACCCGAGAAACGCAAGACAGTTGCTCAGCACGCCAACAACAAAGGACTCGCAGTGATTTGGGTACAGAATATGAAGGGCGCATCATTTTCCAAGATAATATTGCAGACAATTTATGCTAAGCTGAATGGGAGATAAGATCAAATTTCACAAAGGTTCGCCACGGTGAACTTTTTTGAACAATCTGCGATGGTGCATTATTAGGAAATTGTCAGTCAGAGAAATAAGTGGCATCCCTGATATCAGAATCGGTATTTTCACGAAAAAAGCTGTCGTTATGCTAACAGGAAGCGTCTCTCTGATAATAAAAAGCAAGTAGATACGCAAGTAAGCTAATCTGAGCCTCCCGAGTTGATACGTGATTTCCTGAGCAGCTCTGGGGCCCTCAGCTGAGCTGGGCCCGCCGAAGCTGATGGGGACCCCTGAGCTGGTATGCGGCTCATGAGCTAATTAAGTGCTTCCTTACTTGATCTGGTACCCCTGAGCTGGTCGGGACCACTGAGCTAATTCCTTGTCCCCTGGGCTGATAAGGTGCTCCCTGAGCTGATCTAGGCCCCTGCTCTGGTCTAGGGGATAGGAGCGGATCTGGGCCTCCGAGCTGATAGATCTGGTGCCTCCTGAACAGATATGTTGCCGCCTGAGCTGAAATAATGCACCCTGAGTCGATCTCCTGAGCCCTTATTGTGCCTCCTGAACTCATATTATGCCCCCTGAGCTAATCAGGTGTCCTTTAAGCTGATCTGAGCCTCCTGGGTTGATAAAATGATATCCTGAGAAGGTCTGGGCCCCTGAGCTGGTATGGGGCACCTGAGCTGATTAAGAGCCTCCTCACTTGATCTGGTACCCCGAGCTAATCTGGGCAACGTCTTGGTCGTTCTGGTGCCTCCTGAACCATAACTGTTCCTCCTGAGCCCATATGATGCCATCCGAGCTATTCTGATACCTCTTGAACTAATATGGTGCCCTTTGAGCTCACTTGGGCCTCCTGAGTTGATTGCGTGATTTCTTGAGCAGGTCTGGACTCCTGACTGAGCTGATCGGGATCCCTGAGCTGATAAAAGGTTCTTAAGGGTGCGTTATCAATGTTAACCCTATGGGAGCATATTTCGTGAAATATCTCGTAAAGTAAGGTGGCCATCGTCGTGATTTTTTCACCAAAAGTAGACAATATGTGTATCTTTACGGCAGTTGATATTTCAAGCGTGACGCATTTCTGGTTTTTGTACAATTTGACTTTCTTTTTCAAATTTCTCAAACTTAAAGTTTGAATAACTTTTTACATAATATAATCATTGAAACAGTGTGAGTGGGCCTATGTTCTAGGAGCCAGTCTCCACAACTCTGTTGTTGTACTTTTTGAATTTTTGCTTTATAAGAAAGATATTAGAAGCTGAAATTTGAAAGCGTTTTCCAAAAATTCAGGGTAAAAATCGGAAAAACGGAAACAACAGAGTTTTGCGGCTATCTCCCCTATACAATTTCCATGCAGAATCAAAACCAAAAAAGGCTTGGCGAAAAAGTTATTTCAAGTTTTATAAAACTTTCCCAATAGATGGCGCTGGCAGTACCAGATTCGCATGAGTCGCCGCTGAGCCAGGTCTGTTCATTCATGATTTGGTGAATGGGACAGGAGCAGTGGCATTACAAGAAATACTTCAAGGTGGTTGATAGCAGAGAAACTGCAGTTAGAAGCCAAAGTAAATATATTCAAAAATTTGGATAGGAAATATTGAACAAAAGGAGAGCCTATAGCCTGATCACCCCTTGGCTACGCCACTGGCACACGGACACCTGTTTACCGGCGTGACCGGTTCCTCTGCGCCTCGGGCGCGCGCCAGTCACGTGGCAGCCGACTGAGGACGGGATCCGGCTGCTGAGGCCCTGCTGAGTGGATAAGGACGTCTCCATTGGGCAGTGCCGGATCTAGCCGGTCGGTTGGAGGGGGGGGGCAAGGCAAAGTCGCAACAAACAAAAAAACCTCACACAGTGAAAAATGTTGCCGCAATATAATTTGACCGTAGCTTTTGGGAATGCCCAGAACGAAAGGCAAAAAACCATCACGGGGTGAAAAATATGCGCACAAGATGCTTGTTTTTGCTATCCACGGCCCAATGCTTACACTGAAGTTGACTGGTTCTGTTTGAAGTTTAGAGTTAAGGGAACACAAATCTCGGTTATGAACTCAAGCGGAGTCGAGGCAAAAAGGAGGTCGATGACTTTGTGGGGGGAGGGGAAGGCACAACATAGTTCTACCCGAGCTTGTCCGTTTGGGGGGGGTAAATATTTTTTGCCCTCCCCTCTGGATCCGCCACAGCCATAGAGTTTGCATGAACTTTGACTACCGTGTTGTCGAATCAAATATTTGAAATGAGGATATTAAGGAATTGTAAAAAAAACAATGGGATTCACCCTAATTAATATTACATCATCCCGGTCATCAAAACTGGTTCAGTTTTTACCACCCCAACATTCAGTCATCTCCGCAAGGTGTTTTCTTATTGGATCGATGGTCTAGACGAGCGAGAGGTGAGCTACAATGATGTGTCCAGGGTAAAGATCGAGAAAACGAAAACAACAAAGTTTTGTGGCTATCTCTTCCATACCATTCCCATACAAAATAAAAATTAAAAAAGGCTCGGCGAAAAAGTTTTTTTAAGTTGTATAAAACAGTTTTCAAATTTTATAATTAAATCTACACTTCTGTCTTGGAAAAACTTCCAAGAATCTAAAACGGTGCATCGCACCTGCTCGTACCAAGAAGTGAAATCTAGCTGCTGATGTTTTATCATTTTAAGTCCGCCTAACAATTTGTTGTCTCTCAAAAACCATGATCAGTCCTCTTACAATTTCCAAACTGAGACGAAAGCATCAGACTTCATCCGACCGATTGTCCAATCATGATTGATGATATTTCGGTAACTTCTGTATTCCATTAACAAGAGAAATAGCTACTTGTCTAGTGAAATAATATCGTGGTAATTAGACGAAAATAGCTAATTCGGGCTTGCAAACGTCCCCCCAGAAAAATGCTCGGGAATTTTAGAATGACTAACCGACCGAGGAGACAGAGAGGGGGACAAAAGGTCCGACGGGAGCGTTTATCTCTACAGGGGAGCATCGCTCAGGGGGTGATGTTTTCATCGAAAGCAGTCGAAGTGTAGCCCATAACAAAATTCGAATATTTTAGTGGGACTGATGTTTTAAATCCAAGCAACCATGTATTATTGTTGTGCTATAAAACACAAAATGAATAAAATAAAGCAATTTGAAATAAGGCAGGAGGAAAAAATTGGAGCAACACTTCTCAGTTATCACACATTTGTATTTACTAAGAGGCAGGGCCGTAGCCAGGATTTCGCTCGAATTCCCTGCGACAGCGCCACAAGAGCCCTGATGGGTAACAAGGGCCCTGCTTGTTACAGAATAGAGTGCTGAAGAGGGCTTGAGAGTGCGCTGTCTGGTATGAAATTTCAAATTTGGCCACAGATCATAGTGGAAGCGAGCCGCGCTTCGCGCGGTCCGTATCCTCAGGGGGCCCTTCGGGCCCTAAGGGGAGGCAGCTGTCCCTGCTGCCCCCTCCTTGGCTACGCCCCTGCTAAGAGGTCTCAGTAAAACATTAATGGGGCTTTGCGAATTCTACCTATATTTTTTATATTACGATTGCTGTAATATCCTAAATATATGATTAACTAATAAAGCATACACAGCATGATCAGGGGTACTGAGCATCATACTAAGCCGATGGCTACCACATGTTTTGGACCAAAAAACAGTCAATTATGTGCAGACCCTACATTGTCACAATCATGGATGCAGTTTTTTTGCCTATGCAACAATACCGGAAATTATGGATCTGCCGATGTGATCCTTGCTCCAATTGGTCCCATAGATCCGACGGAGTGGAGATAAATCTTCATGACATACAAAGAAGATTCAACACAAAGTCGTCATTTGGGAAATGCAGTCCTGCGTTCACTTCCTTCCTATCGCTCGCTAGCTCACTCCGTCTCATGACCGCATTTCAAGCACGTCCTTTCTTTCAAGTCTTACCTCCTCTTGTGGACCAGTGAGGGTAACTAACAGGCTGTTTTCACAAAATGAGCCTCAGGTGAGACCAGGCAATTTCACTTCCAGCAAAAATGTTTATTTCGTTTTTAATGGATTTGTGGGCACAGTAAATTTTTCAGTGTGATTAACTGGCAGCAAAAATAGGCCAGAATCTGGTTAGCTTTCAGTTTTGCAGTGGAAAATGTAGTGCCAGAGTTGGAGGCTGAAGGTCTATGGTCCCCTCACTTTCTGGCCAGTTTCGGCCTGCCTGGCCGAAGCTGGATAGCGCACATTGTTCTGCAACTGGACAATATGAGCCTTCATGAGTCTACTAACATATGAAATGTTGCTGCATTGGTGTTTTTTAAAATCGATGTGGCTTCATATTTTGCCTATGTTTGTTTAAAAATGAGCGCCCCGCAAATTTTCCATGATATGGTTTATTTTGGACATCCGATCAAAATTTGGTCTTAATCAGGTCACTGTCCGCGTTCGAGAAATCAGCATGAAATAAATTTTGCATAGTTGCAGCTAAAAAAAATCGTACCAGAAAGCTACGGGGTGTGTTTTCGAAATAATATTGACAGAATAGACCATTCTTAACACATTTAAAGTACAAATGAAGAATAGGCTGAGCTACTTTGTACCTGATTTGGGTCAAATGGCCTAGTTGACCCAAGACGGCGTTTTTACCGATGTGAGCTGTGTGCAATATCAAGGAGAGATGGGTAACAGGGAACGATCCTGAGGGAGGTTTATGCCGAATTGACCCGCCCGAATCCTTTTCATACCTTTTAGGTACCCAAATAATCGATTTTAGGGGACACCTAGAAATTGATTGGTCTATGATCACTAGAAGCAAAAGCCGCCGCGAGAGATCTGTTCCAACGAGTGAAAACCCCAAAAATTATCCTCCGGGGTCAGCTAAGATCTATGGAAGCCTTCTTCATTTGTTGCTCATCATCCTCCCTCAGCAGGGCAAAACTTCCGACAGCGAGAAAGGTCTAAAATACAACCTTACCAGCAGCCGGAAGATCCGGACTTTTATGGAGATGCCACTGTTACCAGCGCAAGTTTAAATGTGAATAGATTTTGATCCATGGCGTCCACGGAATACACTACAAGTGGAACTTCCGACGACTGCTTGATGGAATACTTTTGCTGACAAAGAGCAGAGTGGGAAGGTGACACTCAGAAAAAAGACGCGTTCAGTATGTTGATAATCTTTAGGATTTCGCAGCACTCCATTCTGCAGTGTCTCAAAACTGGTTTTGCATTGGGATAGTGAGTGTAAAATTCACGCTTGCAAATATGGAAGGCGAGTAGAAAGTCCAAACGCTATAATATTGTGGGAGTTAGTTGAAATTCGGTTACAGCCCTTTCTAGCCCTTACTCGCGCATTTTTCATCAAATTTGTCTTTCCTTCCACACTAGATGGTTTTATATATACTAGGATTATTGAATTATGCTAAAAAAATCCCCAGGAAAAGTGTTTGGAAAAGTGAGTTAGAAAAAATGAAGGGGAAAACGTGAAGGAAATTCAGGGCGCCTGGGTGTCACACTGTACTAAGCATTCCAGGATTTAGATCATTGTGCTTCCATCGCCATTATCAAGGACGACACTTTCCGTTCAGCGGAATACAAACGGCAGAACACCAGGCTCTACCAATATCAGTAAGACCCATTTCTGGCCACCACGGGCTGGAGTGACAAGATCTTTCAGGGGAAAAGAAAGCAGCGATTGTCCTGTGAGCAGAGTGCTAGCGACGACGACTTCAGGGCAGCGATTAACTCAACTAGTGTGTCCCCGTAGTACACTTCTCATACGGAAAGGCAAGCAATTGTGCGAGTCAGACTTCTGTATCATATTCTGCCAGCA
This sequence comes from Lepas anatifera, assembly GCA_034440635.1. Classification (NCBI taxonomy): domain Eukaryota; kingdom Metazoa; phylum Arthropoda; class Thecostraca; family Lepadidae; genus Lepas; species Lepas anatifera. Next base: position 851,216 of record JAOTON010000888.1, read on the forward strand.
CCTGTTATCACCGAGGCTGGTGACTAGGGTATCCTCCCCCGTAGGCGGATCCAGGATTACCGATCGGGGGGGGGCGGGCAGCTTCCCGAGGGGCGCCATTTCGACCAGGGGGCTGCCACTTTTGACCGGCAAAACCCATCAGTTGGGCGCAAAATCCTATCGGTTGGCACCGATTTTTGCATCCTGGGGGGACGGAAAGCGACATTTCAGGGGGAGTCTTGTTAAAGACGTCACGTTTTTCTTGAAATGAAAATGGAAGGACTGAGGTCAGTTTTGATTCAATTGTCGAGTTTGCCGCACTTGTTTTAGATTTGTCTCTGCGATTAATTTTTTATGATCGGAAAAATATTGGAAGAATATTCTTTATGATACTCCCGTCATGGAACCTCCCTGAAGCTGGTTTCTAAAGATATTGTTATTTTTGGTATTTGTGCATATCTCGTGCATAGCGGGTGGAGATAATTTATTCATCGCACAATACGTAGAAAAATGTCACACTACAATATAATAATATAATGATAGCCACTAATTCGTACCCGAAATATCTAGTTACTTGCATAAAAACAGGACCGACAGACTCACGAATGCATCTCCACTCAGTGGACCAAACCGACTACCGAAAAGACTGGGCTGACGGCCAACGCCTATGCCTTGGATCACCCAAGCTGATCGAGGTTGCAATGCGGGTATCCAAGTCCGGGAAATCATCCCGAAAACGGTCCCGAAGACAGCCACCTCCGGTCCCGAGAGGGAGCCAGGTGGGACCTGGACGGCGGGGACGGTGCAACGGCGCGGGTCCTCGCCACAAATCGGCTGTCATCCAAACCGGAATCGCCAGAGCTTCCTTCGGCGATTGGGGCGACTTTAACGAAGCGCCCCCCCCCATGTGGATATCTTTATTCGACGGCCGGAACAATCATCATCATCACATTTCAGGGGGTGCCATCAACCTTTCAGGGGGCGCCATGGCCATTTCAGGGGGCTCCGAGGGTCGATAGAGGGGGCATGTGCCCCTCTTTGCTCCCCTGGATCTGCGTATGATCCTCCCACTTTGGGGCAGCCATGTGATGACTTGGGTGTCTCGTTCCTTAGTCCATCAGCTTTATCGCATTCAATGTTCCGAATTTTCGACCAGTAAACCCTCTTTACTCTCGGGGCGTGAAGCCCGATGCAATTATTTGCTGCTGATGTTGCCACTTTGCAGTTTGTTAGCAAAATATCAGTTTATTCTGCTTTTTTGCTGTGATGTATACATATATTTTGGTCCACTGACACAGTAACGTGTTTTCTTTATCCTTTAGACTCCATAAAAGTCATTTTTGGAACTGTGAATTTCCAGAAAGAGGGTACTTTCTCGCCCAATTGAACTACGGCTTTCCCTGAAATGATTACGATACTCCTTGAAATGGCTAATGACACCCCACTGAAATTTTGCAGGGGAGGTGGTGTTGCATCACCCACTAATACTTGCCGAATATTTCAGGATCGTCGTTCAGGTCTTGAAAATCTATGCGGACTATAGAACATTTATTGCGCGTGTTTTGCACACACGTACCTTTAGCTCCTAACATCAGGGAACTACTGACTCATGACTGGAGGCATGTGAGGGTTATTTGGACGTCAGCACACGTATTCACACGAATCTCTCACGGTTCCTCTCCTCATAAAAAGGTCACACAAACAATTCCAAAATCCAATGGTGATGATGTGTGGACTCCATTGAATCACATCAGTCTTAATTCTAAGTCAGAGCTGAGGGCCTATCCATAAATTACGTTACATGTATTTTTATAATTTTAACCCCCCCTCATGGTAATACTTGCTTACGCCCTGTTGTAACGTCTAAAAAAACGGTTGCTGACTTCCCGCTCCCCCTTGTTTTTCCTTCTGTACTTTATGGACGGTCTCATATGTTTCGGAGACCATCTTTCGATACTAGTCAGGGCCCATACCTAAAGAAACTGCTTCTAATACATTACAAAGGCTTTGGTTTATATCGAACTGATGTGGTCAGAAAGCGTCTGGACGGGATTGAGACAGAACACGTGTTTTGTCGATTACAACACAAACTACCCTATGATCAGAAACACTTCTCGATCACAGTGAGGAAAACTCCGCACATGATCGAGGGATACAACGCCCCCCCCATCTCCGAGCATCAGAACAATGTTCCATAATAAATACTTTGGTAAACACATGGAGCTGCGCGCCTCAGGGTTCGGTGGGTGAGCAAGTCAGTGAGTCCCGTACGAACGCACGCCCCTTTCCGTGACCGCCACGGGGCGGGGAATCTCTAAGAAAACCCCAAGGCGATCACAAATGCGGGCACCCGGCCCATGTGTCATGTGTATGTGCGTGTGTGTGTGTTTACACACGCACGGAAAATGACGCACCACCGACGCAAGGCGGGCCGAGCAATAATGCTGAAAAACGATAGCTTTCAAAAGAAGACACTATATGTTTACAAAGTTAGGGCCCTCCGCATGAAGGGGGTATGTTATGTGAATGGGTGGACGACGTTTTTTATATTTTTTTCGGGATGGAAGAAGTCGTTAAATTTCCCTGAGGTTCTCACGGAAAACAGTAAACAAGGATATTACGGAAATATTTCTGATATACTTACCAGGATGGAAAAGGACTAGCTTAGTTTGGGAGGAAGAAAGTGGGTCCACAAGGTTTGGTCACGACAGTGGACGAAGTAGTCGAGGATCCTACAACTAACTAGCTGCTAACTGACGCAAAGAGCGTAGCCAATCCACAGCCATGCTTGAAATGTCATTTGGCTAGCTTTGGTCCATCCCAGGTGACAGTTGTGCGAGCTGCAACTGCTTTCTTATTTAGAGAAATCAAGACAAAGGTTTTAGCAGTCTGCTCTCGGACAAATACTGGGCCCGCCCCTGCGAGAGCACCTGTTACTGCGACCCGTCTGACCTTGCCCGCAGCGGTTCTTGTTTACCTGAAGGGTCGTAAAGCGTGGAATGCGGAGGCGTACTACGGTTTACAACCAACGTGTCACGTGGGCGGTCTGTGTATCGAAATGAATGAACGAATGACCTGACATCTGTTGTTGGGGAAACAGGGTATTAGTTCTGACGGGTCATGTCGTGTGGTGCATGTGTCGAGGGTAACGCACCCTTAAGCTGATTTAGTGTCCCTTACTTGATCTTTTCCCCTGACCTGGTCTGGGCGCTGAGCCTGTTAGAGTTCTCTAAGTTGGCCTGAGGCCCCTTGAGGTGATCGGGCGCCCTAAAGTGTTACGGGGCTCATTGAGCTGGTTCAAGGCCCTATGAGCCTAACTGGGGCTCATTAAGCTAGTCTGATAACACCATCTCTAGGGACCACTGAGCTTGTCTAGTCTCTGGGCGAAGCATGAGCTGCGTTGGGAAGCTCTGGTCTACGCTGGGGAGCTCTGGTCCACATCAGAGGTCCCTGAGCTGATCTTAAATAGGCAAAGAATAATAATACAAGGCCAACTCCCATAATCTGGGGATGCCACTGAGCTAGTCTAGTCCCTGGAGGCACAACTGGGGGGCATCTGCTCTGGAGGGCTCTGATCCACTCTAGGGTGCCCCTGAACTGATCTTGAATAGATTGGGGAATAAGAACATAATGCAAACTCCCCTTGTAAAATGGAGCTTAGGAGGAATCAGTCATTGCTAAAACGTCTTGTGATGCTTAGGCACCTTTAATTATATACATTGACTACTATACTGGTGGATTCTAGGGAGTGGCGATAAAAAGGTGGCACCCGACTAGCTAGGACGGCATCAGATAGGTTCAGGAGGCACAATAATGGCTCAGGAGGCCCAAGATCAACCCAGGGTGCATTGGGCTCAGAAGGAAAAATTATGGTTCAGGAGGCACCAGATCGAATCCGGGAGCAGTAGTTCAGCTAAGTGATCCTCGACCAAGAAGTTGCCCAGATTAGATCGGGGTACCAGATCAGGTCAGGAGGCACTTAACACGCGCATTTACGGGGGTCTAAGCGACCTTCGCTTTGACGAGGGGAAAGGGGCGGGTACCCGCCCCCTAAGATCTCGAGAACCACGTTAGGTAGCGAAAAACGGTCAATGGTTTTGGGTAGCCCATCCACTTCTCCATCGAAAATATTTGAACCATTTTTTGTCAGGTCACATTTAAGGTCACGAGAGGTCAAAACATGTCGTATTAGGGATAACATGTGAATTAAGTTTTTCGGCCATTACATCTGAACAAGTAAAGATAGAGCAAAACGACTTAAACTATATGAATCCCCGCAGCAAGCCAAGTCGAATGATATATAATTTGACCTTGCTAAGTCAAATCAAGGATTTGACCTGACCTGAGATCAGGTCAGGGTCAAATTATTTAAAATATCATTCGAGCCGCAAAACCAAGGCGAGTCTAATGCAGCTAAAACAAACGCTCTATCACTATCCGTTACTGAGTTATACTGTGAAAACCATTTTTCCCATGTATTTCCAATGCAGAGGTGCAGAGGTCCCTCCTACCTGACCTTTGGTCATCGATATCAAAAATGCCGGAACACATTTCAGAGAACTCGGTGGGTGCATTATGTGATATGGGTTTCAATCGGATAAGTTCACCCTGCTCAGACTTATCCTATCTTAAACTTTTTTAAGTCAGGTCACTTGATCTTTACTTGTGACCTGACCTGAGATGACCTAACCTTAAAATATTTAAAGAAGTTGTAAAATGATGAGGGAAAATGTATCCAAAGTACGGCGGCGCGTAGCGCCGCCGTTTTACTGCAGTCTGCGAAAAACCCGAGGGGGCGGGTACCCGCCCCCCGTCAATGCGCGTGTCAATCAGCTCAGGAGCTCCATACCAGCTCAGGGGCCCAGACCTTCTCAGGATATCATTGTATCAACCCAGGAGGCTCAGATCAGCTTAAAGGGCACCTGATTGGCTCAGGGGGCACCCGACTAGCTCAGAGGGCATAATATGAGTTCAGGAGGCACAATAAGGGCTCAGGAGATCGACTCAGGGTGCATTATTTCAGCTCAGGCGGCAACATATCTGTTCAGGGGGCACATGATCTATCAGCTCGGGGGCCCAGATCAGCTCCTATCCCCTAGACCAGAGCAGGGGCCTAGATCAGCTCAGGGAGCACCTTATCAGCCCAGGGGACAAGGAATTAGCTCAGTGGTCCCAACCAGCTCAGGGGTACCAGATCAAGTAAGGAAGCACTTAATTAGCTCATGAGCCGCATACCAGCTCAGGGGTCCTCATCAGCTTCGGCGGGTCCAGCTCAGCTGAGGGCCCCAGAGCTGCTCAGGAAATCACGTTATCAACTCGGGAGGCTCAGATTAGCTTACTTGCGTATCTACTTGCTTTTTTATTATCAGAGAGACGCTTCCTGTCAGCATAACGACAGCTTTTATCGTGAAAATACCGATTCTGATATCAGGGATGCCACTTCTTTCTCTGACTGACAATTCCCTGATAATGCACCATCGCAGATTGTTCGAAAAACTTCACCGTGGCGAACCTTTGTGAAATTTGATCTTATCTCCCATTCAGCTTAGCATAAATTGTCTGCAATATTATCTTGGAAAATGATGCGCCCTTCATATTCTGTACTCAAATCACTGCGAGTCCTTTGTTGCTGGCGTGCTGAGCAACTGTCTTGCGTTTCTCGGGTAATAGTGACGTTTTTGTCGCATTTTTGCGTTCATTAGAGCTGATAGAACAAAAACATTATTTGTTAAGGCTATGCATCCTGGTTCCAAGACTCTTTCTACAAAAAAACGCAGCTAAAATATAATAGATCATGAGTTTTTAATCAGGTCCCGCAATGTAATATCTTTCAGGACCCAAAGTCTACCAGCAAACACACTATTCCATCGCTTCAAATCCATTCTAACCTCCAGCTACACGTGTAAGACTTGTATACAATACATCAACCCTGTGCACGTGGGTTCACTTTTTGCGGTGCTTCATTAACAACCCCATTGGAGATGACCTAGAAAATAATACATTTCAACATTTCTAAGCCTAACGTCCCACTTCCTAACTGACGAGATGATCAATGTCGGCATTGTCCGTTGGTGTCTTTCTCGTGTTTGTTAGTGATTTGCCATTTGCTAGCTTCCCGCGCTATTTCTTTTGGTAATCTTTTTTGGAAAAACAAGTTCAAAGTCCACCTTAGTTAGCGACAGAAGCAAGCATGGTCTGGCATTTGCATGTAATATATCTTTGCACGTGGGCTATGAAGATCAAATGTGGGTAATGATCTTTTGATCTCAGCTCCTAGGGTTTGGTGCTACAATGGAAGAGACCGGGCAAACACGGGGGTACCCTGCGCTACCGTTCATACCAGGGAACATATGCTTAGGCGCACAGCATGTCTCTTCAGTTTTCAGACGGGAGCTGCAATGCGGCACATAATAACTGCAGGCGGACAAAATTACTCCCAAGCATCACTGCCAATAAGGATATTGCAGTGCGCTACATTTTGCATAGGACCAATCATATACATGTGTTTCGTGAATGGCCATGACTTTTGCAATAGTCATTATAGTCTCACAAAACTTTGTGTTAATTTATCAAACATGTGCAGCATTACATCTGCAAAATTTAGTGTTTGTTAACTGAACTGAGTTTAATCCACTTGAGTTTAACTGAAAGGGGTGTAACGATGTCCCTCGGGCGATGTTGCACGTGCTGGAGTATTGGGCAGAACACCCATTGCGCAATTTCCTATGTAATATTAACAACAATGGTTGAGTTCAGTCAGGAAGATACCATTTGAAACTATTTGGTTATGCAATCAGTTGTTACCAGCAATGAAGCAAAAAGCTAACATTCCGGACAAAGATCCCCAATTGGCGTGAGAACAGTGCATTTGCACGTACTCAAACATGACGTCATATCTCAATAACTCTTCTAGGTGTCTAAATAATTTTTGGAGCAATTATACTGAACATGTTAAGCGACATGTGTGCAAAGTTTCACGGCTGATCGTTTAACCCATACAGAGATACAGGTTTTGAGCCAGAAGGGTGTTGACGTACACCCCTTTCGCGGAGCTGCACGTGCCAAAAATGACGTGATAAGACCAAACCAGAACACACAAACCGACATGTGTAGAATTTGTGTATTTCGAGCTTGAACATTAGAGTATGTTTTTTGCCACCAACGGTCTTTTTAGCTTAGTTATAAGCCGTTTAAGTCCAAGAGGCAAGGGCCGATTTTGCGCGTGCATCCTTTGACAAATGCACCTCCTGCGGACAACGAGTAGGCGCTGTATCGGTTGTCTACCCAAGGTCATGATCCTGAATATTCAGGGATTTCATTTCTGTGTAACAACCTTTTACAACACGCCGGACAGCTTTTGGCATTTTGCCCCCGGGTATGAACAATTTTAAACTTTTTGACTCCTTGGAATATATATTTACCCGAAAAAGTATCTTGAAAAGGTGGGGATGTGTGAACTTAAAAGATGGTAATAGATGGCGCGCATGACGCAGCCGTTAACCACTGTCCCGCTACGTCGCTTATATCAAGAAGCTATTAGCCAAAAGAGCTGGAAATATGATTTGAACTTTTTTATGAATTCGATGAATAAATATTTACCTTCAGAAGATGATCTCGATTTCTCTTGCTAGCAGTTTTAAATATTATTGGTAATGGTTGCTCTCAAAGCAGGTCCAATTTAGACTAGTCAGCCATATATAGATTATCTAAACATGTAGTCACTGCAGATCAATTTAAAGTATTAAGATGTATGCAAGAGCCAGTCAATTATATTTAGATTATTCCTGATATCACTAGCATGGAGGATACCGTATTTCGGGGAAAATGAAGCTACACCACACCCAGCTTTTCGTCAAGCCATGCATGCTGCCGCATCATCAGCTCTCGACCGGGGCTGACGCTGTCGGTCGCATTATGCGGCTTAGAGAGATGGAGGCTACTAGGCCAGGGAAGTGGATGAATTTCACGTTTCAATAGCTTCAATATTTGAACCGACCGCTGATGAAGTTACTGAGACTTACTAATGAGCATCTGTGCCAGCAAGAAACAGGTACAAAGTTCGCTGTGAAATAAGGAAGTATTTGAATCTGAAGGAAGTGATCAGAAGGCGCCTCCAAAACATGAAGATATTGTAAGCATGGATAAAGCATGACAACATTGTTTGACATATCAAACAGAGCTCTACCATCAAAGGCATCGGGAAAAAGAACATTTCTGGAAGACCACCGAAGAGCACTTAGGTTGTTTATTGGTGGCTTGGATGCAGTCGTGACGGACCATTGGAGATGGCAGCAGCTGCGGCAAGCCAGTGCTGCTGTCGTTGTGGCTACCAGGAGTTCTCCGGATGTTGCATTCTGACGGAGCTGAAGCTACGTCAGAACTCAACGGCACCATTGACAGCGACCGATGTTGGCATATGCAGCAGCGATATCCTATTTGTAGTATCACACCAGCTGCTGACAGACGCTGCACGCGAACGGGCTCTGGCAGGTATAAATTAATCTCGAAAGGAAAACGTATTTCTAAATGTTACACGGAAGTCCTTTATAGACTTGTCCGGGTGATCGCCATATTATTGTGCTCGGATACGGACGAGCCGGCCTCCCGATCAGGCCTTATTAGCGGCAGCAGCAGTGGCTTGCCGCAGCTGCTGCCGTCTCCAATGGTCCGTCACGTCTGCATCCAGGCCACCAATATACAACCTCTGTGCTTCTCCCTGGTCCTCCAGCAATGTTCTGTTTGCCGATGCATTTGATGGTAGAGCTCTGTTTGAAACGTCAAACAATGTTGTCATGCTTTGTCCATGCTTACAATATCTTCATGTTTTGTAGGCGCCTTCTGATCGCTTCCTTCAGATTATAATGCTTCTTTATTTCATAGCGAACTTTGTACCTGTTACTTGCTGGCACATATGCTCTTCTGTAAGTCTCGGTAACTTCATCAGCGGTCGGTTTGAATATTGAAGCTATTGAAACGTGAAATTCGTTCACTTCCCTGGCCTAGTAGCCTCCATCTCTTCAAGCCGCATAATGCGACCGACAGCGTCAGCCCCGGTCGAGAGCTGATTATGCGGCAGCATACATGGCTTGACAGCAAGCTGGGTGTGGTGTAGCTTCATTTTTCCCGAAATACGGTATCCTCCATGCTAGTGATAGTAGGAATAATCTAAATATAATTGACTGGCTCTTGCATACATTTTAATGCTTGAAATCGATCCGCAGCGACTACATGCTTAGATAATCTATATATGGCTGGCTTATCTGAATTGGACCTGCTTTGACAGCAACCATTACCAATAATATTTAAAACTGCGAGCGAGAGAAATTGAGATCATCTTGTGAAGGTAAATGTTCATTCATTGAATTCATAAAGGTTTAAATCCTATATCTAGCTCCTTTGGCTAATAGCTTCTTGATATAGGCGACGTAGCGGGACAATGGTTGACGGCTGCGTCATGCGCGCCATCTATTATCATATTTTTAAGTTCAAACATCCCCACCTTTTCAAGATACTTTTTCAGGTAAATATATATTTCAAGGGGTAAAAAGATTCAAATTGTTCAGAATCAATAGTTTTAAATTTATGGAGCCCTTTCAATACATTAGTTGCATTTTATTGTCCATGAGATATGAAAACATCAAAATGTTGGCAAACCGAAAGAATTTCAAACGGCTTGCGCGGGCAAATATTTTTCGAATTCGACATTTTCGACCAGAAAATGGTGATCAGCGGCCATCAATACATTAGAAAACACCTGGTAATCAAAGATCCTGTGAAAAAGTGGTGACCACGACATGGCCTACTAATCATCTCAATTATAGAAGTTCCTTTGGACTGCAATATCATACAGGCCTTGTCCAGTCCAAGAGGCTTTATACAACAGTGTGTTGAAGGTCATTAGAAGCCTTCCGGAAATAAAAATCAATATGTTGCTGTTCTGGTCTCATCAGGGAGACACCTGAATTCCCGATGTGCGGTTTATTGCGGTGGAGGCAGCGGCAGGCCGGAGACACGCACACACACACACTGCTCCCCTGACCCGTGAGGCGGGTCAAGACACGGCTCTGGCGTGACGTCACGCGCCAGCCGGCCCCTGATAGGGTGGCGCCGGGCAACCGATGCAGCCGACCTAGTGGCGTCAAACGAAACCCACACACGCCCCCTCATGTTCGCAAAAGCGGGTTACATGCGAACACAACATATCCCGAACACGTACGGCCACGCAAGTCCGTAAACACTTGGATCGCCCGCACAGTTTTACATGCACTCGATGAAGCGATCGGGTCGCCTCCGCGTGCGCTGTGATCGGCGCGGTCCCGTTGTGACGGGCGACGCTGCGTTGCCGGCCGCACCCGGGGAAGTGGCGGGTCCAGCCGGTATCACCGGAGTGGGGGACGTCTGGGAGGCACTAGATGTCGCTCCGGTGCTAACGTCAGTTGGCGCTGCATCGGGTTTCCACACAGGACGCATCGGAGGCGTCAGGCACGGCAGGCTGATGCCGCGCTCTGGTGCCAGAAGGTCGTCTGGAGCGGCGTGACCGAAACGCCTACGTAGGTGTCGGCGGTTGCGGCTGAGGACGCGGCCGCTGGGCATCTTGATGAAATAGCGACGATTTCTGCTGACGTCCACTATTTCGCCGAAACGATTCCAGCGCTTGGTGGCTTGGTCTTGTACAGCGACCCTGGTACCGACTTGCAGGACTGGTAGGTCAGTGGCGCGGGAGTTGTAGTGAGCTTCTGTACGCTCCTGGCGGCGGGCGGCAGCAGCGTCTGCTGCGTCAGCGGACGTCTGCCACTCTGCTGCAAAGTTGCGCCTGTGAGCTGGTACGAGGTCCCTCACAGGCCGGCCGTAGAGGATCTCGGCAGGGCTGCGACCACTGGGACCTGGAGTGTTGCGATGTTGCAGGATACCCTGTACCCAGAGCTCTTGGTCCAGCTGTCTGCTCTGAGGATTCCAGCAGCGGCGGATGAGCTTTTTGGTGGACTTCACTGCTGCCTCAGCTCTTCCGTTTGACTGAGGATATTCTGGCGATGAGGTGCAGTGCCTGACTCCCCATCTTCGCAGGAAGTCCTGGAACTCTTTTGACGTGAACTGAGATCCGCCGTCCGTCCACACTGTGCTGAAGACGCCAGCCATGCAGAAGAGGTCGCGGACGCTCTTTACAAGCTCTCTGGCGGTTGCATGTCGTCCCATGTCGGTGACGCACTGCCAACCTGAGCAGTGGTCGACCGAGATGAGAAACTTGTGGCCTCCATAGTCTCCGAAGTCCATAGAAACTTCCTCGAAAGGCCTGGACGGGGCGGGTCGGTGAAGCAACGTCTCCTGAGGCAGAGACGGCAGGTCTCGTTGGCAGGGTGTGCATCGTCGCACAACGTTTTCGATGTCATTGTCGATGCCCGGCCAGTACACGACTTGGCGAGCTCGTTGCTTAGTCTTCTCTTTGCCGAGATGACTGCTGTGAAGCTGCTGAAGGACTTGTTTCCTCAGCGCGGCTGGTACCACGAGGCGACGCCCGTAAACGATGAGGTCGTCGTCGACAGTAAGGTGCACGTGGACGTTCCAGTATGGTCTCAGCTCAGCAGGTAGGTCAGCTTTCCGGCTGGGAAAGCTGGAGATGATGACGTCACGAAGAAGCTGATAGGTGCTGTCTTCTTTTGCGGCTGCACGGACTTTGTCGATGTGCAGATCGTCGTCAGCGACGACTGCCAGTATCGATGTTGGAGAGAAGTCCTCCATGTCTGGTGCGTCCACCTCGTCATCCTCCCCCGCGACGGCGACGGGACTCCGAGAGAGGGCGTCGGCAGCGACGTGCTGTGCGCCCTTACACCAGTGCGCGGTAAATGCGCCAAGCTCACCCAGCTTGAACTTCAAGCGCTGCAGGCGAGGGTTCTCCAGCTCGTCCAGCATCTTCGAGTTGAGGATGGGCACGAGAGGCTGGTGATCGACGAACAGGTCAAAGTGGGCCAGGCCTGAGAGGAACAGGCGGCACTTGAAGAACGCCCACGCAACTGCGGTGAGTTCCAACTCCACGGCGGCGTAACGGGATTCCGTGTCCGTGATAAAGCGGGAGCCGGCCTGCACGAGTCTCCACGTGTCGTCGTCCTGCTTCTGCTCCAGCAGGAATCCGAGGCCGTGAAGGCGACTGGCGTCGGTTGAGAGGCGTGTTGGCAGACCGGGGTCGTAGAAGGCAAGCGTCTGTACTGAGGACAGTGCCTCCCTTGCCTTCAGGAAGGCCTCCTGATGAGTCTCGTTCCAGCAGAACTCGCGCTTGACGCTGAGGAGAGGCCGCAGGGGCTGCAGGTGACTAGCGACGGCCTCAGAGAAAGGCGCGATCTGGTTCACCAGGCCGAAGAAGCCACGCAGACCACTGATGTCTGTCGGTGCAGGGTACTGTCTGATGGCGTCAGTGAGCTTCGGGTCCGGCTTGTACCCGTTCGATGAGACTACGAAGCCGGCGAACTGAACTGACGGCTGCATGAACTGCACCTTCTTCGGGTTCAAAGAGACACCCTGTTCTCGGCAGCGTTGAAGGAACAGACGGGCCCGGCTCAGGAACTCTTCCCTCGTCCTGCCGTAGACGATCACATCGTCAACCAGACGCTGAATTCCCGGAAGGCCATGGAAGCACTGGTCCATGCGGCGGTTGTAGTGCTCACTGATTGACGACACGCCGTAGGGGCGCGCTTGTACATGTAGCGGCCGAAGGGACTGATGAAGGTAGTGAGACGTTGACTCTTGAAGTCCAGGGGCACTGGTGATATCCCTTCAGCGCGTCGAAGACGCCAAAGTACTTGGCTTCCTCCGACACGATGGAGTTGACACACTCCAGAGGTGTGTTGGACTGGTACCGCTCGCGTAAGACGGAGTCGTTCAGCTTCGAGAGGTCCACGCAGAGACGGACGCCTTCTCCGTTCTTCTTCCGCGTGACCACGATGGGAGCGCACCAGTCAGTAACCTCAGTGACTGGTGTGATGATGTCATTATTTTCCAACTTCTTCAGCTCTTCAAGGAGAGGCTCGCGTAGAGCGAAGGGGATCCGACGAGGTGCGGTGACGGCGTACGGGGTGGATTCTGGGCGAATCTGAATCTTAAATTCTTCCCCAGGCATGACTTTGACGACGCCGTCGAACACGTCGGCGAACTCAGAGAAGATGGCCTCTCTCTCTGGGTTCAGTGGTGTTGCTGTAGGCGATGTAACAGCCGGTGTGGGAAGTCCACGTGCAGTAGCAGTACTGGCGAAAGCCGTTGCTGAAGGCGCTGTCGAAGTGCATGTTGAAGCGGCTGCTGGCAGTGCTGTGGAAGCGCGCACTGGGCTGGCGGCTGGCGGCACAGCACGGGTGCGCACTGGGAGATCTTCTGAGGTCCCGGCGGGAGCGCATGCTGAAGCGCCCGCTGGAGGCATCGTTGGAGGCGCAGTGGGAGCACGCGCTGAAGCGGTCGCCGCACGCACGCTGGCGTGCGTGGTAGAACGTGCCGCTGAGGACTCGGCAGGGGCTGTCACTGCATATGCTGAAGGAGCTGCTGGACGAGTTGTGGCAAAGGTGGTGCCACGTGCTGACGTAACAGGCGAAAACCGGTCCGGAGCGTGGCGAACCTCTGCAGGAGTTGCTGACGCTGACGGCGGGATCTGAGCCGGGTAACCTGTAGGCAGTATGCGGAGGTCACGAGCCACTCTCCATGATAGAAGAAGACCGCTGACTCCCTGTAGAAAGTGGATGTCGTCGGCAGCGACGACGTTTCCGTACTTGAACTCTGCTGGTTTCATGCCGTAAACTCGGATGGTTCTGCCGTCAGCAGCTCTGGGCTTCTCAGTAGAAGTCTTCAGGTTGTCGACGTCGCCACCGATGGCGGCCAGGAAGTCTGTGCCGGCCACAGTGATGTCGGCGCCGCTGTCTGGGAGGGCTGACACGGTCACAGCTGTACCCTCAATTAGGTCTGTGACACGCAGCTGGATTTTCGGAGCGCCGTTCCGAGAAGTGGATGCTATGATGGCTGAGGTGTGGGAACCTGCGTAGCTTCCCGCTGTCTTGCCAGAAGCAGGCTGATAGCTGTGCCGGGCTGCTTGCGTCTTACTACTACGACAGACGTGCTTGAAGTGGCCAAGTTTTCCGCAGCCGTGACAAGGCTTGCCGCGGGCAGGGCAATCGGACGCGAGCGGGTGAGCTCGGCCGCAGTTACGGCAGGGTTTCTCCTCGCCGGGTGCGGCTGATGACGTCATCTGATGGCGTGGGTGACCGGCAGCACGTGTCACCCTGCACGCTGAAGTTGCAGCAGGCTCACCGACGAGAGCGGCAAGGTCGCGCTCGGCAGCCTCTTCTGCGCGACAGATCTCGATGGCACGAGCACAGGTGAGGTCTGGAACTGCACAGAGTTTCTTGATGACGGAGGTGTCACGAATTCCCACGACGATTCTATCACGGGTTAGACCATCACGGCACGTGGGGCAGAAGTTACACGTTGAAGATAACTCGTGCAGTGACACCAAAAAGTCTTCAAATGTCTCGCCCTGCGCCTGACATCTCAGGTTGAAGTTGCGTCTTTCCACCACTTCGTTCACTTGGCCCAGAAAGTAAACACGAAGTTTTTCCAACACAGTATCGAGCGTCTGCTCTTCCTCTCGTATTTGCAGGTTACGAAGCACTCGCAACACGTCATCGCTTAAACTCGCACGAAGTTTTGCCATCTGCACAGGCTGCGGTGCTGTGCGAAGGCCGGTAAGCATGACGTAATCGTCCCATCGCTGTTTCCAGGTGACCCAAGCGTCCGCTCCGCGGTCGAGTCCAAGGTCGAGCCTACCCGGAGGCGACGGTCGGTCGGTCAGCTGGGCGGCGGCCGGCGCGTAGGGGTGGGGGGCGGGGTAGGCAGGCGGCTGACTGGCGGCAGGTTGCTGCTGTAGAAGCTGTAACTGTTCTCGAAGAGAGAAGTTCTCCTCTGCCAGTGCTGTCGCTGCTTCCGCGGAGATCTTCTGAGCAGGCTGCGCCATGTTCTGGTCTCATCAGGGAGACACCTGAATTCCCGATGTGCGGTTTATTGCGGTGGAGGCAGCGGCAGGCCGGAGACACGCACACACACACACTGCTCCCCTGACCCGTGAGGCGGGTCAAGACACGGCTCTGGCGTGACGTCACGCGCCAGCCGGCCCCTGATAGGGTGGCGCCGGGCAACCGATGCAGCCGACCTAGTGGCGTCAAACGAAACCCACACAGTTGCCTACCACGTTTAGGTTAGACATACATTGAGGTCAACGGAGGTCAGAAGCGATGCATTACTGGCATTTTGGGGTGTTTACGTTTTCAGTAATTATGTACGAGTCGGAATAGGTACTACGATTATCCTCGTATCAATGTCAGGCCTGGGTTCAGTTTGCTAGCGGGCGGGCCCCACTCTATAAAGTGAGCCTTTGCGATGATGAACACCATGATGGTAAAAGGAAAACTGTATCTTTATTCAGTCGAAAGTTTTTGGGTTAAGTATCATACATCGTGTACTTGACCTCAGATGATCTATCATGGGTACCATGTCAAAAGCGTTCTACGTGAAATTCGGGAATTGTCCAGGAAATCAATCAAATTACTCTGAAAATATGCGCAGAAACACAGACCTCTGCGTTGTCCAGCTCTGGCGCATTAGAAGCCGTTGACAATAATGGTGTTGACGCGTCAAAAAATCGATTTTTGAAACTTAGCATGTGAATAGGTATGGGCCAGTAGAGAGAAAATGCAAGATATGTTAATAATGAAACATGTATATTTTCGTCATTGTTCATAAATTAAGTTCTGGTTCTAACGTGACAGTGGGTACATTGGCTTGGTTGGCTTTTCTGATAAAAAAATCTGCACTTCACATGCTTGTTCCCCAGAACTGCTGTCTATCAGTGAGGATAAAGGTCTGTTTGAGGCAAAGTTAAATTTCGAGCCTCTATTTCGGTACGAAAGCATTTTTATTCGTGTTGTGAACATTGTATGTTAAAGACAGAACATCTCTGCAGTAATTAATGAATTTGTTTAATTTTTCAGCCAACATATTTCCAGGTAAACTTCTGAAGGACATGCCTGTTTTATATTGGTTCAACACTACGGAGTGCCACAAAAATGGCAAGGTATACGTCTGTGACGTCAGAACCAGAACTTATTATATGAATAATTAGGAAAATATGCATATGTCATGAGGAACATATGTTGCAATTTTTGCTCTACTGGTCCATACCGATTCATTTACAAAGTTTCAAAAAAATATTTTTGACGCATCAACCCCAGTATGTTAGGCAGGCAAGTCGGATCAGCAATGATATAGCGTCAAACAGTCGATGTCGTGCCCAAAGTTACCACATCCGTCGAAGTTACTTTTTTCTTCTGCGCATGCCGAAAGTGTTCAAAGTTAAATGTCTCGCATGCATCTGCAGGATATGATTGCAGGTCATGGGGCGCGAATGCGGCGAAACACATTTTTGCAAACTTCTAAATTGTCGCGCATGCAGCCGACAATGGAAGCCTTTGCCCAGTAAACCACGTTTGCACCAGCTCCCTGCAGAGTATAGTGGGCTTGAAGCAATAATTGTAATAGCTGTGGAAGCAACATTGGTACAATAATTCAACAAAACCGGCATGTGTGCCGCCAAAAAGTCCGAGTAAGTCAGCCGTTCCACGCAAGATCGGTGGTGGCGGAAAGTACTATAGCTTCGGTTGTATGACCAGAGATGTCGCTGCGCAGGTGTGCGGCCGGAGGGTAGTGACGGGCGGCAGCGACGCCTCCCTGCTGGCTCAGGCCGTGATCCGGCTGGTGGATCCGGCGATGAGGGAGAATCTCACCTCCTCCCTAGAAGGCCCACGGCTGCACACGGCCCAGGACTCTCACCAGCTGGGCATTGAAGGTCAGCCGACGATGGACACCTGCTCAGTACACGTTCGATGATGAGCCTGTTCAGCGGCTCTTCCAAGTACATTCCGAAAGCGCATTGTTCACGCTTTCTGTGGGGTAGTGGATTTCAGAAGAGTCTTACACGTTTTTAGAAGGAGTCTGGGTGAGCTTGAAGGACGCGCTGGAATGGATTCTGTGACTTGTTTGCTCCGGTTGCGTTTTGTATCAGTTATGTTTATTCTAAATGAGTCCTTCTGATTGGCATTGTGCCGTTGGTGCCTCTTTTTGTCTTCCAAATAAAACAATTTGCATGGCTGCACTGGCTGGCTAGTTATAATGTAATTTACTCTAATAATTACTTTTTGCTGGATACTGCGGGCAAGCGTTAAATCGTCTATAAGCAAACGGATTTTGCAAAGACATGAGTACCTGAAGCCGAGCAGAATAGCGTGATTCTGGGTGATTAATGCGCAGTCGAGTCTGGTCCAATCGGTAAAGCGTTATTCCCGTAAATACTTCTAGCCTGTGGCGCACTGATTGAACTGTATTACACTGCTTGAACTTTATTACATGTACTTAGCAAGGTCATATCTTTGAACACATTTTACAATCCAGTTACTTTGTTTTGTACGTCTAAAATCCAACTTCAAAGGAGTGTTTCTGGTCAGCCCTTTTTACCGGTCATACTGGTGCATCGCGCTCCGAGCTAACCCTGGCGAGCTTCGTTTTAACCCTATTAATACTGCCCTGTAAAATGTCAGAATCGGTGAGGGCTATTCGTCATCTCCCCTTTAGCTTAATGAATGTAAGAGAGTTGAGAAAGCGCCCGTTTTGGACGTTGTTGGGGCTGTAGTGATCTACATTTTAGCCCATTTTCATCGACTGAGGCAGCCGCAACAGCTATTTGAGGTCAAACAATTTCATAATGGCCGAGTCTCAGCCATGCTGGCAGTGTCTTGTGAAATGCCAGCGAAAAGGATCACGAATACAACATTCCAAACGGGCTGAGAGCATAGAGGGAATGTCCCCTGCAGTATTCTCTGAAATTTTGGGGTCAAAGTCATTCAGTCATTCAAAGTTATTTATCTATATCATCACAATGTGAGATATTCCTCATCGCAACACTGTTACTAACTTTGTAGCAGCCGATGAGCTGGAAATCAGGGCTTGACCGCAACCCTTACCATTGAGGCATTGACCACCACCACCTGTGGCATTGAACAGGACAACATCAAAATTCTTCGTGCTTGGTGACCTCATTTCACCAGAAGCAAGAGCGTCAATAACCTTGAATGTATTGGTATGACCTTGGCCTGTCACCTTTGACTTCGACTTTGATGTGAGCTGGCGTTAACATCATCCCGATTGCATAGCGTTCTGCTGTCCATATCTGGGTTAATATATAACTGACTGCAGGCTGGTCAATATACCTTCTAAGAATGTCCCTGGGCTGCCCAAGCCCATGGGCCAGCGGCAACTTTTGTTTTAACATTATTGTATGCATAATGTATTGCTAGGAAAGGCCAGGAAGCACAAAAGCGCCATCTTTTTGTTTACAGCACGAGAAAAACACGGGGGGCAATATGCGCCCTCACCTTCTCTACTAGGGTTAATGGAGGGAAATGAAAGGCTGGCCCGCGTCTCTGTGGTAAAGTGGAGGTCTTGCCCCTCACTGATCTGCGGCAGTGATTATGAGAAGGCTCAGGTATGATGATCTACGGGAATCCCTTGCTTCTCTGAGCTACTGCGTACACGTCTTGATGTCGTAACCCGTGACCACGCTTCAACATGAATCTCTGGGCGGTCCGGTGAGGCCACGCTGGCAGTTGACCGTTCCCTGTGCTCTGGGTCGGCAGCGGACCGGCTGCTGCAGCTGCCCGCCCCGGCGGTCGCCTCGCTGAAGGACATGGGCCACACCACGTTCAACGAGGCGCGACCCTACCCCAGCTGTAACGGCGTCACCAAGCTGCACGACCAGCTCAGCTCCCACGCCGACTCCCGCGGCGGCGGCACTGCCGTCCGCTTCTGAAGGCCCGTGCTTCCAGCGCACCGGCTGTGGTGGCTGCGTCGGAACCATTGTCCATACCTTCTTCGCACCTCTGGCCGCGCGTTCCCACGCTGTGCTCTGGGTCTTCCAACGCAACTACCTATGATATCCTTTGTGCTAATGACCTGTAGCCTTCCTTCTCGTTAACTGTGTGAACGGTGTCTGGGTTTTGACATGAAACTTGTCTGACTTTTGGTTTGGACTGGAATGGCCCAGAGGGCTGAGCTGAGTGGTCACCATCTCTTGCTGACCGGGTTAGAATGTTGACTCAGGATATTCAGTGTTCTGTTTGGACGCTAGATCTGTCATTTTACGTCCGATTTGTGTGCATGAATGTTTCAGTGTCCAAAGCTCGAATATCATGCCACAGACACTCCATTCTGCTGCAAGGATTAAATTACGAAAATTGAGTATACACCCCAAAAACGACGTCTGAACTGAAATGAACTGGCTTGGATACATTTTGTGAAATCAGTCGTATCGACGCATTTTTCTCCTATCGCCTGTTTCCCCCTTGACCATCCAAATCATCCAGATTATCAGCTTGAAATCGTAATAAGAATACAATATTCTAAGTCATTGGAGGCCAAGGCAGTGCACTGGATCAACTTTACCGAAAAATACCGCTACATTATTTTGTCGGCCTCTCCCGATGTAGGGCACGGTTCCACGTTCCATCGCAGTGGTTAATACGACCTTCAGTCCAAATTATTCATCAATCGATCAATCAACTAATCTCCCACTCAACTGAACCCGTATGGTTCCACCAGGATCGCTTCGTGCAGCATAGTGTGCTTTGGAAATCATTCGAACTCCTTGGAACAGCCCCTCCGTTCAGCAGCCCAAAACTAGTATGGAATGGTATTCAGCACCCGAAACCAAAGCATGGTCGCTTAAGCAATCAAAATAAATTAAGGAAATGTGGCACCTTCATAATGAGTTTTGAATTGAGGTGGTTTCTGGGCCCTAGGCTTCATACACCATGTATCCCAAAGTTCGGTGTTTGCGGTGAAATAGCCGGGTGTTCAGAACGGCGTCTAGATGACCGTCAGGTGCCCGCCGAACCGCCACCGGTGCTCTGCCGCTGGGCTGCCTTAAACTGCCGCGGAATAGGGCGCAAAGACGAGTGGCGAGAACTGCTGTCAGAAAGTAGTACCTCTGGAAGCGCTATTTATCAACAAAAACTTAACTCTGGTACAAACCGGTGATGAAACCGGGGTTTTTCGGTATGGTCTAAATCATTAGTTCCCAAACATCATAGCATAGCGACCCTTTGTAAGCATTGAGAGGACTACAAACCCCACCCTTGAAAATTTGAACCGATTGATGGCTAATTAGGGCTGGTCGTGTACAGGTAACCGGGTTACTTATCTTAACACGTTTTCTCTGGAATATTGATGTTCTCGGTGGAAATAAAGATGAGAGCGTTCATGGATTTATTCAGCTTTCATCAGCAATGTCTCAATTGAGATTTTTGCCAGCAAGGTGCGTCGAAAATATGTTTTCTAGATCCCCGTGGATTCCATCCGTGCCTTGCGTTTTATTGTCGCTCTCGTCAAAATGCCTAGTTTTGGTATAGACGTTGTCGGGAATGGTGTCTGCATTTCTTCGGGGCCTGCTCAGAAACGATTGGATATAGCCCCCGGGAACGGCTCCGTGATCCCAACTGGGATCAGGACCCACCATTTGAAAGTCACTGCTCTAAATGGAATGTTTGATATTTCAAATCAAATGTCATGAAATTGTTGCATTGCCTTTAGTGGCTCAATAGACATAAATTGTCATCCTGTGCAGGACCATTGCATTATTTCAACCCACATGTGTTTTCTTTGTGACGCAGCGTCATCTGAAGTTTAAAATCATGTTTTTAGGGTCAATGCATATGGTACAATATATCTATTTGATTTTTGTTGCTAGCAAGAAGGTTGCGCATTTTTATGGTACCTGCTACTGTGGAATGATCGGCAATGACCCTTCGGCTGGGGTGGCTTTTTTCGTTTTTTTTTACATTGTTTCAACTAGTCTTGTATGTTGGTTTTTTTCTAGTTTTGAAATTATTTTTTGATATATCATTGAGTTCAAAGTTACGTTCAGTTCGTTTGGGGAGGGTGTTAGAAGCATATAGAGCATTGTCCCACCCTGATAATGGGTTTTGAACTTATGTTTCAGTTTTGTAGAGCGTGCAGAGAAACCGCTATTGGCATATTCCATTTCACCCAAAGCTTTCTGTATTAGATCTTCACACGCTCTTAAAATTTATCAAAATAAAGGACGTTAACTTCTTAGTTCAAACCGTTCAAACCATGAAGGAATATTTCCATCTGGTCTTAAAACTGGGTTGGTCTAAATCCTAACTTTGTGACTGTCACGCATAACATGTAATAAATTCTAACAGTGACGACGTTGTCGCAACCTTGACATGCACAGCGGCACCCTAGCGGCCAGCCCCGAAATTACTTGCAATGCTTAGATCAACCCAAAATGAGCCACGCTCTGTGCTGATAAAACCAAAGATTGCAACAAATAGTCACTTTCTTATTCTGAGCGTTGTAAGGTGGAAACCGTGTGGTTTCCAGATTTCCAGACTTGGGTAGTCCATAAGAGATATTATTATTATTATTATTTGGCAAGGTGGTTCATTCCTTTTACATACTGTCATTCGTCTATGATTGTTAGGCCTGAATGTAAGCGGTGGTTTGAGGGCAATTAATCTAATGAAGAGCTCCTGCGTAGTGATCTGACCTTAGTTTCTATGGAGCAGTTGACCATGCCCCTCGTTACAGTACTCCGGTATTTTCTATTGTGATCTAATTTATGAGGAATCCCCTGTCTTCCTATGATCTTCTGTTTTGTTCTTTATGCACCAGTTGTGTTAGAATACTTCTCACATTTTCTATTTATTGTGTATTTTTCATTGCTCATGCTATTTATATTATTTTTTATTAAATCTTTATTTTTATTATTTTTTATTAAATATTCTTCTGTTGAATGCGAACGTATTTTCTTTGTAATTGAGTATTTCGTGTGGACGTAAGTGTGTTCCGCCATATATAAGATCGTTTAGGAAAACACGGGCAGCTTGATGTGAATTCCCCGGTCCAATATCAAATTTTGCGTTGCTTTGTACTTTATGTTCTTGTCATTGAACCTAAGACTGTGCGTTGTTGATGAATAAACCTGTGTGGATTTGTGCTGCATTCCCTACCTTTTTATGTTCATTGATGGAACGCACAATGTGAAACAATATGCCAATGCCAATGGATGGAGCGTGCACTTTTCGATTTGATCGTAGGAATATATGGCTAAGAGCACATAGACTATAAAAATGTGATGAGTCAGACGACCTAAGGTAATAACTACCTCTTGGATTTGTATGTAATCATAGTAACACATTTGTACATGGTTTGCATTACATTACATGGAATTCCGGACAGGAATAATTTAAAGGATTTTTCCTAAAATAATGTATTTCGGCTCTCACTACCGAGAAACTAAGCAGAACAGCTAAAAATAGCAACAGAAACAGATCCCGCCCGGTTCCACGGCATACCGTACTACCGCGGTTTTCACGCGGCCAACGTGGCGCTAGTTCTGAAACGACAGCCTTGGAGAATGCCTGGGAAGCTGCACGAAAAAAGAACGGAAGTCCGATTTGGTCTTTATTATGGCCCACCTCTGCTTCGTCCCTTGAGCTTTCTAGTAACTTTTCTCGTTATTCCGCATTTGAGCCGAGATCGAAGGGGAGTATTGAAATATTCACAAAATTTGAGGATCTCCTCCCAGCCTCGGTTTGTATATATTCGCGGGAGCATAAGCAACCTTCCTGGTGAGTTGCATGGTTTCTGAACACTCGTCTCGTTATCAACTGTCGCATCGAGCCAGCCGGATCGTCTGTTATAACGACTGGTTTGAGAAGACACAAGGAGTGTGATCTTCCCAGTTCACGTGCAGGCAACCGCCCTAGGTCACGTACTGCGTCGCTGATGTGGTCGCGCTTGCTACGGCCGGTAACCACACGATCGCCAGCACTCGATACATTCGTCGGGCGGTGCAGCTGCTGTACCCACTTTACGGTACCGCAGGACAGACAACCAGGCTGCTGGCAAGTGGTTTAATAGTATCCTGAGGCAGACGACACTGGACATGGTGCTGTATAACAAGCTGACCGGTGCATTTACACACCAGTTGATCTATGTGGCTTTCGAAAAATTTTTGTCCATAAGAATGCCTAAACTCTTCTCTCGTTGACTTTCGATCAATATCACACCATTCACGGATAGTGTCACTTAAGGAAGATCGGAATGTATTTGCGCGGTTTCCAAGACCGCAAGCTGAGTATTTGTTTTATTTAGCTTCATCGAATTTTGAGCAAATTAATTATGGAATGTGGTCAGCGCTCCCTTTTACCTCGCAAAGCATGTGCTTTAGGGTGTGTTTTTCCGGTAATGATAGGCGGGATCTCGTCGGCATAACGTAAAAGTTTGACATTTGTATCCTTACGCAGATTGAGGCTGTTCAACAAGAGGGAATAGAGGAAGGAGCGTAAACAGGGACCTTGATATACACCAATCGGAGTTTTGGTGTTGGGAATTTTGGTATCCAGCATAAGCTGAATGGCCGGTCCTGGCCTGTCGGGTGGAGTTGATGTGAAGATTCTTCTCGTGGTCATACAGACATACTGATAACGATCGGATAGATAACTTGCAAATCATTTCGAATCAATGTCGTAAACCTCTAGTTTTCTTATCACTTTTGAATGATCAGTAACATCATAACATTTTCTGGCATTCCGTAGCACCAAAAGGTGAATTTCACCTCTGTCCATACCTATCAAAATTGCATCGAATTTGAAGGGGTGATGTGAACATTTGTGTAGAAAGCGATTAATCCTTCCTGTGTTTTCCCAGCTGTCCGTGAACGGTGCGCTCAGCAACCTTTGCAATGCAGTGAATGAGAGATATAGGCCGAAACGAGGAGAGATCAGTAAGTGCACCGGTTCTAGATAAAAAGCTAAGTTTAGTACTGATAATGATAATTCAGGTAATGATAAAATAATGAAATAAAGGGAGTTATTATAATCGGTACTTTATCCTCCGTATATTCTACCTGATTATCCCTTTTGTAGAACTGAAAAGCTCCCAGGGCTTGGCTTGCCTTGCATTTGTGCAACCTTGCAACCTCGTATCCAAGGAGTTATGGATAGTGTATCTACGGACAACGCGATTCGCCGCCACTCAAATTTGTGTTCTCTCTCCTCCCAGATGATTACTGCAAAAGCTTATGCTGGTTTCAGTAATGCCAAAGACCTTTCGTGGGCTCTGATTTGTCAGTAACCACTTTAAACCCCTCCTATTTCCCATTTACGATACCAATTACGTGCTGTCTAGTTGTGAAAGCCCTGGGAAGACTACGAGCTGTGTTTGATGCCAGCATTTGTGCGTGTTTCAAGATATACACCGGGGCAGCGGGCGGCTGCCAGTTGAAGCGGCTAGTGTTGGCTGCAGCTATACCAGATGGATCACTATACCAGTAATTGCCCGCACGTCACGGGCCATCTGTTCTGCGTTGGATATTCAGGGACAGCCACGTCAGAGAGCTTTGTGAATGCTGGAGAGACATCCAGTTACATCGCGACACCTGCAGATATGAAGTACTGCAATGCTGCGGTTCCCTGAAGTTTTTGTGTTCGGTTTGTTACGCTCACAAACGGGCTGTGGCCGTTTAGTTTGTCACCATCGTGGTGAGAGTGCGTGTGGGTATGAAAATACGTCATTGCAAGGTCTGAAGCCACATGACGTTGCCCTTCAGGTATGATATGCGGCTGGTTTACGTAACGCCATTTAGAAGCCAATACGCGCCGGGATATTGGCTTGCGTGGTTCTTTCCTGAGGAACTTTATTTGTCCTCCGATACTTTCTGATGAATAAAAAGTCAGCAAAGGCTATCAAAGTTCTCTCCATCTCCAGGAAGTTGATAATAATTAGAGACAGTGGGGGCTGGGTGTACCTACTTTCCCTTACTTCAACAATATGTATTGCATTCACTTCTCTGCTGGGGTCCTAGTTTTTGGTTGAGACCCATCGGGGTCGGGGTACCCCTAGTCTTGAGGCAGCTGAACTGTCTCTCTAGTCAGGCACAAATTGAGCGCTGACGTCTGTGGTCTCCAAACGATAGATCATGGCCAATTTTGGAGTCAGTAGGTATACTGCTGGGTTAACACAGGGATGTGAAATTGGGCCGTGAGCCTAGTTTAGATCATTGTAACTCCCATGACTCAGACAGAAGAAGAGCTCAACAAAATTCGTTTCAGTGCACCAGCAGAATTCACTCGTTTCAGTGGAGATTTAACACTTCCAACGAATTTCGTAGGGAACAACTTACCTATATTTCGGAGCATCAGTCCTCAACACTTTATTTCCTGGTCTTTCATGTTTTATCAAACAAAAGGAAGGAAAATGAACTAAGTGGACCAGGAAAATTGATTTTATTTCTGAAAAAGGTGGTGCAATGCCGAAACTTACCGAGTGTTTTCCGTTATCAAAAGTAATAAAATCAGTTTTTTCTGGTCAACTTAACCCGCGCTCCACTGGGGTATGGCGCCACCCTCGCCCCACCGGGGGCTATCGATGGCCCCCTCTAACTCCGAAAATATGAGGGTTAGCGGAAATCTGCAAAATGCTTCAGAAAGCTCGCGTGAATTCAGTACGAAATTACTTGGATGTTTAAGCGCTCAGGTCAATGGCTTGCCCTCCAGAGGTCAATTTAGGTCAAAATAGGCTATTTTCACTCAAATATGCAATGCTTCAGCAAACTCTGCATAACTCTTATGCAATTAGAGCTATTGAACTCTGGTAAAATAAACTTGACATGAAAATGCCATACCTTTCTCTGCTATGTGGAGCATAATGACCCCCGCCAGTAATTTGACCTCCAGAGGTCACATCGTAACCTATTATTATCTGACCTTTCGTACCTGAGGTCACGAAAGGTCAGAAAGTGAGCTTGCCGTATCTCAAAGGAAAGCCAGTGACAAGGCATACACGATGATGTTTAATTCAGCGCTCTAGCTTAATTAGGTCAAAAGTTATTGTCAAAAGACTGCTTTTGACCCCTGGTTACCTTGGATGACCTCAGAAAGGTCAAAGGGCAAATATGGCCCCTGGGATCCGTGAAAGGGTGTCCAAGAACGCTTTTCTGAGCAAGCCAATCATTCGCAATCGTTTTTGTGACTTCTATATCATAAGACAGCTTTTCCCCATGCTTGTTCAATGGGTGAGGTCACCTCAGGACCCGACCTCAGGTCACGACATCGAAAAATCCCGGATATACGCCTTGTAGACCCTGGGGGGTCATGAAGTGTAAGAAGTTTGAAATTGATCGACTGAGAAATGTAGCTCTTGTAGAGCTCAAAGTTGAAGTGAGGTGACCTTGGATGTCCTCGCCTGGTGACCTGACCTTGGGTGACTTGGGGTCAAAAATTTCAGGGATGGCAGGATAATGATGGGGTGAGGATTAAAGCTCTCAACCGCGGTTCTGCACCTCGTCGTTTTTCTGCTATCCTAAAAAACCTTAGGGCTGCCATCGATAGCCCCCGGTGGGGCGAGAGTTAACCCTCGCCCCACCGGGGGGCCATCGATGGCCCCCTAAGGTTTTTCCGAGATAGCAGAAAAACGACGAGGCGCAGCACCGCGGTTGAGGGCTTTACCTCTCACTGCATCATTTTCCCATCATCCCTGAAATTTTTACCCCGGGTCACCCAAGGTCAGGTCACAAGACGAGGTCAACCAAGGTCACCTCACTTCACCTTTAGAGCTCTGTAAGAGCTACATTTCAAAGTCGATCGATTTGAAACTTCCTACACTTCATGACCCCTCCAGGGTCTACAAGGTGTATATCCGGGATTTTTCGATTTCGTGCCCTGAGGTCAGGTCACGAGGCGACCTCTCCCAGGCTGCTCAGAACAACGTTTTTGGACACCCTTTCACGGATCCCAGGGGTCATATTTGCCCTTTGACTTTTCCAAGGTCATCCAAGGTCACCAGAGGTCAAAAACAGTATTTTGACAATAACTTTTGACCTAATTGAGCTAGAGCGGTGAAACAAACACCATCGTGTTTGTCTTGTCACTGGCTTTCATTTGATATACGGCAAGGTCACTTTTTGACCTTTCGTGACCTCAGGTCATATTAGGTCACGAGGTGACCTCTGGCGGTCAAACCACTGGCGGGAGGTCTTTACGTTCCACATAGCGGAAAAAGTACTGGCAATTTGCTATCAAATGTACTTTACCAGGCCTCAATAGCTCTTATGACATAAGAGTTATGCCCAGTTTGCTTAATCATTGCATATTTGAGTGAAAATAGCCGATCTTGACCTAATTTGACCTCTGGAGGTCAAGCCATTGACCTGAGCACTAAAACATGCGAAGTAATTTCTTACTGAATTCACGCGAGCTTTCTATTGCACTTTGCAGATTTGCGCTAACGCCCATATTTTCGGAGTTAGAGGGGGGCCATCGATGGCCCCCCGTGGGGCGAAGGTGGCGCCGGACCCCCGGTGGGGCGCGGGTTAAAGAAGATGGCGGAATGCTGAAACTTGTCGGCTGTTTTCCATTATCAAAAGTAATAAAATCAATTTTCCTTCCCCTTTATTTGATAAAAAGATGACTCATAGTGTTTTTTCTAACCATTTCGAGGCGTGCCCTGAGAAAGCTTCTGCCTCCTTGATAGTGCATCGGCTTTACTGTTTTACAGTGGACCTGGGAAAAATGGTCCGGTCCAGCCCCAAAAACAACAGTCGGTGCGCTTTGTCGGCACTGGAGCCCGACATTGAGCAGTTATAGAAGGGAGGCAATAGGTGGATGTGAATTTGTTGGATTAAACGCCGATTGCAGGGGTCCAATTTGATCTTTTGGCAGAAAAAACTGGCAGACATTTATAGGTTGAGGCAATGACCTCCTCTGGATGTTGAAAAAGGAATAATCGCGTGGGAGGTGCTGGAAATCATGGATACAGATGGCTAATTTTGGGTCATATAGTCGTATTCCAGGGGTCAGTCAAGGTCATGCCAGATTTGCGACATAATTTTAAGGCAACAAAACATCCAGAACCTGTATACAAATCGGATGGTGAGTCGAGGTCGGTCATGAAATTTGGTGCTGCACTTGTTGCTGTGTGGCATACGCTTGGTGCGCATTTAAATACGTGATAACCTTCACCTCAATACTGGAATGTTTGAACTACCCCCTTCCCCGTTGAATTTTTCTGAGGGAGAAGAAAAAGGGGTGCGACTACCTTCGTACTTGGCACACTTTATGTTTGGTCGTGTAAGCAACTTTTTCATAGATTTCAGGTCTGGGCCAGCTAGGTCAAGTAAACTAGCTTACGTTCAAAAATGTTTCAAGTTTTACCAGTGAGAATGGGTTAAACCGATTGATATGTGATTCATGTCACGGGGAGGTGGATTTATTGCACCCCCTAAGGTTGCCAGGAGTCTGAGCTTACACTTGTCGCTATGTGGAAACGATATCTTGTCTAAGTTAAAGCTGAGACATGTTCAGATTGATTTATTTAACTTGAGCCTTATGGTCTTCATAATTTTCCATTAATTTTGTCTCGAAAAAATTATGCATAGTGCGCAATTGGAAGCTTGGGAGGGTAACTGCGCCCAAGGCTGGGTCAGCTGACGCCACAGGCATCGAGAAGCATCTTAGAGATAATACGAACGAGTGTCTCGTTCTTTGTCAGGTCCGGAGAACCAGTATTGCTCCCAAATCTGGGCGAGGGACTTCTTCCGCCTCTTTTCTGCCGGGCCTGCTTCCTGTGTTGCAGCGTGACTGGCTCTGTCCTCATCCCGTCATCTTCATCGTCTCGGCCGATGTCTTGTGATTTCTCCGTTCCAGGGGAAAGTGGGGAACGTTGTCTCCGTTGTCTTGCGATTCTCCAGATCACTTTGTGCGCAAAGCAGAAATGCAGGTGATCTGCATTAGAGTAGACTCCGCCTTCCGGCTCAGATATTTCCCCCTACATGTTCCTCAGCGTCGAAGCAGAGGCGGGCCGCTACAACTCATTCACGTAACGACCTTCCAAGAGGCCAACAAGGACACAAACAAACGTGGCCTGCTTTCACGAGCTGTGTAGGAATTTAACGCTCAAACGAGCATGTACCCCGCAGTGTATCCCTTCTGTCCCTTCATTTTGTTTTGGAAAGACGGTAAAGAAACATGTCTGAGCAAAGCTTTTTTATCGTGTAGGTATATTTTTGCTTTACGTGCCTGTGTGTTTTTGCTAACTCATTTAAGATATTTTACATCCCCCTGCAGTTTTAACCTCTGACTTGACCTATCAGTGGGATGGTAAGCCTGCTTTGATGAATTTGAATGCGTGAAATGTAATGCAATTTAAATATAGGTAATAGCTTTTGCCTCCAGTGGTTCAATTATTATTTGTTATTATTTGTAAAGAGTTTGCTGGCTTTACGGCTGCATTTTTTGCCTTTATCGTCTTTCGACTGCCTTTAAATGGCAAATGGCATCGTACCACTAAGCTCAAAATCTGGCCTGCACATGAAGTGATGTTGGTCGTTTCTGTCGATACGTTCTCTGGTCTTATTTTGTGTATCTGTCGTGTCGTAGCCAAGAGATCACTGAGCCATTCCCCTCTCTCTTTTGGCCACCATCTCCATGTGTAGTTGCACGGGTCGTTGAAGGGTGTAGTTGTACGGGTCGTTGGAGGCTTGTTTGAGTTTCCATGTCCCCGCGCTGGGTTTCTGACTACGCCTCCTACTGTGCGCCCGAGGCTGATCTGTCCCGCTGCAGATCTGCATTCGCGTCTGAAGGAATGGCGGCTGCTTTGCAGCCACCTGTGGCACGAAGTTGATTCCAGGAACAGTTTATATTTGTCGTCCAGGGTCACAGACTGAAGACAGCAGACTGCTGCGGAATCTCGGCCCAGACCTGCGTTGCTCAACGGAGATTACGTGCTTTATTCTGTGTGAACCAGTTTATTATGCTCAGCTCTCCCCCGATTCCTTGTCGCTGGAGATGAATCTAAGATGACCCTGGTCAGCCCGAGAATCGCGCACGCCTGGAATACCCACTGGTTTTATCGTGATATTTTGGAGGGGGTGTCTCATCATACTGTATTGTCTCCCCGGTGCAATGGACTGTCCACGCACCAAACATGCCAAAAAGCAATTCAAGGACGCGAATGACGCAGACAAATGGGTATTTATCATGATTTGTATAGGCTTGCCCTTTATGCGCTGGGGCTATGTCAGCGCCTCCCAAACCGTTGAGTTGGAATGTACAACTGAGCCAAGAGGCACGATTCAGACATTTGAATGTCCGGCTAGATTATTTTCAGACTCTCGAATGCAGCTTGTTTCCTCCGCTAGCTGAAATACAGTTGGCAGCGGCAGGTCGGCAGTTGTGTATTTTGACCGTGTCACACATCTGCCCGGGCCCTCCGCCGACTCAGACCATGTTAGAACGGTATTTGTATGTGCAACGGACGTACGACGACTACAGAAAAGGATGGAAACTCGTGGCTACGGACGCGAAGGCCCGAAATGTCAGAGATGATTAAAAGAGGAGCACATACACTTGGGCAGTGTCCATGTTCACAGTTGTCACTTCTTGCATGTGGTGTTGCGGATGTGCCCGACGATTGAAGCGATGAACCACGCTAAGCTGAGATGCTGACCTTCTTGAATGATTGGTTGTTCCAGGAAAACTGGAGTTGCACTGCTCCTGGTCACTTGAGAACTGACATGGGCCAATAGTATTGAATGGGAGGAATGTCTCGTGCTTAGTTTTTTTGTGACTTCTAACTGCAAGGACCGGGGCGGGCTTAGTTCTACCGCAGTATTTAATAAGACTAAAACAACATCGGTGCCTCAGAAGCATATTCCGCTCACTTCTGGACACGTGGCAAGGTTTAATTGGTCGATTGTGGGCAATGGTGGAGGTATTATATTCATTCGGGTTTGAGAGAAATGTGCCACCCCCATTATGGGATTTGATGTGAAATAGGCATTTGATAGAACATGCTGAGAAAAGTTACTTTATCGAGATTGTATGTATACCAAAACTTCCCGTTTGTGGAGAAAATAGGTCAAATTCCCCCTATCGACCCTGTCCTTCCCGGATGGTCATGTGGTATGTGGTAACCTGGGGATAGTTACGTAATGCCCAATTTCCGCTGCGCGGATAATTTTTAACTGTTTGAACCTCTTTAAAACCTACGTGTTAAACGTGACTTCGGTGATTTTGGTATATGCAGACACATCAGGGGACAAGGGGATCACTTGAACTCTCTCAATCAACCTGGGCGCACCATGAAATGATAATGACGCCCCCTGAAAGCCCAGTGGCACCACCCGCTCCCCAAAATATTGCCCCCTCTCCCAGAATGCGAGTATCGGTATCCCCAAAATCCCCCACAGAATCTGGCGCAAAACCTGATAAGTTTTACCGTCCAAAATCACCCCCCGATCGGGATGGCGTTCCTCTCTCCCCACCATGCGTTTCCCCATCGGCAATGATTAACACGCGCATTGACGGGGGCGGGTACCCGCCTCCCCTCGGGTTTTTCGGAGATAGCAGAAAAACGGCGGCGCGTAGTGCCGCCGTACTTGGCATACCTTTTTCTCATCATTTTTACAACTTCTGTGAAAATTTTAAGGTTAGGTCATCTCAGGTCAGGTCACCAGTACAGGTCAAGTGACCGACCTCAAAAAAATGTTTAAGATAGCATAAGTCGGAGCAGGGTGAACTTATCCGATTGAAACTCATATCACATAATGGCCCCACCGAGTTCTTTAAAATATGTTCCGGTATTTTTTGATATCGATGACCTAAGGTCAGGTAAGAGGCATGACCTCTCCACGGAATAACTCAGTAACGGATGGTGATAGAACATTTATTTTAGCTGCATTAGACTCGCCTGGGCTTTGCGGTTCTAATGATATGCATTTTATATAATTTGGCTCTGACCTGACCTCAGGTCAGGTCAAATCCTTAATTTAACCTAGCAAGGTCAATTTATATATTATTCGATTCGGCTTGCTGAGAGGATTCATACAGTTCAAGTCGTTTTGCTCCATCTTTACTTGTTCAGATTTAATGACCGAAAAACTGAATTTACATGTTATCCCTATGACGGCATGTTTTGCCCTCTCGTGACCTTAAATGTGACCTGACAAAAAATGGTTCCAATGTTTTCGATGGAGAAGTGGATGGGAAACCCAACGCCGTTTACCGCTTTTCGCTACCTACCGTGGTTCTCGAGATCTTAGGGAGGGCGGGTTCCCGCCCCCCCGTCAATGCGAAGGTGGCTCAGACCCCCGTCAATGCGCGTGTTAATCCGCCTGTTGCACTGGTGATTGGAAATGTGTATAAATGTCTTGAATGAGCAGTTTAAAACGTGAAACATGTTTAATTATGTTAAGCAAATTGCGGAAATTGTTAAGTGCTACTTTGGGTCCTAGTAATAGCCTCTTAGTACTTAAGTATATTCATATTAATTTATATACCAACACAGGTTTAGTCTGGAACAAAGCTTTACCAGATAATGATAACATGCATATATGGAAACTCCTCCAGCAAAAGGAAATTATGTTATACGAAATATTGAGCTTTTGACCGTTTTTAGCAGAAATTAGACCGAATTCATAATTTTGAACACAAGATTTCTATAAAATTACCCTAGTATGGAATTGCAACAGCCATCAAAGTTATACGGTGTGGCGAATTCTTACCCTGTCGGGATGGATTGGGGGCATCAGATCGCCTTATTCAGAGACTCCGCTGGGACTTGAACTCTGGACCGGTGGCTTAGAAGGCATGAATATTTCCACTAAGGCAGTGGCGATCTACGACCTCATTGGGGGGGCTAGGAGGTGAGCTTCCCTCGCAATTGCCTCGGAACAGCCTCCAGATATGCAGTACCTCTAGGCACTCTGACATTTCTGATGGGGGGGCGGCTTGAGCCCACTAGCCCTCCCGTTTATCCGCCACTGCACTAAGGATTAACACGCGCATTGACGGGGGGCGGGTACCCGCCCCCCTCGGGTTTTTCGGAGACAGCAGAAAAACGGCGGCGCGTAGCGCCGCCGTACTTGGTATACCTTTTCCTTCATCATTTTTACAACTTCTGTGAAAATTTTAAGGTTAGGTCATCTCAGGTCAGGTCACCAGTACAGGTCAAGTGACCTGACCTCAAAAAAAAGTTTAAGATAGCATAAGTCGGAGCAGGGTGAACTTATCCGATTGAAACTCACATCACATAATGGCCCCACCGAGTTCTCTAAAATATGTTCCGGTATTTTTGATATCGATGACCTAAGGTCAGGTACGAGGCATGACCTCTCCATTGGAAATACATGGGAAAAATAGTTTTTAGGGGATAACTCAGTAACGGATGGTGATAGAGCATTTATTTTAGCTGCATTAGACTCGCCTGGGCTTTGCGGTTCTAATGATATGTATTTTATATAATTTGACCGTGACCTGACCTCAGGTCAGGTCAAATCCTTGATTTGACCTAGCAAGGTCAAATTATATATCATTCGATTCGGCTTGCTAAGAGGATTCATATAGTTCAAGTCGTTTTGCTCTATCTTTACTTGTTCAGATTTCATGGCCGAAAAACTGAATTTACATGTTATCCCTATGACGGGCATGTTTTGACCTCTCGTGACCTTAAATGTGACCTGACAAAAAAATGGTTCAAATGTTTTCGATGGAGAAGTGGATGGGCAGCCCAACGCCGTTTGCCGTTTTTCGCTACCTACCGTGGTTCTCGAGATCTTAGGGGGGGGGCGGGTACCCGCCCCCGTCAATGCGAAGGTGGCTCAGACCCCCGTCAATGCGCGTGTTAAGCCACCCATTCCTGCAAAACGTTCATTGATGAGGTAGAGTACATCAATTTCGGTGTTTTTTTGTAGATCCATTTCGGTGTTCTCGGTGCACATGGCCATTTATTTGATTTGATGTGTCATTAAACCCTACAAACGAACACAAACAATTCGGAGGCCTTTGTCTTGTTCATTTATTTGGCCGTTCATTTATTCACCCTATTTGGCCGTGAAATGACACCTTGTGCTGGCGTGGGGACCTTCGCCTTACAATACAATCAACAGGAAGGAAAACAGCAACACGAACTGCACAATTCAATCACGTACGATAGCTGTTCATCTGTTTTAGGGTACCCTCTTTGTCAAATATAATCTGTCACAGTGCATAAGCTGTACTATACATTTTGGAGAGTTGTGTCAGTAAACACAGTGGCAGAGCAGTGTTGCCGGGACAATGTCGCTGAGCTGATTGCAGGTCAGCCTTAACACGCGCCCCGCTGGGGGGTGAAATTCGCCCCCCCTCCTGGTTTTCCCCAGATAACGCAAAAACGAAGAGACGCAGAACAACAAAACTTACAGTACCTTATGCCTGATCAATTTTACACATCTGACCAAATTTTTTAGTTAAGGTCATGTCAGGTCAAGGAGCTATTCAGGTTCAAGTGACCCGACCTCAAAACCCAAAATTACGAGTTTGAAGCAGCACCCAGGGAACATTAGCAAACCGATCAGTTTGAACCTTCCACAATATGATAAGGTCATTAGTATCTACAAATCTGCTATCTCAGAATTTTGATATTGTTGAACTAAGGAAGGGTCAATTTTCTGGTCACCCCATTATAAGTATATGGTGAAAAATAGAATGGGCTCGTTTTCAGTAAACACCGGATAGATAAAGCTGAAAATCCTCAAACCGTCTATTCTTTCCACGATCTTGACCATTAAGTTGAGTTTTTAAGCATCTGACCTCTCAAAGGTCATATCAGGTCAGGGGAGCAGAGAGTGATTATTTTGCCAATAACTTCTCACTGAATTTAGATCAAGCTCCCATTTTGCTTGCATTGTGCTTATATTGTCGAGGGGAGTCCATTGATATGCAACATATAAAAAATATCGATTGACTTGCAACCCTCGCCTCATCATCATAAAAAAATCAGAACCGGTGCTAGTCCGCACTGTGGTGTTCCCAAAAAAAACATGCTCACATCTAAAGTCACTGTCATTTCATCATCGTCTGAAAGGACTCCATTTCTCCTAAAGATCATTATAAGTGAGTATAACGTGATTTTTTTTTTCTTTCTTTTGTTGACATGACATCTGGCCGGACCATGAAGATGAGAAAAATATATCTTGGATAAATCATGAGCTTCCTTTCTTTGCCTTTGAAGGTCGGTGCGCAACAGGTTTTTCCTCGCCTATTGGCCTGAGGGGGTTATGGAAAGGGGCTGATACATGGGTAATCATGCTTTCATATCACGTACCTCTCACCTCATCATCTAAAAAAGGCTCAATTCACGTTATTGGTACGTAGATTAACACGCGCATTTAAGGGGGGCGGGTACCCGCCTCCCCTCGGGTTTTTCTGAGATAGCAGTAAAACGGCGGCGCGTAGCGCCACCGTACTTGGTATACCTTTTCCCTCATCATTTTTACAACTTGTGTGAAAATTTTAAGGTTAGGTCATCTCAGGTCAGGTCACCAGTACAGGTCAAGTGACCTGACCTCAAACAAAGTTTAAGATAGCATAAGTCGGAGCAGGGTGAACTTATCCGATTGAAACTCATATCACATAATGGCCCCACCGAGTTCTCTAAAATATGTTCTGGTATTTTTTATATCGATGACCTAAGGTCAGGTACGAGGCATGGCCTCTCCATTGGAAATAAATGGGAAAAATGGTTTTTATGGAATAACTCAGTAACGGATGATGATAGAGCATTTATTTTAGCTGCATTAGACTCGCCTGGGCTTTGCGGTTCTAATGATATGCATTTTATATAATTTGACCCGGACCTGATCTCAGGTCAGGTCAAATCCTTGATTTGACCTAGCAGGGTCAAATTATATATCATTCGATTCGGCTTGCTAAGAGGATTCATACAGTGCAAGTTGTTTTGCTCTATCTTTACTTGTTCAAATGTAATGGCCGAAAAACTGAATTTACATGTTATCCCTATGACGGGCATGTTTTGACCTCTCGTGACCTTAAGTGTGACCTGACAAAAAAATGGTTCAAATTTTTTCGATGGAGAAGTAGATGGGCAGCCCAACGCCGTTTACCGTTTTTCGCTACCTACCGTGGTTCTTGAGATCTTAGGGGCGGGTACCCGCCCCCATCAATGCGAAGGTGGCTCAGACCCCCGTCAATGCGCGTGTTAAACATGTCTGTGGTTCAGCACCCAAGGTCAGGTGGCTCTGTGGTGTTTTCACGCCTGACACACAAAATATAAAAAACATGATCATACCAGGTCACTCTGTGACCCTGACCTAGGTCTAGGTCAGGTCATTTTGTCTATTTGACCTAGCAAGGTCAATTATACATTATTCGATTCGCCGTGATGAGAGAAATCCAATGTTGTATAAAGATTTGTTTTACCTCCCTAAGGGAAGATCTAGAGAGGGAAACGTACACTGCTCTGTTGTAAGCCTATGGAGCCTTCTTTGACCTATGCTGTCCTCAATATTGACCTGACCTAAAAATTATCCTCATAGAATCTTTTCGTCTTGTCAAGAGCTTTCGAATACTGTCCGTAGGAGGGGGAGCGAAAAATCCCCCCCAGCGGGGCGCGTCATGCAAGGGACCCCAGCGGGGCGCGTGTTAACACTTTCAGTCCTGCGGGACCTCTTCGGACCGTGGTTGACCTCACAGCCAGTCGCTTAGCCAGAAATGCTCCAACGAGACAACGGGACATCCTTGGCGTTAAATTCGGCCACCAAAGGCACATTTGAGAATGTGCAGGAAATCTCGACAAATGGACAGGCAATAAACATAACCTAATGTCCCTTCCCCTGGTCATGTCAGTGGCAGCTCCTCTACCCAAACAATTGCTGAGTGCACGCAAACTCTTCTGTATGTTCTGCGCGGAGAGCTATTTCAATCGATGTCATGCCCACTGTGAAGCTGCTCCGGTCAATAGTTATTCCATGTCGTTCCTCGGATCCTTAACGCGTCCCTCGAGTGTGGACAGCCAGAGCTCTGTCATGAAGCTTGGCATCAGGTATGCTCGATCTGATTTTAGATTCCAGGACGCAATTCTCTGCAAGCCTGGCTCCGGTATAAATGGCGTTTGCATTAGCCACAGAGCATCAGTTTACCAACTGTCGCCATGGCCGCCATGATCCAGTCTTGCGTGCTTCTCCTGGTACTCACTGGTGTACTGGCCGACCCCGGTACGTATGGAACTGTTCTATTGCGGATGCTTTTGTCGGTGTCCCAGCGTTGGTATCGTCATCAATTATTAATTTTACATGAATTTAAACCTAATTTTTTACTGAATTTAGTTTCTGGCGTAAATGTTTATAGCGTGTACCACTCGAATGATCTGGGATTAGTTGTAGCAAACTGTGTGCTCTTCACTTCCCTGGAATAAAATGAGACTAGATTCTCCCAGTACCTGACTCAATCTCTATATTGTCCAGGGCTGAACCGCTTCGTGAGCCCGGTGGGCGTCAGTTCGCTGGGCGTCGCTCCTGCCCAGCTGGGTACCTACCGGTGCGGCCTGCTGGGCGTGTGCCGCGCCGACCAACAGTGTGTGCAGTGCGGCCTCGACCGCTGCTGCCAGTCCACCAGCACGTCCGTCATCAGCGGTGGCAGCTCCGTCTTCAACGGCGGCAACTTCGCCGTGCCTGCCGTCCAGAACAACTTCGTTAGCGGCGGTGCTTTCCCCGCGCGTGTCAACACCAACTTCGTGAACGGCGGCGTTGCCTGCGGCAACAGGTGCCTTCTGCAGCGCCGGCCAGACGTGCGTGGCTTGCGCTACCGGCCACTGCTGCCAGAGCCCTGCCCTGGGCAGCGGCTTGGTGAACTTCGGAGGCCCCTCCTTCACTGTGCCAGTGAACCGGTGGTAACCATGGAGACAGTCGGGGAGTTGTTATCATTTATATACTCCAAGTATGGAGATGCTTGTATGTCAAATTCAAGGAAAAAATTTATTTGAAATTATAACCGAATAAATTAGTCATGGATATGAGGAGACGTGGGCGCCGCCATCAAATTTCTTAAACTGCTGCCGCTATTTCTGCTACCTTGGTTAGTTGAAACTGCTTCCGCTATTACTACTCCTTTTTAAGATCGCGAAACCGCCACCCGCTACTCCGCTATGGCCACATTTTATTTTGAAGCTACTAAAATGTTGCCTAGAGAATTGTTGTATATCTTTGAATAAATGATAAGAAAAAATACTGTTGATATGTTACATAATTTGACGTTTTATTGTTCGATATGCAAATCAGTTACACAACACAAACAGTTATTTGATCTAATTGTTTTTAACAGATACGAATTGTATGTATTTCCAACTCCTAATGGTTGTGGAAGGCGGGCCCCTTACAAGGTTGTCGATAGTGGTAGCACTTTTGAATTCCTATGAGTCCGCTAGCCGTTACTCCGCTAGTTTTTGTTTTAGAAACCGCTACCGTGTTGATTCCGCAATTAGCGGAGTAGCAAACTTAGGTATGCGGGGCTCTCGGCTCTGGATATGAGTGTGAATGAGATAGGTTGCTACAACAGTAAGGAACAGTATTTGGGTATTTTTCGTCCTGTGGGTTCCAAGTCACGCAAGAGCTGATGCAAAACCGTTACTGCTACCTCGGTTGTTGTAGTGTCTTGGCGAAATACCTAGGTGTAGGAACCTCCAGAATATTTTGGAGCGGGCAAGGTGTATTTCGAAATGGTTTTTTTAGTTAACGCCCGAAGGTCATTGATTTCGGTATTGAACATTAGGTGAGCCATGCGCCCGGCCCTCCCCCTTTCCCCCTGTTCGTACGCCTATGGTGAAATACAATTGAGCAGTGGATCACGGCAAGTTTTTGTGAAGCATAACTACCTCGAACAGTCTTATGTTCGACAGGATTTAGTTTTCGGGATGAAAGATATCTGTTTGTGACCATAGGGTTATGCTTACAGAGCATGGTATTCAGGTTTCTGAGGAGAAAGAAGCGCGTTTGAAATCGCAACTGGGGACAGTCAGTCCTGTCCCCGGAGGAGTCCGCTGTTCTTTCCAGTTCGAGAAATCGGGGCAGCTTCGCTTTATCATACATACATACATTTATTTATTTTTTTTCAGATTTAGCAGTTTATTATTATACCGGTCCCATCATCAACTCACACAAACATACACGTACATACACACCTACACACACTCGCAACACACGCAGATGACAAGAGATCCATTACCGCACTTACAACCCAGCTAAGAAGCACACGTGCTGTCATTTTGCCTCAAGAGGTCGGCTTCGTCCTCTCATTTTTCCTCCAATTCTCAAGCAAATATTATCGATTCCCAAATTTGTACATCCCAATTGGAGCAGCGTTCACGAGTGATCTGTCACAAATCCTTTCCATTTTTCGAGGAAATTGTCTAGCTTATTACCCTTAAACGCGGCAGTTCTTTCCGTAAGAATATGTTGATCTACTATTTTTCTGAAAGCCTCTACGTTTGGAGCCGAATATGTTGCACCTAATTTACAGTTCACAATATATTGTTTTGCCAATAGAATGATGAGGTTGTGTGCTTTTCTCCCAGATATCAAACCGAATATTATATTGCTCGTGTTCAATTGTATTGGTAAGTTATTATTCGAAGTTGACAGTTTAATTTTTACATACTCCCAGATAGATTGGACGTCACGACAATTGAATAGAAAATGTCTTAGTGTATCAGCATGAATACATGTTGGGCATTTTTCAGAATCGGATACCCCCCTTAAGAACAGATACCTTTTTGTGGGAATGTATCTATGTAGAATTCTGAATTGCAACGATTGTAATTTTGTTGACCTTGTACACTGATAAGGTAGTTCATACACTTGTTTCCAGTTTAAATTACATCCCTCCCCTTCCCAACGTATTTGTGCGGTCGGTGTTTGTATAGGTATTTGATCTAAGTAGAATTGTTTGCTTTTTACATTTTTTGCTGCTATCCAATTTTCGCTAAGTTTTATTTCGTAGGATTCCTCTCTTTCGGCCTCTGTGAGTGGTCTGTAATTCCTGTTTTGCAAGAGATTAAGCCAAAGGTTTGGGATGGCGCACTTAACCCGCGCCCCACCGGGGGTCCGGCGCCACCTTCGCCCCACCGGGGGGCCATCGATGGCCCCCCCTCTAACTCCGAAAATATGGGCGTTAGCGCAAATCTGCAAAGTGCAATAGAAAGCTCGCGTGAATTCAGTAAGAAATTACTTCGCATGTTTTAGTGCTCAGGTCAATGGTTTGACCTCCAGAGGTCAAATTAGGTCAAGATCGGCTATTTTCACTCAAATATGCAATGATTAAGCAAACTGGGCATAACTCTTATGTCATTAGAGCTATTGAGGCCTGGTAAAGTACATTTGATAGCAAATTGCCTGTACTTTTTCCGCTATGTGGAACGTAAAGACCTCCCGCCAGTGGTTTGACCGCCAGAGGTCACCTCATGACCTAATATGACCTGAGGTCACGAAAGGTCAAAAAGTGACCTTGCCGTATATCAAATGAAAGCCAGTGACAAGACAAACACGATGGTGTTTGTTTCACCGCTCTAGCTCAATTAGGTCAAAAGTTATTGTCAAAATACTGTTTTTGACCTCCGGTGACTTGGATGACCTTGGAAAAGTCAAAGGGCAAATATGACCCCTGGGATCCGTGAAAGGGTGTCCAAAAACGTTGTTCTGAGCAGTCTGAGTATTTGCAATCATTTTTGTGGCTTTTATATCATGAAATAGCTTTTCCCCATGCTTTTCTAATGGGAGAGGTCGCCTCGTGACCTGACCTCAGGGCACGAAATCGAAAAATCCCGGATATACACCTTGTAGACCCTGGAGGGGCCATGAAGTGTAGGAAGTTTTAAATTGATCGACTTTGAAATGTAGCTCTTACAGAGCTCTAAAGTGAAGTGAGGTGACCTTGGTTGACCTCGTCTGGTGACCTGACCTTGGGTGACCCGGGGTAAAAATTTCAGGGATGATGGGAAAATGATGCAGTGAGAGGTAGAGCCCTCAACCGCGGTGCTGCGCCTCGTCGTTTTTCTGCTATCCTGGAAAAACCTTAGGGGGGCCATCGATGGCCCCCCCGGTGGGGCGAGGGTTAAATCTCTGGTAAGCTAAGAAATTTGTGTGAGTGTTAGGATATTTTCTTCTAAAGTCTGTGTACCCCATTATGTTTCCATTGTTATCAAGAATGTCATCTATTATTTTAATATTCATTGGGTACATGCTCTTAAAGCTGTCACTATTTTTCAGTTTAATTTGGCTATTGTACCACAGATGTTCCTTCTGCACGTCCTTCGAATCTACAAGAGGCCTATATGTATATTTTTGGAACTCTATTAATACTTCTTTGTAAAATTTTGCAATTCGGAAAGAATTGATAGTTTTTTTGTTCATATACGTCTTAAACAAGTCGGTCAGATTATATATTCCTATTCTTGCCTGAAAGAGCTTCACCCAGAGGGGCTGCTCATCTGTAAAAATTTTGGTTGCCCAAGCCAGCTTGAGAGAGATGCAAAGCTTTTCTAGGTTTATTGAGTTTAAGCCCCCTTCTTTTATCCGTTGACAGAGAACTGTTCGAGCCACTTTTGGAGGTCTACCTCTCCAGATAAATTTCATGATTTTGCTTTGTATCTCCCTCTGATATTTTTTTGGAATCATACCTGTGCTGCCCATAAAGACCATTTTTGAGATAAGAAGTGATTTTGATATCGTAATTCTACCTTTGATGGTCAAAGTCCTTTGCTGCCAAATGTTTAACGTTGTGCTGATTGCTTTGGATACCGATTCAGCATTTTCTTGGTCACAAGATAATGACGCGCTAAATGCTATGCCTAGGCTTTTTATCTTTTTTACGGGGTTAATGTTATTAATTGGCTCAGTGTTATTCTTGAGTTTTCCCAACCACATTAGTTTGCACTTTTCCAAGTTCAATTTAAGTCCTGAGATCTGCTCGAATCCCTTCAGAACGGCAAAGGCTTCTATTGCAGAGTTTTTATCTAGCAAAAATAAGTTTGTATCATCGGCGTATAAGCTTATTTTATGTTCTTCGTTTGATATTTTTATTCCATGGATATTAATATTCTGCTTAATCCTTATTGCAAGAACTTCTACCGCCAAAATGAAAATGAATGAACTTATACAAGATCCTTGCAGTGCAGATCTTTCTACCGGGATCCAGCGTGACGTATAACCATTATTGACTATTGCTACGCTAACGTTGCGAATTAGTAGATTGACCCAGCTAATAAGGCTTTCCCCAAAATTAAACGCCCTTAGAGTATGAATAATATAATCGTGGTCGAGCCGGTCAAATGCGTTTGCAAAATCAAGGGACAAAAACATACCGGAGAGTTTATCATCATTGCAATAATCTATTATATCTTGAATAAGTCTTATGTTTTCCCCAATATTGCGTCCACGTATGAATCCAGTCTGGTTTTTGCCTATTAACCCTGAAATGACCGTCGAAATTCTAATAGAAACAATTTTTGCAATCAATTTATAGAACACATCGAGTAAACATATCGGTCTCTTGTTTTTTAGCAGTCTTTGGTCCCCCTTCTTCGGTATTAATGTTATTATCCCTCTTCTATGCGTAATGAATAATTCTCCATCACGTGATGCATTGATATATTGAACAATCAAGTCCCCTAAATCATCCCAAAAATGTATCAAAAATTCTGGAGTAAATCCACTTACTCCCGGGGATTTGTTTTTGGCCATCCTTCCCAAAGCAAATTTACATTCATCTAGGCTGACATCTCCCTCGCATTTCTCCTTGTCAATGCACGACAACCGTGGTAAGGGTGTTTCCATAATATAAGCTATTTTTTCTGCATCAGTCGCTCCTTCACCTTTGGCATACAGCTTTTCAAAATGCTGGGCACAAGTCTCTAAAATTTGCTTGTTGCCCGTAATAACGTTATCCCCTTCAATAATTTCTGTGATTTCCTTTTCAGCAGATAACTGTTTACATCGGTTCAAAAAGTATTTAGTAGGTCGTTCACCTTCCTCCATCCAGCGAACTCTGGAAAAAAGCATTGCCGCTCTTGCTTTTTTAAGTTTTAGATCATTTAGTTTATCTTTAATTTCTCCGTATGTTTTAAGTTCCTGCTCACTTAAAGTGCTTAGGTCTTTCTCAAAATCTGATATGCGTTTCTCGGACTCAAGTTCTTCTCTTACTCTTTCTTTGGCGATTTGTTTCCCGCATTTCATGCTTATTTGCCGGATGTTGCTC
Organism: Lepas anatifera; assembly: GCA_034440635.1. Classification (NCBI taxonomy): domain Eukaryota; kingdom Metazoa; phylum Arthropoda; class Thecostraca; family Lepadidae; genus Lepas; species Lepas anatifera. The sequence continues at coordinate 894,376 of JAOTON010000888.1, forward strand.
AGGAGAAGCTCTATTTTTATTCCCAAACTCATTTCATGATCGTATATTCCAAATCTATTCTTGCATTTGTGAATTTCAGCTTTAACTATTTCTTGGAATTCCTCGTTATCTAGAAGAGAATTATTAAACTTCCATAAAGACGGTCCTCTGCATTCTGCGCGAGGTTTCATAGCCAAGGTGACGCAACTGTGGTCACTATGAATACCAGCCTCGATGCTAGAATTAATTACATGAGAATTAAAAGGGAATTTGAGATGAATATATAATCTAGTCTTGACTGTTTCTTATGATTAGGCTTATGCCAAGTGAATCCCACCCTATCCCTATGAGTCTCTTTCCATACATCCTTGAGTGAAAAAGCATTTAGGATGGCTTTTAACTCCCGAGAAATCTCAGTGTCGTCCTCATCTAGACGAATGTTAAAATCCCCCAAAATTACATCGCATCCTGTACCATAATTAAGCAAAGTCATCCGTAGCTCCTGAAGAAAGCCTAGTTTTTCGTGCGAGAGATTGCTTGATGGCCCATATACTCCTATTATTGTTATATCAAGTTGCTTATGTTTTCTTTTAACTGCTAATATTCTGCCACTTTCACTGCGATATAAGAGTTGTGTTGCTCCTGCTATGCTTTGTGGTACAACAATTGCTATGCCCCCTTGATTTGTAGAACTTCCATGGGAAAACGTAATTTCTCCCCCAAATTCATTCCTCCAAATGGACTCAATTTCTGGTGATGAGTGTGTCTCTTGGAGAACGATGTGGCTTTTTGGGTATTTTGTATGAATGTGCCGAAAAATTGACCTTCGTTTCGTTGAATCCCGTATCCCACGGACATTGAAAGTTAAGACGTTGAAATCAGAGATCATCAAAGTTCGTTAAAGTAAATTTCGTAGGCTAGGTCATTAAAGAGCCTACTTACTCTACACATACATCTGAACATCATATCAAAGCCGAGTAAATTTCCTAGTCCTCGTGAACGCTGCTGGTCAGCTACGGTTGCGATTTTGTTTATCTTTAAATCCCCCACGATATGAGGGACGAGGCACCTCGCCACGCGTAAAAGGCCAAAGAGCATAATGGCCAGTTGCCGGGGTACGGGGCTCAAATAATAATCTAAACAACGAGAGGTCTGTCCCGTCCTTCAAGTTTCCCTATGTTCCATAGCAGCTGAGATATTTTTCCAAATATTCCAGGAAGAACAAGCAACAATTTCAGTCAATAGCTCCACGTAAACGCATTCATACATATCACTTGTCATGTCGGGAGGTGACGATTCGGGTCAGTCCCCTACTGGCGGTCACAGACACCTCTAACACTAGCTCTGGAGTTGGATTATAGGTGGCGTTATCGTTCACCATGTTGTGACACGTTACAAGTAAGGCGACAAGGGCTAATGTGCTGCTGCGCCCCAATACAAATTTAGTAGAACAATTTCATCTCCATACATATACAAGTGCTCGTTAGTAGCTACAGCCATCGACTCAATGTAACCACGCAGAATTCACGCAACACTTCCCTGTCTCTCAGCGCGGACGGATCCGCCGCGGCCGCCGCCTCAAACCAGAAGAACATCTGAGGTGTCCCGATGTGGTTCAAGACGCCTGCACGACGGTGAGAAAAGAGCAGCTCGGCGCCGCGTCAGATCCGTCCGCGCCAGAGTCCCTGCGAACATCATATATAGATCGGCAGACCAGGATACTAGCACATCAGAAATATTGGCAGAACAGAAACAAAGGCATTGTACGCAGCACAAAGTAGGTACTTAAGTCCCCATCAAATGTTAGGAGTCCTGGTAAATGAAGCATCAAAAGAAAGTGATTTGGTCGCCGATCTTTCACGCGTTAGAACATTTTGCAGTGCATCTTACCCACATTGTTAACTATGCAATTATTTTACCTAGGATCACAAGTACCTACTTGCTAATGCAGCAAGAGTGATTTCGGGAAAGTTGCACATGACTATTTTGGTACATGACTATTTTGTCTGAAATGTGGTTAGACTCAACAAAATGGTGTTATTCATGATTAGATACGACTACAGGCACTGGAACGATGGTCATTAACAAAATGTCGAGCGAGAGGCCGGACTCCCCCTCGGACTCCCCCTTACCCAGCAGAGCGGGAAATTCTGCGTGTAATGACGTCAGAAGTGGTTCGCCATGCACAAGCGTAAGGTGATAGCAAACAGGCCGGTCGGTCACGGGGGAGCCCGGCCGTCTCACGTCGTTCAGCTGCAGCCGAACAGAATGGAGACGAAAATCACAGGAACGCCGAAGTAGAAGACTGAGTTCCGTTCGAAACGCTACGGTATCAGCGCCTCGTCCCCCACACAGCCGTGGACGGCTCCGGCGCGCCAGTCAGCTGGGTGGACGAAGAACCTCCACCAGCATCTTCCCCTGAACTAGGAACAGCGGGCGGGAAGACGGCAGACGAGGCCGGCTGAGACGAAGTTCTGGATCCCTTGAAGTTTGTTCCGGTCCCATTCACAAGCGAAGACGGAGCACCGTGCTCACCACCCACGGCGCCGGCAACAACACTCCCACCACTCGCAGCGTCAGCAACACGCGCCACGGGCACGGTCTGCCCCACCCTCGGCCGACCGCGCGAGAACGCAGCACCGGCGGCAGCGTCACGTTGTCCCCGAGGGGGCCGCTCGGAGAGAGAGGGAGTTCTCCCCCGAGCACAGAGCGCAGGTGGGCTTCATCGCGGATGTGGATGTTGACACCTTTGTAGGTTTTCCTGCACACCACGCCCCCGCGTCGGGTGAAGACGGTGTTGAGCTTCTCGCCGTTCTCGGGTTTCCGTGCCGCAAGGGCAAGCCGGAAAAGACGCTGATTGGAGGGAGTCAATGACTCAGAAAGATAGAGGGGAGCTAACTTCTGAGAGTTAGGAGACGAACGGCAGGTGACTCCACCTATACCAGATCTTCGTGAAAGATCAAAGCGTCGGTCAAAGACTGCATCACGCACGTGACGTCTGATAAATTTCAGAATCACTTTGTGATCATCCTGGAGGCGATGAGCTGCTTGAATTTGGTCTATGTCAAGATCCAAGTCACTGCACCTCCGATTCAGGATTTCGACAGACTTCTGGATGATGTCTTCCCCAGTCGTGCGCACACCGAAATCACTGCACGTTAGGATAAGCGACGACAGGCGTCGGTTTGCGTCTATCGATTCTAGCCTCTCAGCCAAGTCTCTGTTGTTTGCCTTTTCTTGCTGGAGTTCGCGAGACAATTTGTCCATGGCCACATCCTTATCAAACTTCTCCGATTCCAAAATCTCGATTCTCCTCTCTAGTTGGGAAAACTTCTTCTCAAAAGCTGCGATAACACGATTATTTCCTGCCTCAACGAGTTCCTTGATTGCCTCAGGAGTGACAGGCGGCGCAGAGCTGGACTCACCCTTTGCTGGAGACTTTCTTCCAGGAGGTAGATTTTTCTGTCTTTTCATCTCAATTTTCCGGGTCATTTCTGTCACCGATAGCTGTCGTTTTTTTCCACCCGTAGAGCTGTCTGAGGCACACGCTTGGTCATCATTAAACACAGAGTCTATCCCAACTTCTAGATCACTTTCTGATATGGACATAATTGTTCGCTACAGCACAGGAGGACTTCTCGTTCTAATCGATGCTGCACAAATTCATAAATCACTGTACACTTCTCAGTCACCATGCAGCACCGAGGCGTTCCGTTATCACATTTGGCTAATGCACTGGTGATTCCTGTAACCACTCATCGGCGTCTGAGCGGAGACCCGCACCCCGGCAGTCCGCTGGCTAGAGCCCGGGGGCGGAGCGGGTCATGACACGACCGGTCTCGCGCGCGGGCAGGCACCGACTGCACATACATACATTTATGCATGTGAAATGAAGCACGCGAACGCATCGGTCCCGCAAGTGTGCCGATAAAGTGGAGACTCTGACGTGAAAATTGTGTGTGGTGTGGCTCTGGGTGAAATGTGAAAATGCGCTTACAGAAAGAGTGAACAAATTTAAAGTCACTCAAGGTAAAAGGAAAATACATTTTTGAAAACAAAAACCTACAGTGTGCTACACGATGCAGATACCTAGATCTTGTGAGCGTCCGGGCACCCCACAATCATGTGAGGGATCTATATACAATCATCCTTTTCAGTTTGATTTCGTCTTAGAAACTGAACATTTATCTTAGGAGCGTGGTTAGTGGCTTCTCCAGTTTTGGTGCTTGCAATAATCTTCGAAAATTATCGCCTCTGAAGTACCATTTTTTTACACAAGCTCGTCTTGTCCCAGGATCCTCTTTTTATTGCTCGCCGCTGCATGGATATTCATTATGTGTGCATATTCACCTTTCGCGTCATTTTTTACCGTCCCCCTCTTTCTCTGGTGCTCCTTCTCAGGACAATACAACGAATACATTGCATTTTTCATCCGGTCAGTACCACACGCCTGCTCTATCAGTAAACCGTTTCATCGTCATTCTCATTATCTAAAACTGTGTAAAATTGGTCAGCCCTAAAGCAGGTGTGTACAGTCCTCAGTGATAGTGGTTCTCGGACCGACAACTAAGACTGGCGTCATTCCTAAGCAGATAAATCTAAATATATATATACTTATATATATATATATATATATATATATATATATATATATATATATATATATATATATATATATATATATATATATATACATATTTGCGGTAAAATGACCTTCATAGGCCGTGTTTTCTGCTATTTGTTTTTCAATAGTGATGGAGATCCATGGCCCTATGCTGCCAATTGCGTTTTTTGCTTTTAATGTCTAAAATATGGGGCTTCCGAGTATTGGTGGGAGCGTAATTGATAGCTGGGAGCAAAAACACGAGTTACATTTTGCATTTCGACTAAGTGACCAATTGTTATGTGTCAGGTTAATAATAGTTTACAAGGCAGCGTTGACCTGACCTTTTTTATTTGGAAAATATTTTAGCGCGCGGAAGTGATTTAAAACAGTTTTCCCAGGTCACTACCAGTTTTCAAGTGGTTTGGAAACTATCAGTGACCTCTTTGATCCCTCGCCTTTTGGTTAATTGATGCGATCCCGCATTGGATTCGGAGGGTACGAACACCCCCGAAGACGAACAAACCTGCATGTATGTACTGCACTTTTTTCTAAAGTATATTCTCGTCACGCCTCGATGCACCATAACTTTTGCCGTTTGTTTTTTTTGTACACTTTTCCAGACTGGCACAAGAGCAGAAAATCACATCGTAGTTGATACACCCCGCGAGAATTGTTTTTTACGATTTTGTGCCACCGACTTGGAAAAATTTTTTTATTTGCAACACAGCCAATCACATGTTTACATCGCATTTTCCATTGCATCAGCGCTCTTACGGAATAGAACGGAATAGTCATGTCTGCACACTTAATATCACGAACCCTACTGTGATAGGCAAAGCTGTCCCAATATCTCGGGTCGGGCGGAGCAGGCAAGGGCTGTCAAAAGTCAACTTTTATCCAGTCACTTTAAACAATGAATTACAACAACCTAACCTTGTGTCTGGTCATTCTACATGCTGACCTGCTGTGGCCATATTACCCATCGTTATATTTGCCGTAGTGAGAGGAATGTGATAATTCCCAAATGTTGGGTCTAGCTCAACCCAGTCAGAATCTCGGACCAAACATCTGCCCCTAACCCGTCACCGCCTTAAACCCGTCATAGTATCAATATTGACCTGAGCCCGAAACTGCAGAAAGTACTTCATTAATTATTTCGCACAGCTATCTGCCGCCTTTGGCAATTTTTCAATATTTTGCGTGGGAGCCAATATCGAGGGGGGTTCGGACCCCTTTCACTTTTCCACTTCGTTTCTGAGACGAAGGTTGATTGGTGGCCCATTGGAGCGAGATTTAACAAATTTGGTAGTTATCTAGTTCTCACGCCCCTTTCCCATATACCCATGGTTATGAATAAGGTTTTCCTCCCAAATTCACGTTTTTTAATCATCATGGCACACTTTTCAGCCTAGTTTTACAGGGAGTTTGACTTTCGCCTTGGTTGCGGGCATGAGCTTCTCTCGCTATGGTGTGGGAATAAGAAGATTCCTTTTAACCCGCGCCCCACCGGGGGTCCGGCGCCACCTCCGCCCCACCGGGGGGCCATCGATGGCCCCCCTCTAACTCCGAAAATATGGGCGTTAGCGCAAATCTGCAAAGTGCAATAGAAAGCTCGCGTGAATTCAGTAAGAAATCACTTCGCATGTTTTAGTGCTCAGGTCAATGGTTTGACCTCCAGAGGTCAAATTAGGTCAAGATCGGCTATTTTCACTCAAATATGCAATGATTAAGCAAACTGGGCATAACTCTTATGTCATTAGAGCTATTGAGGCCTGGTAAAGTACATTTGATAGCAAATTGCCAGTACTTTTTCCGCTATGTGGAACGTAAAGACCTCCCGCCAGTGGTTTGACCGCCAGAGGTCACCTCGTGACCTAATATGACCTGAGGTCACGAAAGGTCAAAAAGTGACCTTGCCGTATATCAAATGAAAGCCAGTGACAAGACAAACACGATGGTGTTTGTTTCACCGCTCTAGCTCAATTAGGTCAAAAGTTATTGTCAAAATACTGTTTTTGACCTCTGGTGACCTTGGATGACCTTGGAAAAGTCAAAGGGCAAATATGACCCCTGGGATCCGTGAAAGGGTGTCCAAAAACGTTGTTCTGAGCAGTCTGAGTATTTGCAATCATTTTTGTGGCTTTTATATCATGAAATAGCTTTTCCCCATGCTTTTCCAATGGGAGAGGTCGCCTCGTGACCTGACCTCAGGGCACGAAATCGAAAAATCCCGGATATACACCTCGTAGACCCTGGAGGGGTCATGAAGTGTAGGAAGTTTCAAATCGATCGACTTTGAAATGTAGCTCTTACAGAGCTCTAAAGGTGAAGTGAGGTGACCTTGGTTGACCTCGTCTGGTGACCTGACCTTGGGTGACCCGGGGTAAAAAATTTCAGGGATGATGGGAAAATGATGCAGTGAGAGGTAGAGCCCTCAACCGCGGTGCTGCGCCTGGTCGTTTTTCTGCTATCTCGGAAAAACCTTAGGGGGGCCATCGATGGCCCTTCTCGGTGGGGCGAGGGTTAACTTTGAACAAGCTAAGATGACGGGAAATAACAACATAAATATCGTCCTAATTTAAATATATGCTACTTCGGTTGTTTCGTTAGTGAATATTAAAGTCACTAGAGGTCAAGATAGGTCATAATTGTTTAACCCGCGCCCCACCGGGGGTCCGGCGCCACCTTCGCCCCACCGGGGGGCCATCGATGGCCCCCTCTAACTCCGAAAATATGGGCGTTAGCGCAACTCTGCAAAGTGCAATAGAAACCTCGCGTGAATTCAGTAAGAAATTACTTTGCATGTTTTAGTGCTCAGGTCAATGGTTTGACCTCCAGAGGTCAAATTAGGTCAAGATCGGCTATTTTCACTCAAATATGCAATGATTAAGCAAACTGGTCATAACTCTTATATCATTAGAGCTATTGAGGCCTGGTAAAGTTCATTTGATAGGAAATTGCCAGTACTTTTTCCGCTATGTGAAACGTAAAGACCTCCCGCCAGTGGTTTGACCTCCAGAGGTCACCTCGTGATCTAATATGACCTGAGGTCACGAAAGGTCACAAAGTGACCTTGCCATACATCACATGAAAGTCCGTGACAAGACAAACACGATGGTGTTTGTTTCACAGCTCTAGCTTAATTAGGTCAAAAGTTATTGTCAAAATACTGTTTTTGACCTCTGGTGACCTTGTATGACCTTGGAAAAGTCAAAGGGTAAATATGACCCCTGGAATCCGTGAAAGAGTGTCCAAAAGCGCTTTTCTGAGCAGTCTGAGTATTTGCAATCATTTTATTGGCTTTTATATCATGAAACAGGTTTTCCCCATGCTTTTCCGATGGGAGAGGTCGCCTCGTGACCTGAACTCAGGGCACGAAATCGAAAAAATCCCGGATATACACCTTGTAGACCCTGGAGGGTTCATGAAGTGTAGGAAGTTTCAAATCGATCGACTTTGAAATGTAGCTCTTACAGAGCTCTAAAGTTGAAGTGAGGTGACCTTGGTTGACCTCGTCTGGTGACCTGACCTTGGGTGACCCGGGGTAAAAAATTTCAGGGATGATGGGAAAATGATGCAGTGAGAGGTAGAGTCCTCAACCGCGGTGCTGCGCCTCGTCGTCTTTTCTGCTATCCCGGAAAAACCTTAGGGGGACATCGATGACCCCCTGGTGGGGCGAGGGTTAAATGAGGTGTACTTACAAAGCCCTGTGCATCTCAGAAACAATAATAGCTAAGAATATTTTCGACATCATTCGAAAGCATTTTAAGTTCTCTTGCATTTTCATTCCATCAAATTCGTGTCAGGTCAATAGCTAGGGAACTGAAGGATACAGAACATCACGAAATGACGTGTAGGGTAAGGGCGGGCAAGAGTATGCAGGAGATAAGAGTACGCAGCAGCTGTTTTGGTTACTTAGCAACTACTGAGATGGGAGATACCCTGGTATAGAAAAGCAAGGTCAGTGCCTAGGCTGCACACCAAAATTCAACGTGCTTCTGTTCTTCCCGCGGGAGTACAGAGCAAAATAAGATTCTGGGCACCCTTGAAGTAATATTTCTTAACTGGGTAAACTTGTAGACCATGTTTCTATCATCAAAAGTATTGTATTAATGTCTGTCATCAGTAAGAAAGCTGAGCTAGGAGTGTGCTCCAGGACTGGAGCTCACGCTAAAACGCCTGTCAACATGTTTATGAAGACTTTCTTGCCAAGGGAGCATGTCCGGCAAGAGTACGCAGTAGACCATTGGGCAAGAGTGCTCATGCTTAGGACATAGGAAAATGTAATTTTCGCTCGGGACAGAGTCCACAATTCATATTTGGAAAGCCAAATATTGCAGCATAGTTCTCGTATATTCAGAACGATATGAAATCATACAATCGCCTAGTTTGGCGACACAAAAAAATTCGCGACATGGCCTACGCACCTAAAGCACAGCGGGCATCAATGCGTACTCCAGCCGCCTCTCTTGCGTACTCTTACCGACCCACTCCGGCAAGAGTACGCACGTGAACTTTTATTTTTGATGGCCTCGTGGCGAGTTCCTTGCAGAGTCATCGAGTTGAAACATGGACCATACATAGACAATTCTTCAGGCTAAACAACCATATAAAAAATTTTGCTGTTAGACTTATAGGAGAAAAGTGAAAGCCTTTAGAAAGTTAAGTGCGTACTTTTGTACGGACTTCCCCTATACCTTCAAGCTAAGATTCCCAACCTGCTCGATTTAAGAGCTATCTGTCCCGCATGACATGCAAGATAGAATAGTGTTTACAAAACCATTTACAGGTAGCTGGGAATCCTAGTAATTTTCTCACTACTAACTTCCCAACTAAACAAGATTAGGCACCTATTGAGACAGCATTGGAATGATGTCGCCGAAACAAATGCGACGTTTTATGTTTTACCATGCTAGGTGAATTTAAAATTTAGATAGAACCTTAGTTCAAGCTTTGTGTATTCAGATACATATATCAATCGACTCGCGTGATACTACAAATTAACACGATGAAAAATCAATGTTTTATCTTCGTAAGTCAAAAGTTATTGGCTGGATTAGAAAAAGCTGCTCACTTAGCCTCAAAGGACCTCCCAAATACGATAGGTCAACTTTTTCAGTTTCAATCTCGGGGTAGGTCTCAAACTTATGATGTCTAAATTTGTGTTTGATATCAGATGATATACTGAGAAAATGCTTATCTTTATCCTAGGCTTACAATGGAGAGTTCATGACTCTTACCTGGTCCTAGGCCATCGATATGAAAACTGTTACCACATATTGTAGCAAGTTGTCTTCTTAAAAGGTCTATAGATTAAAAATCTATGAGGTAGCTCTGTTTCACCAAAAATCCAAAAACACAACGCTTAATTGTATTTGACAAAGACTCCACGACAATCAAGTGCAAAACAAAGAAGTTCCATCGGCTCTTACGAAATTCAGAGCTCACATCATGTAAAAAAACCAAATACTGTTGGCTTTTGTTACAGAATCCAAACCCATTAGTTATGTATAAATCGTTATCTGATTGTTTCCATATGCAATCAGCTCTTCCTTTCATTTGTCTTCAATACAAATGTCTTCATTCTTGAGGTACAGAGGCACGACAACTCCCCGACTGTCTCCACGGTTACCACCGGTTCACTGGCACAGTGAAGGAGGGGCCTCCGAAGTTCACCAAGCCGCTGCCCAGGGCAGGGCTCTGGCAGCAGTGGCCGGTAGCGCAAGCCACGCACGTCTGGCCGGCGCTGCAGAAGGCACCCAAGTTGCCGCAGGCGACGCCGCCGCCGTTCACGAAGTTGGTGTTGACACGCGCGGGGAAAGCACCGCCGCTAACGAAGTTGTTTTGGACGGCAGGCACGGCGAAGTTGCCGCCGTTGAAGACGGAGCTGCCACCGCTGATGACGGACGTGCTGGTGGACTGGCAGCAGCGGTCGAGTCCGCACTGCACACACTGTTGGTCGGCGCGGCACACGCCCAGCAGGCCGCACCGGTAGGTACCCAGCTGGGCAGGAGCGACGCCCAGCGAACTGACGCCCACCGGGCTCACGAAGCGGCTCAGCCCTGGGAAATGTAAAGACGCTGAATGCAATGGTCACACCTTGCGTCTGGCAATTGAGATATTCTTTTACAGTTTGTAAATTCAGAATTAGTTTTAAATATCGCGATGACCTGTTGGCCATGCACATATGTTGAAACTATTTTTTGTGCAATATAGCCATCCAGGTGATAAATAATACCGTAACTTCACGGATTTTTGTTTGTGATTCACGGATGTACGTAATTCACGTACTTATGACAGTTGAAATGTACGCTTTACGCATTGCTCAATAGGGGACATGGTGAACACTTGGGTAGGAGGCAAGTGATCGCCTTATCCCCGATTTGGAAAGATGAAACTATTATTTTTTATTGCTGTTACTGGCACGAACACAGTCTCTGATTGAAAAATGATGACGAAGACTTCTTCCACCCATCCATTGAGAATGACAACAAATAGTGCAAAAAGAAGAACCCTTAAGTAATTGTATGTGTGTGTAACCACCAGCGGTTTTATACATACCGGGATCGGCCAGGACACCGCTCAGTGCCACAAGAAGCAAGCTGATGTTGAGCATGGCTGCCATGTTGTCGCTGTTCAACCGCTGAACTGGTGCGGTGTGCTCAACTGGCGGGGCATTTATACACCGGCGGCGGGCTCGCCGAGAATTCCTCCCTTAGATCGAAATCCGGCCACCGCATACCGCACTGGTAGAACTTAGATGAGCCGAGCTGCTGGTCAGTGCAGGTGCTGCTGTTATAGACATTGGCGGCGTAGGTAGTGTATACTATAGTGTATGTGCATGCTGTTGAGAATGTATACTGAAGAAGGGCGTTACAGCTACTCATTATGTTGGATAGTACCAGACAGTGCCGGGGTGGTGGAGGAAAGGGACGCAACATGATATGCCGGCCTTAAGTGGGAACTTTGTTAAAGGCAGTTAAAACAAATATCCAGTAGCGGGAGAAATATCAAATGCCAGAAATAATCGATCGCAATGTTTCAGCGAGATAGACATTAGAAATTTAGACATCAGCATGGGAGAGCCCTTTAACGTCCATACGGCCCAGGAAAGCGTGTCCCTGAAGTGATCTCGCCCCCATTTGTCCTGCCCGGAATGAAGCGTGAAGAGCTTCGTCTCATCCCGCCTAATTCCGCCTTGTTCGATAGTTGGAATTTCGTGTCTCATCCCACGCAGACCAGAATTTGACAACCACCAACAAGATGGTGACCAGCACATATCCCGTTACGGTTCGATCGATAGGCTGAAGGTGATACTGGCTATTCCGACGGCATCCCTCGATCAGTGAGGAAATGCTGGGAGTAATCGAAGAAAATACTTAATTTTGAAAACATGAGCGAAGAACCTGAGAGAGGGGTCAGGACCCCCTGGCTTTTGGGTCTCCGATATACTTTATATAAGGCTTGCATTGCCGTGCCAGTGTTAACCCATCAACAGCCCCTGGATTGAGAAGATATATCCAGCCCTGGTTGAAATTAGTGTTTATATATGCCGTTCCCAAGTTTTACCTTATTTGAGGTTCCCACTGCAGCAAAGGCCATGCGCTGATGACATTTATTGACGCTTTGTATTGTTTTGTATTGCGTTGCTTTGAGTACAAAAATAGAAATATATTGTCATCCTGAGAAGGCAATTATCACACTTAACCAGTTTGGGTGTGCAAGACCTGTTGCCATCTCAAGTTAGTAAGTTGGTTTGGGGCTTTTACCCCCAACCGGGAACAAAAAACGGGCACGAGCCTAAAGCCTGAAATGAGCCTCTAGATTAGAGGCCTCGAAATTCCTCCTCTGCTCTAAGGACATCCAGGATCCTCCCCTACCGTAAAATGCGCGAAAGGCTCGATTCGACATCCGCCGGACAATTTTGTCTGGCCCGAGAGCACCGGTCCCCGCCCAACTCCGTGATGCACTGACACCATTTACTCCCTCGCCCTCGCCCATCGTGTCGGAGCAATGTATGTAATGAGTAGTACTGATGTGATGAGTAGTACTGGCCAACACGCACGTTGCTAGGGGCGAACCTTTTTAGGGGAAGGTGGAAAATTGGGCCACAGCACAAATAGCTCTTGTTTTATTTTGACTCAACTTCCATTTTATTAGAAGACCAAATCCAGTTTTGCCTTTATCCTCCACTTGTCTTGTTGCTTGCCGTGCGCTTGGTGCTCTGAGCAGACAATGCAAGCGTGCGTCCAACACTGTGATAGGTGGGGTTTAACGACAACACTTGATTTTGCGCCCCAAAAAGCTAGAATTAGAGTCAAAAGGAAACAACAGCTATTCGTGATGTAGCCCAATCTTCCAGATTACCCCGAAAAAGTTAACCCTGCCACTGTACATGCTGACCAGTCCCGGGCTGAGCAACATTTCCGCTCGTGTAATCGCGCCCACAGTCTCTGACTGACAGCAGTGCAAAGGCGGCGTACGACGCTGAATTTAGCGATGCTGCACCCTTCAAGCAGCAGTTTCGGGACTGTTCATAACGTCAGCCGCAGAGGATGGAGAGGGGGTTGACCGAAATGTGACGTGCCATGAGACGGGGTGGACGTTTTTATGACGAGTTTTTTCACTGTTGAGTTCTTACTAAGTTTTTTTGGGGGGAGGAGGTGGATCTGCCTAGAAGCAAGACGACGACAAGTAAGAATTTAGAAACTCGCAAGCATGAATTCTCCTTTAGGGAGACAGTGGCTTTGGATTTCAGTTTAACACCCGCACTGGAGGGGGTCTGGCACTAACGCGCACTGGAGGGGGCCTGGTAGGCCCCCCTAAGATCTCGGAAACTAAGAGGGTTAGAAAAACGTCACTTGGTAGATGGATGAGGGCTATGGTGATCTACATGATGACCAATTTTCATTGACCTAGGTCAATATCTTCAAGGTCAAACGAGGTCGTAAAGGTCAAATATTGGCCATGCTGGGATCGATTGGTAGATGCTGTGATTATGCAGGAAAATGGCTGGAATACGCTAAAGGCGGACAAGGTTCATAGAGAAGAGGTCTCAAAGAGGCTTGCCCACAACTTTTGGGTCAAGGTCATTCAAGGTCATTGACCTTTAAGGTCACCATATGGTATACTACTTATTATTTACACTTTGACTAACACTGTAGCCACTGTTTGGCGGAAAATGAGGATTGACCTTTCCCAATGAACTTTGACCTTGACATTTGACCTTGACCTTGGTATTGGGGTGCCATACCGATGACGTCATAGCATAATATATGTCAGACGGGGTAACGTCATTTGGCCGGACGCACAGTGGCCAGTGACCTTGAAAAAGCAGATGTGACCTTGACCTGTGACCTTTGACCTTGACTTTCATGTGAAGTGACCTTGACATATACTCCCGCTTATATGACGTTATGACGTCACCACTCGGTCTTCAATGCAAGCTAACTGGTCCGACCGCGCGTTTACGGCGATCTCAAAATGCAGGTCTGACCTTGAAAGCCTATAAGTCAAAAAATTTTCGGCCGATTTTCAAAAAGTCTTCACCAGTCGACGCGCTATTAAATTCTGTTAAATATGGCCTTGTTTCGTTTTTCGGCTACAAGCGGTTCTCCGGCCACCTCGGAAAAACAGGTGGGGGGGCCTCCGAGGCCCCCTCCAGTGCGCGTGTTAAACTTGTGCATTGACGGTGCGGGTACCCGCCCCCCTCGGGTTTTCTATATAAAATCATGTATAGAGATTTGAATGGGCTATCCAACGCCGTTTACCGTTTTTCTTTTTCGCTATCTGGTGTGGTTCTCGAGATCTTAGGGGAACGGGTACCCCCGTCAAAGCAAATTTGTCTCAGAGCCCCGTCAATGCGCGTGTTAACGCACATTGACGGGGCTCTGGGCCACCTTCGCTTTGGCGGGGGCGGGTACCCGCCCCCCTAAGATCTCGAGAACCACGGTAGGTAGCGAAAAACGGTAAACGGCGTTGGGCTGCCCATCCACTTCTCCATCGAAAACATTTGAACCATTTTTTCTCAGGTCACATTTAAGGTCACGAGAAGTCGAAACATGCTGTAATAGGGATAACATGTAAATTAAGTTTTTTCGGCCATTACATCTGAACAAGTAAAGATAGAGAAAAACAACTGGAACTATATGAATCCTCTCAGCAAGCCGAATCGAATGATATATAATTCGACCTTGCTAGGTCAAATCAAGGATTTGACCTGACCTGAGACCAGGTCAGGGTCAAATTATATAAAACGCATATTATTAGAACCGCAAAGCCCAGGCGAGCCTAATGCAGCTAAAATAAATGCTCTATCACCATCCGTTACTGAGTTATTCCGTAAAACCATTTTTCCCATGTATTTCCAATGGAGAGGTCATGCCTCGTACCTGACCTTAGGTCATCGATATCAAAAAATACCGGAACATATTTTAGAGAACTCGGTGGGGCCATTATGTGATATGAGTTTCAATCGGATAAATTCACCCTGCTCCGACTTATGTTATCTTAAACTTTTTTTGAGGTCGGCTCACTTGACCTGTGCTGGTGACCTGACCTGAGATGACCTAACCTTAAAATTTTCACAGAAGTTGTAAAAATGACGAGGAAAAAGGAATGCCAAGTACGGCGGTGCTACGCGCCGCCGTTTTTCTGCTATCTCCGAAAAACCCGAGGGGGGCGGGTACCCACCCCCCGTCAATGTGCGTGTTAAGTATTGCATCCAGACTGGTCATTAAGTGTCGTATGGCCGTAGTACGCAGTTTGTTGTTATCTGTATCATTTTTAGCGTCTAAAATCACATATATTAAATTAGGCTGATTGGTGAGACGTGGGCGGTTGGCCCAAAAGTGACGTTGTGACGTGGGAGGGGAGGGTTTGGAAATCCCTCCAAGAAAGCGATGTAATTTATGAATGGCTCATTAGTGCCAAACACCACTCAAACCACTGAGGCTCACCCACATGTATTGAGTGCACAGGCATAAAAATGACAAACCAGTTCCAAGCACTAGACAAGACACACAGCCAATAAAAATAAAACTTAAACACACCTATACACGCAATGCAAGTCGACTACAAGGAACTCGGAAAAGCATGGCTTACCATGCATACACAACACACCACGAAATTGAGATGACAATTATGGTATGCTTCACACCTGATATGCTGGGATGTCTACAATTTAGACCTATCTACATAATGGGAGATGTCAGTAGTTATGAATTAACGTATGAAAAGCCAGGGAGAAAAACATATGCAAAATAATGCGTGAGGAAGAAAAATTATAATGTACGGCTTCAGTCTTAGTGGTCACCAGGAGGTCTTAACCTAGTTCCAGTTAAATAAGGGAGTGTGGCACGTTGGCGCAAATTCCAGACTGTGGTGGTTTTAGGGGCAATCAGTGCGGAAAATAAGCAATTGAGCCTTATTTTGGCAAAGAAATTGTTAATAAGAAATAGCTAATAAGATTAGCGTTTCTTTTTATCTGTTAGCCATAAAAACAACGGATTAGCGTGATGTCAAATCGGCATGTCAAATTTGCTTTGTAGCAGATTGAACCTGTTTGATTTGCGCCAAAATTAAAAACAGACAATTAAAACATTTTTTAGAAAAAAGTTACTGGTAGGATATGAAGCGATATTGTTCTATTCATTCCATTTTTATTGAAATGTAAAACATATTTCACGTTTCAAACTAGTAAATAACGCAAGTTATAGGCAGTTAAAGTCGACAGTACCAGTCATGTTTAGTACATGAGTTTGAGAAATATCCAAACAAGAAAAATTTTCCCACGCCACACGATCAGGGTTTTTTTAGCATGACGTTGCTTTCCTTTCATCGCCTCATGTCACGTGACCAGACGGGGTCGGTAGAGGTTGAATTTTGACCTTTTTTCGCCGCAAACGGTGATTTATGGGGCAAATCATATTTTAATTAAATTGTTTCTGGACACTGTCTAACACATGACAATATCAGTTCAAAACCCATTATGAAGGTGTCCATCCCCTTTAATTATGCAGTCAATGTGAAATATTTGACAGGTACTTTCATGAGAAAATGTCACCTGGGAATAAAGAGGAGACAATTTCTTGTAACTTCTATATTCTTCTCACAGCCATGAGCGTGCATGCCAGCTTATTGTTTCGACACGCACAGGTCAGCTCAGAAAGGGGAGCCACGTCGCAGAGAATGCCGGTGGCTCTCCCGTGGCGGAGCATTGCATGCATGCAAAACGAAAGTCAGAGACTAATCATATACTAGCAGAGAACCGTGCAGACAGAGCCTGACGACAGCTTTGCTGACGAATCTAGAGCAGCCCTGCGTCGCTACATGCCACTGAAAAATCGCATGTCGATCTACTTGTTATCAAGAAACTATGCCAGCGCAACGCAATACGCAAAACAGCTGCTTCTGGTCAAATCGGATTACGGCGAAAATGGACCGCCCGAAATGACTGACGGCCATCCTCCGTTATCTTAACGTAATCGACTGCACTGCGTGCTTGAATAAACAATCGTGCTCCTTATCACATTGCCGGGGACCGCTTCGTCCAGTTACTCCGAACGTAGCCTCTAGTGAAATTTTTGAGGCTGAAATCACTCGACCATGGGAACATTACGACATATTTTCATCGATCACGTTGAATGCTAGACGGCTTTAGCAGTTAGCTCATGACCCTCTCAGCCAAAGCATTAGTAATGTGACGACGGTTTATCTGGGCGGTTATCTGTCAAGGTCACTTGTTAGCAGTAAACGTGAAAATTTATGCTCCCACAGGATTTGGATTTTGCGTTAGAGCTTTATGGTGCACTGC